>CM028133.1:920272500-920590000 GCA_016271365.2 Neoceratodus forsteri | reverse complement strand
AGCCAAAGCTCAGACAGAAGAACACATTGCAAAATCAGTGGTTAAAGGGGACAAAACCTTTTACAGGTACATAAGTGAAAAAAGAAGGACAAAGGGAGGGATAGTGAGACTGAAGGGGGAGGATGGGAGCCGCGTGGAGGATGACAACAGTAAAGCTGACATATTGAACAGGTATTTCTGCTCAGTCTTTACTAAGGAAGAGGGGTAATGGGTCTGAAGGGAGTACAAGGGGTGAGAATGGTGCCGAAATGGACACAAGTCCCTTTACACGAGAAAGGGTCCTGAAGGAACTGGAAGTAATAAGAGCTGATAAAGCAATGGGGCCAGATGGGGTGCACCCCAGGGTCCTTAAAGAACTAAGAGAGGTGGTGGCTGAACCTCTGGCTATCCTGTTCAGCCAATCACTGGAAACAGGGGAGGTACCCAAAGACTGGAGGACAGCAGATGTAGTCCCCTTATACAAAAGTGGGAACAAAGAGGAAGCAGGGAACTACAGACCAGTCAGCCTCACCTCGGTAGTGGGAAAGATCATGGAAGCACTACTGAAGGAGAGATTGGTGGAACATCTGGTTGTCAATGGACTACAGGACCCAAGGCAGCATGGTTTCACCAGTGGGAGGTCATGTCAGACCAACCTCATTGAATTTTTTGACTGGGTGACTAGGGAGGTGGATCAGGGAGGGCAGTGGACATGGCCTATCTGGACTTCAGCAAGGCCTTTGACACTGTGCCACATAGAAGACTATTACACAAACTGGGGAATATGGTGTGGGCAGGACAGTAGTGTGGTGGGTAGGTAACTGGCTGGGTGGCAGGACACAGAGGTGGTGGTAAATGGCTGTCACTCCACAGAGGGAAGGTGACCAGTGGGGTACCACAGGGATCAGTGCTGGGACCGGTCCTATTCAACATCTTCATCAGTGACATTGCACAGGATATAGAAGGCAGAATTTCACTGTTCGCTGATGACACAAAGCTCTGTAACAGAGTAGACACACCAGAGGGTGTAGACAGAATGAGAAGGGACCTGCAGAAACTTGAAGAATGGTCAAGGGTTTGGCAGTTGAAATTCAATGCAAAGAAGTGCAAGATAATGCATATGGGGCACAAAACCCTGGCACAATATATCAGTTGGGGGTGAGGATATAGCATGCACCAAGCAGGAAAGGGATCTTGGGGTTGTCACCTCTGATGACCTCAAGGTAGGGAAACAGTGTGACAAGGCATCAGGTAAAGCAAATAGGATGCTGGGATGTATAGCAGGGCATCACCAGCAGGAAAAGGAAGTCATAATTCCGCTATACAAGACACTAGTGAGGCCCCACCTGGAGTACAGTGTACAGTTCTGGAGACCATACCTACGTAAGGACATAGACAGGGTAGAGAAGGTTCAGAGGAGGGCAACAAAGATGGTGCATGGGTTGCATCACAAGTCCTATGAAGACAGGTTGAAGGAACTGAACATGTACTCCCTGGAGGAGAGGAGGGAGAGGGGATATGATAGAGACATGCAAGTATCTTACAGGGAGGAACAGGTGCAGGAAAACACTATTTTAAGCGAAAAGATGTTTCAGGACTAGAGGGCATGGATGAAGTTGGAGGGAGGACGATTCAGAGGAAACATGAGAAAGAATTTCTTCACAGAACGGGTGGTGGACAAGTGGAACACCCTGCCAGAGGAAGTGGTGGGGCTGAAACAATCACGGGATTTAAGAATGCATGGGATAGACATAAAGGAATTCTAGAGGTCAGGGGTAAGGGGAAATAGACTTCTAGGAAAACAAACTGAACTTACAAGCTCAAATGGGCAGACTAGGTGGGCCATAGGCCCTTATCTGCCAACACTGTCTATGTATCTATGTATCTATGTACTGTACTCACGGGTTCATCATAATTGGGCAGTGAATGACTGGAGAGGGTAGTTCAAGCTACTGCAGATTACATAGTATTTGCAGTGTCAAGGGGAACAATCAAGCCACAAAAACACCACTTGTTGGGCATGGGTATAAAATCCATGATAGGCAGTAAGAAAGTTTTAACTATTTTGAACAGGTTTGGTCACTGTGTCAGCTACCATGTTGTGGAGGAACTCGAAACTGAAGTCACAACCAATATAATGGAGAAGACTATGGCTACACCAGATGGATTGCTCGTACAGTCAGGTTTGGCCACTGCTTTGGCTTTTGACAATTATGATGAGATGAGATGAGACACTTAACTGTCATGACACTTGGCATGACACTGTGGGTATAGCATACCAAAACATACCATCCAGTATTGAGGAGACAGCTGTACCCAAAAAAAGGTCTGAAGAAGCTATGACAAGAACACACATGAATGACCAAGCACCAACAAGAAACAAAACACACATAATAGAGAGTAAGACCCTAAAAAGCAAACACATAGAAGCAGACACAAGAATCAAGCAGCACATACACTATATTTGCTGACAAAATGAGGATGAAGATGTGCATGTAGTGGTCAGGGCAGATGACACTGATTCTGCTATCATGCAAGTCTAAATAATCTCAAACTGCACATCATAGATGTATCCCACTTGTCAGCAGAGTTAGGCAGGCCTGTGTGTGCAGCTCTACCAGGTCTCCATGCGCTAACAGGGTGTGACTATTCACTAGCATTCAAAGGCAAGGGGAAGGTGCAACCTCTAACAATTATGGAAGAGAATAGAGTACACACAGGCATTTGGAAACCTGGGATGTCCAAACTTGTCTAAAGAAACTGAGGATACAATTGAGAGCTTTGTGCGTACCTTGTATGGACAGAAAGTAAAAGACTGTCAATACAGCCCACTACAGCATGTTCAACATCAAGTATCGACTGAGTGACAAAGATGCACCCTTAGAAAAGATCAAAGAAGCAGACGCAATCTCGCTGCCACCATGCAAATCAACTCTGACACAACACATCTGCCATGTAAATTATATTTCATTGTTATGGAAAAATGTAGACAAACCTGAAATGACACTTCTGAAGCCAGAGGACAATGGCTGGATCTATGAGGATGGCAAATGCAGGCCAACGTGGTTCATATGTGAAGTTGTACCACCAGCCTTAAGTGAACAGTTGAACGAACATGACAACAATCCAAATGAAGACGATGATGACACTGACTGTGATGTCAATATTGATGAGACAGATTTGCTTAACATGTCAGGCAATAAAGACAGTGAACAAGAATACTGATTGTTGTACTTAGGTTCATAAAACATTATCAAAAGTTGATTGTTTCAAGTTAGATATAGAATAAAATAAATAACATTAATATTAAGCCTTTGATACACATGGTACTGTTTGTTACAATGTCTGTAGTATTTCAATAAAGATTATAGAATTGAAATTAAAAAAGAAACCGTTAATTAAAATATACACAATTCTCACCAGCAGTTCATTTTTTCATTGAAGAAGTGTATTTTCCAAGAAAATATTCAACTTTGAGCAAATAAGAGTTGTAAATGTGGATTCTACACACTTTTTTTTTACATAAGAAACAGTCATCAAACCTTTCAGACCTAGACACATAGATAAATGCACCTGGCTTCTGGTCTACTCTGGGAGGCAGTATAGCGCAGTGGTTTAAGGCTCTGGGTTTGAATCCCACAGCCCCCACTTGCATACTGTGTGATCCTAAGCAAGTCACTTAACTTCCTTGTGCTCCCGGGTCGCACCTGGAAACAAACTTCGGCTTAGTGCGCCTTTCCTGGTTAAACAATTTCCCCCCTACTGGCTTTGTTCTGTGTCCCAAATCCTTTTTTCTCACTCTTGGTGCTTTTTCATTTGAATGAAAAAGGGTTTAAAATCTACAAAAAAACATTCCAGGATCATTTTGGTACCAGACAACTGCAGAATCCAACTAATGGAGTTCTTTTGAGCAAGATCCATTTCCTGGTGTCCCAACAGCACCTCATTTTCATGGGTTCTCAATTTTTTATTTAAAAAAAAAAAAAACAGAAAACAAGATGGCAGCTTACAATAAAGGATTTTTTCCTCACAAAAAAAGGAACTGATCTCACAAGATTGAATTCTTTGTCGCAAGACCAATTCCTTTGTCGAACTTTTTACCTCTATCCTGAAAAATGAACTTCCCATAGGAAATAATGGAAACTTAAAACCTGAATAACTTTGCAACAGATTAATATTCTTGCACCAAACACTGTCAGTTCTGTTACCAAAGTTCTTTCTACCATAAAAAAAAATCACACCAAAATTCCACACCATCTGGTTGTGAGGCGATAAGAAAAAACTACAAAAAGTGGCAACTGCCACTTTTTTATACTATCTGGATCTCAGAACCTGCACATTCAACTGGAACAAAACTTGTCACATCAAGAAATCTATCCCACAGGACTGCGCATACCAAATTTTGTGCAAATCAATTGAATGGTTGCAAGGTTATTAAAGTGCAAAATTTGATGTTTAACATTAAATAGGCTACTCAATCCTAACTATATAGGGGAATGACCATGCTCCTATAATATAATATAGGCACATCAATCAAAAGTTAATTGTTACACATCAGACTAAAAGTAATCCTAGTGTTGGCCCAATAGCGCTAAGGGTTGAGACGATGGATGCCACACCTCGCTCCATGCCAGCAACCTGGGTTCGGGAATGAGCCTGGGTCATTGGGGGGTCGGCAAGGGAGGACTAGGATTGAGCATCTGATGACAGCTCTCCTAGTCATGGGGAGAAGGGGTGGATGTACACCACACTCTTCTGGTCCCTGGGGACGCCTGGTGGTACTGCAGTTGCACGTGTGCCAGTGGGGGGAAGCACGACAGACATCCGCACGTCAGTGCACTGATGTCCTTGCATGTTCATGCTTCCATCGGGGAAAAATAAGTAGGGGGAAAAAGCAGCACAGATCTGTGGCAGCTTGATAGCCACAGTTTCACCAGCCGACGATGCCCAGAACGCATGTGCCAGTAATGGTTCCTCGCCAGGCGCGGAGGCTATAGGGGAGGGCCCCCTTTGCAGGTACAGATGTGTCTGCCAGCTGGGCATGCGGAGCTTCATGGTCGGTGGTGGAAAGGAGGAGCGGTGGCTGGATGTAGTGCAGAACTGTAGCTGCAGGTGAGGATAAAATGTTAAATGATTAATAAAAAAAAAAAAGTAATCCTAGTAACCCAAAACATTTGCAAACCGTGAATGGATTAACACTTAAAAAGTAACAATATACAGAATAGAGAAAAAAAAACTTTCTCATACAGGTATAAATATTTATGTATAAATAAATATCAGAAAGTCAGTTCAAAAATATACATACGCCCATTACTTGTCAGCAACCACCCTATATTCAGAATGTAGTACATCCATAACTTACAAAGAAATGCTGAGAGGTCAATATTTTCGTTAAATCCCTTATCACTTCTCGCATCCAGAATATATATCCGGTAGCTTTCCCATTGTCCAATTAATTTCTCTAATTCCCCTATCCAAAGGCTTACTTTTTAAATGCCTACACACTTCATCTTAAGTCATGAGGTATTAGTATAATTTAATGTGTCTGGCAACAGCATAAGTAATATCACCCCTTTCAATGGCACATACATGCTCTCCTATGCATATCTTGAACTGTCTGGTAGTGCAACCAACTTAATAATGACTGCAACTAATCAATAACAAATATACAGCACCCATTGTGCTACAAGAAATAAAATCGTGAATTGGAATTGTATTGCCTGTAAGTGGATGAACAAATTATTTGTGTGACTGCACATAGATACAGTGAATGCATTTTCACATCTGAGTGCCAATGGGAGTGAGGGCAACCAAGTCGCTCTAGATTTCTCAGAGCAGGGTAGTGTGCTAGGCATCACTATATCCCTAATGTTTTTTCATCTTCTGAAAATTGAAGATGGTCCTTTTTTAACCACTTCTTTCAATTTAGTTTCTATGTTCAGTATGTGCCAATTATTCAATATAATATTCCTCACATGCTCTGCTATGACTGAGAAGGTAGTGATGAATGGGCATTCATGTGTATTCTGTTGAGAATGTTCTCTAGGGGTCAACATACTACCTCTCTCCATGTTATCAACTACTGTGATTGCTCTGGCAATACTGCTATTGCTGTAGCCCCTTTGTTTGAACCGATGAACTTGCTTAGTCATTTCTGTTCAAATTCATGTTCTTCAGTGCAGTTTCTAAAAGTTCTGATCATGTGCCCCTTCAGTATATTATGAATTACATATGCAGAGTGACAGCTGTTGTACAGCAATAGGCTGTTACGTTCTGTGAACATCTGATATAAAGTAGTACAGCTGTCACCTGCTTCGTTTCTGTATATTTTCAAATCCAGAAACGTTATTTCACTCAGTTGAATTGTTTATTTAAACTTTAGGCAATCCCTCTGGCTTTCCAACCATGCAACAGAAGAGCTGAATTGTGTGAGAATGCACTCCCAAATGACAAGCACGTCATCTAAAAAATGCAGCCACAAATCCAAACAGGAATAATACGGATTCGTGGCAGTGTCATACAGAACGACATCTTCCCAATGGCCAACAAACATTGTCGAAAATATTTAATTTGGTGATGGATTTTTTTGTTTATTTTTGCCTCCCTAGATATTGATTCCTCATATATATATAGTAGTGATCCCACATGGAGGGGGATTGGCATCAATGAAATATTTCCTTGAACAATGTGAGGAGACATCATGGGTGAACATGTCCATGTGGTACTTGTTGGAATTAGCCAAAATAGTACTTTTGGTCCAACAGAATTTTTAAAGACCAATCTTTTGCATGGCAATAGGGCCACTATGGCCCCCAGCTATGCCAATCTGTTTGTCCATTGGAAGATGTCCTTTTGTATGATGCTGCCACAAATCCATATTACTACTGTTTGGATTTGTGGTGGCATTATATAGATGACGTGCTTGTCATTTGGAAGGGCACTGTCACACAATTCAGCTCTTTTGTTGCATGGTTGGAAATCCAGAGTGATTGCCTAGCCCTACCCCAGTACCCCACTGGCTCTCCCCACACCTTTGGCACATTGTTAAGCCACCTTTAGGTCTTCTGATATGATTACCCCCCCAGATCCCCAATCCTGTTTGGTGGCCATCAGTATGTTTCCCCCCACCCCACTCATGTAAGCCTTCCCTGTGTTCCTGTGCCCCAAATGCATGATTTTGCACTTATTTGCATTGAATCTTAGCTGCCACACCCTTGACCATTACTCTAGTTTACTTAGATCCCTTCTCATTATTTCCACCCCTCCCAGAGTGTCTACCCTGTTGCAGATCTTAGTGACATCTGCAAAGAGGCATATCTTTCCTTCTAGCCCTTTCGCAATGTCACTTATGAAGACATTAAATAGGAGTGGCCCCAGAACTGATCCCTGTGGCATCCCACTGGTCACCTTCCTATCCTCAGATTGAGCTCCATTTACTACCACCTTCTGTGTTCTATACCTCACCATTTCTAACCCAGTTTATCACCTTGGGACCCATTCCCAGGCTGTCTACCTTGCTTACAAGCCTCTTATGTGGAACAGTGTCAGAGGTCTTGCTGAAGTCCAGGTAGGCCACATCCACCACTCCCCTCTGATCCACTTCTCTGGTCACCCAGTCAAATAAATCTTCAGATTTGTTTGACATGACCTTCCCACAATGAATCCATGCTGCTTCATATCCTGTACTCCACTGGACTGATGATGTTCCACAATCCTTTCTTTTAGCAGTGATTCCATTATTTTCCCCACCACCGAGGTCAGGATGACTGGCCTGTAGTTTTCTGCCTCATCCCTGCTCCTTCTTTTGTATAGAGGGACTATATCTGCTATCCTCTAGTCCTCTGGAAGCACTCCTATTTCCAGCAATTCAGTGAAAAGGGCTGCCAGTGGTGTTGCCAGCACCTCTCTAAGCTCCTTTAATATTCTAGGATGCATCTTGTCTGTTCCCATTGATTTGTTCGCTTTCAGTTTTGTGAGTTCCTTTAGAACTCTCTCTCCTCTGTAAATGGACAGTAGTCCATCTCCCTCCCCTTATTGCTCCTGTCACTTAATTGTGGTCCCTCCCCTTTTCCCTTTTCTGAGAATACTGAACAAAACTATTTGTTCAGGATTGTTGCTTTTTCCAAGTCCCCTTCTGTACACTCCCTTCTTCCCCCTTAAGCCTTACAATCCTTTTACTGTCATGCCTATAAAAAGTCTTGTCCCCTTTCTTTACTGCCTGGGCCATTTTTTCCTCTGTTTGCACCTTTGCGCTTCTGGCTTCCTTCCCTGCCTCCCTCTGCTTATCCCAATGGGGTCCTGCAAATATCTAGGAATGATGCTGGACGAGCATCTGTCCATTGATACACATGCAACTAATGTTATTAAGGCAACTAATCAAAAATTAGGCCTCCTATATCGTACTGCCCCTTACCTAACACTTCATGCAAGAAAGGCCATTGCCTCGGCCACCCTTCTCCCAGGCCTATTCTACGGGGCCCCCATAACTCACTCTGCCAAGACCTCAGTTCCGACCAAACTCAAGCAGGCCTATCATAGAGTCATGTGCTTCACTGCCAAGTTTCCTACGTGGGCCCACCACTTTGATGTGCTTAATACTCTAGGCTGGCCAGCATATGAGGCCAAAATGGTCTTCCCTGTACTATGCACCATATTCAAACTTCTCCACCTTTCTTTGCCACTCATTCTCTCCAATCTCCTTACATTAAAACCCTCCCCTAGGACCCTCAGATCCTCCCATCTCCCTATCCTAATGATAACCAAAACCCGACTAGCCATTGGCAGGAGATCCTTCTCCTCAGCAGCTCAGCAAAAATGGAATAGCCTCCTTCATAGTCTTCTGCCATGCTTATCTCTTCCTCAGTTCAAAAGGTACTTCAAAGATATCTTCTTTCCTCCTCCCATCTGTAACTGTACATAATCCTCATCTGTCAATCTGCATCTCCTCACTCTCTTCACACCCTTCCCCACCTGATACTCTATCCTCACTCCTCCCCTTACCCTCTCTTCACTTCTCTGTCCATACTTATGTAATATATTGTATCATAATGTACTATTGTATTCTACTACACTGTATATACAATTCGTATACTGCCTTAAACTCTTATGTTAAACATGCATATGCTCCTAAATATGGGCTATTATGGATTTGCTAAAAGTTTCAGTTACCATGTCCTCACTAGACTATCACTATTGTTGTCTCACTTTTGTTCCTGTTCACCTTTTGTAAAGTACTATTTTACTTAGTTTTGGAATGTCCTCTTGCCTGGGTTGCCCCTGAAAAAGGGACATGTCTGTCCCAGTGGGCCTACTCAATCATCAAAATTCAAATAAATAAATACCCTGTCCTCTTCCTCCTGTGTTTCCTTGTACTTCCTGAAAGCCAACCTTTTTGCTCTTACCATCCCGGCCACTTCCTTAGAGAACTATAGTGGTTTTCTTTTTCTCTTGCCTTTATTTACCTAACTTTATGGCTCCTCTAAGATGGGCCCACTGTTCCTCAATCCCCCCCCCAGTCCTCTCTCCCTCTCTGCTAGGGATTTCCTGAGACATACCCTCAACTTTGCAGTCTGCCCTCCTGAAGTCCAGGACCATCACTTTTGTGTGGCTTGACTCTGCCACTGTACTCATATTGAACCACATAGTGCGATGTTCACTGGACCCCAGGTGTCCACCAACTATGACATCTGCAATTATGTCCCCATTGGTAACTGCCAGGTCCAAAATCACATGGGTGGGTTCAAGCACTAGCTGCCTGAGGTATGCCCACTGCATGGAGTCCAGTATGTCCCCGCTCCTGCCTGAGGCTGCGACTGGTATACTCCAGTCAACATCTGGCACACACCTACCAGCAACACTTCCCCTTTAGCTGCCATCTTATGGATGGATTCCACTAGAACCTTGTCCAACTCTTCCCCTTGTGCTGGAGGTCTGTAGATCATGCCTGTGCACACAGCGGTGCCACTGCCCATCTCCAGGGTGACCCACAGGGCCTCTGCCCCCACCCCACAATCCCTGTACCTCAGTTGCTTTTATACCCTCCCTGATGTAAAGAGCTACCTCATCTCCCTTGTTACCTTCCCTGTTTTTCCTGAATAGAGTATGGATGGGAGGAGTGGGGAGGGAGGGCAGGGATATTAGCTCAAGCTGTGGACCCTGCAATACGAGCAGACTTTCTTTATTTTACTACACTTTTTGCTGTCTGCAGCTTTGCATCAGCTCTTGCCCCACTACCTTCCTTGCTTCCCCAATTGCCATGCCCCCACCAGTACCCCCTGACTTACCTCTCAGGGTGGGGTTACCACTCTGATCCAGTCCCTCTATAATTGGAGAAGGTGCTGACCGAGACTGTCATTACCTCCCTTGATCTCCCCCCCCCCAGGTGGGGTTTAGGACTGGTCAGGCTGTGGAGCTGGGATAGGTCGGCAAGAGGCGGAGAGGCAAGGAGCCATGAAGGTCAGGTGTCGGGAGAGCTTTGTACTGGTGGCCGATGAGGTTTTTCCCAGTTACCAAGGGAGGGGACGTGCAATGATGTCCAATTTTCACCCCACCCCTCTTAGTTCAAGGTGTCGGTTGCCTGTGGATCTCCCAGCCTCCGCCAGGAGTCCAAGTGCTGGACACGCAGCCCCTCCCTCCCCACGGAGAAGGAGGGCAGTCCATGGGACACTCAATCTTTCTCCCCCCGGCTGGCCCTCCAGTTCCCAGAGTCCATTCCCGAACCTGGGAACCAGAGTCGCAAGCAGAAATCCAGTGACTGCGCCAGCAGGCCAGCCAATACGAGCAGACTCAATAGACCAAATGGCCTTCTTCTGCTGGCTTCTTCATATGTTCATATGTATAACCTGGCATAGCAACATCCCAGTCATGGGTCCCATTATACCACGTCTCGATAATAGTGACAATGTCCAGGTCAGCCTCTGCCATCAAGGCCACCAGATCCAGGGTTTTATTTCCCAGGCTGCAAGCATTCGCACACATGGGCTTTCATATTTTCTTACTTCCCCTCCTGTCATCCCACCTTTTGTCCTCATGCCTTTCCTCACTACACCACCCCCACCTTTAATGCCCTTTCTCTTTTTCTCAGCCATTTTACCTTTCCCTAGTTTAATTACCACTGGTGATTTCCCAACTTTAGAGTCCTACATGTGGGGGTGGGCAGTTTGATTCTCCCTGCTTCCTTCTGCCACCCCCATTGGCTAATTTAAATGCTTGCTATTGAAGCATTTAAACTGCTTACTAAGGACAGCGGTCCCTCGCTGGATGCATGCAGACCATCACCCTTGTACAGGTCTACATACCTCCAGGTGGGTCCCCAGTCCTCAATGAAGCCGAATCCCTTCTCTCTGCACCAGTTCCTTCATCATGCATTGAAGTCCCTAGTGCAGAGATCCCTAGCCTTCTCCTAGCCATGGAGAGGTGGCACCTCCAAGAAGGTCACAGTGCTTGCTATCTACCCAAAGCCCTTCCCCAACTCCCTGAACTCCTCCTGCACTCTTCCTATCCCTGCCTTGTCCCTAGCTAGGTAATTTGTCCATCGATGGACAGTGACATCCAGTTCCAACTTCCCTGCTGCTGCCTTAACAATCCTCTGGATCTACTCTCCATCTCTCTGAGCCATGCCTCCTGGCAGGTACTTCACCTCCCCCTCCACCCTGCTACCTGACCTAACTCCACTCCCCAGGAACTGTGGCGTCCCCCTACCAGGAGTTGCTTCCTCCTCCTCCTCTGGGGTCCTCTGCTACCCCCCTTGAGGTCTCCACCCTGGAGGACCTCCACATCCGTTCACGTCACTACTTCTGGTGCCTCTGTGGGACTTTCCTACCCTAGAGTTCTGTAGTGGTATGGGATTTGGAATGTGCCTATACTCCCCCACCCTAACTCTCCCCGGGCTCAATGTTGTCTATCCGTTCTTCCTTCCCGGCATGCTCTGAGGAAGTGGATATGGACTTGGTGGGCTCTGAGTGGGGGAGTTGGTCCTCCTAACCCGAGCCAACTCAGCCTTAAGTCTGGTAACCTCCTCACACAGCCCAGAGAGGTGCCTGCAGATGGGGCAGCACCGCAGTCTCCAGAATGTCTCCCTGAAGACTGCCACCCCACAGCCGCTGCATTGCACCACTCCCATGATAGGGAAAGAGGGCATTCCTGCAACTAAATGGTGCCTGTCCAAAAGATTGGTACATGTATTACGTCCTGTTATAGGAAGTATGGTGAGGAACTTCCGGGTGCTGTTTGTGGTCACTCAGGGAATGGCCACTTCTGATGCTTGTTTCAGAAATGTTTCTGTAGCTGACATTTGTGCTGCAGTCACATGGAGCACTGTGCACACCTTCACTAAACTTTACAGTCTGACATAGTCTCTCATAGACATACTGGTTTCAGGCTTGTTGTACTGTAAGGCCTGGTCACACACCTTTGGAACGATTCCCAAGCAGTCTCAAACACCAACTGACAGGCGGTTACATTCTGATATACAGTATCTATATATTAGAGGCAAAAAACTCCATTTAAATGCATTAGTTAGGGTTGTTCCATACCGACAAAAGCGAGGAAATTTGGTGTTAGGGTTGAAAGCCCTGCTTGGTCCCCCCCTGCCCACACCCTCAACCGGCATTGGGGTGCGCATTACGGTTGTCGGCCATAACTCTCACCCCATCACATGTGTAAAGAAGCAGAGGTGTAGGAGAATGGGGTGAGAGTTGGGACCAACAACCTAATGTACCCAATGCCGGTTGGGGGTGTGAGCAGGGGGCCAAGGGGGCTCTTCTATAACCAATTCTCACTTTGTCCAGTGCGGAAAAACCTAACTAATGCATTAAATGGAGTTTTTTGCCTCTAATTTCCCTTCTTTTTGAGAATGATAATGAGAAATAGTGAATGTAATGCGGCGGCGGAATGGCCCTGCGCTCCCACTACATGATGTCTTGTCACATAGTAACATTGTGCCCGCAAACGCAAATAGTAATGCACATGGTGACACAAAGTGAAACAGAAAGAGACAGTAGTTTAGACAGAAATGTTAAAAACAACGCAAAAGCAAGCGCAAATGAAAACGCAAAGGGTAACACACATGGTGTCATAGACATGAACAGTAAGTGAAACAGAAACGGAACCGAAAGCGAAAATGGTAACAGTAGCAGAAATGTAAGCACACAGGCTGGTTTTCCCCAAAAGCTGCATGAAGAAAGACCGTGAGTAAAAAGAATGTATGCATAATAATGGTTCTCGGAGCAGAAAATGAGGAGTTGGAATACTAAATTACTTATATCTCAGGAACCGTACGACATAGAAAACAAATGTAAAAGTCATATGATTTATGACTTTCCTGGCTAGTTTTGCACTAGGGGGCTAAGCATTTTACTGATGCAAAGTCCATATCTTGCACCGTTTCCGAGATATGGGCCCTGAAAGGCACGACAAACCCCGTAATGTTATCCTATTGGGGAAAAAAGAGAAGTTCGGAGTGCCATAACTTTGGCTCCCTGTAATATTTTTTCACCAAACCACAAAAAGGCACATCTGTGCGATGTTGGCTGTGTTTCCTCCAAATTGCAGCCCAAAAGACCAAATCGTTATTTTGCAGCAGGGCGCCAAAGGATTCCTGTAATGCGTCAGATGCTGTAATGTTATCCTATGGGAAAAAGCGTAAACTTTGGAGTGCCGTAACTTTGCCGCCATGTAATATTTTTTCAATGAAACACTGAAAGCCTGAAAGCACATCTGTGAGATGTCGGCTGCGTTCCCTCCAAATTTCAGGCCAAAACACCAAACCTTTCTTTTGCAGCAGGGTGCCAAAGAATTGCTGTCATTTTCCCACAGCCTAGAAAAGTACTGTCGAAGTTTGCCAAAGCTTTTGCAAATTTATTCAACAGGTCACAAGTGCGACAGTACTTTGTAAAAATGTACTTTTTCCAGAAATTTGAAAAACATATTTTTGGGGTGTTTTACCCCAAAATAAAGACATGGCTAGCATCCTCAGCGTCCGACTAGGTGAATACAAAAAGAATTAGGTTGCTAGAGGGTCCCAATTTTAAATGCCAAGCATTTTTCTGATTGCTAACTGAAAGTAAAATGGCAGATTTGCGACAGTAAAAGGGCCATTTGAGAAAGTAAAAATATTTTCCAACACTGTCGAACTTTTTGTTAACTTTTCCCATTGACTTATAATGGGAACTTGTTTTTTGAATAACTTTTGAACCGTTTAATATTTTTTCATGAAATCATCGAAAGGCACATCGGGGACCCTGGCCGAACGTTTCCTGAAGTTTTTGGACTGGTTGCGCAAACCGTGCGACCTGTAGCGATGACAGTAAAAATCCAGAAAAGCATGAATGTGCATGCAGATCATGCTTAATAACTCCGCAGCAGTATATGCGACCGGTACTAAACTTGGCAGATCCCAAGGCGTATGGATCTTGATCATGTATTCCAAATTTCAGGCAACTCCATCAAACAGTTGCAAAATTTGGGGTTTAACATGTAAATGGCTCCTCAACCCTAACTACAGTGGCACTACCATGCCCCTATAATATATGATCAGAATGTAACCACCTGCCAGTTGGTGTTTGAGACTGCTTGGGAATCATTTCCAAAGGTGTGTGAGCTGGTGGAAGAGATATCCTCAAAGAAGATAGAGAAGTTACATACTTACCATAACAGTAGATCTTCAAGAGGCAGTATAGCGCAGTGGTTTAAGGCTCTGAGCTGCAAACCTGGAGACCTGGGTTTGAATCCCACAGCCCTTACTTACATACTGTGTGACCCTGAGCAAGTCACTTAACTTCCTTGTACTCCCAGGTCACACCTGTAAACAAGCTTTCAGCTTAGTGTGTCTCTCCTTGTACAAAAAAAAAGAATTTCCTCCATTAATCCATGCCTTCCCTCCCTCCCTCCCTCTGTGCCCCTTCTGCTTCAGGGAAAACTCCATCAGATATTGTGCAATTGACTCTAACATTTGCATTATGTATCAAGCCCTATGCCTCATCTTGTATGCCTGGGCTGGTCTTATCTCCAGGTTCCCCATGGTTGGAGGTCCTCAAAGTCTAATATCTGGCAGGGAACTGAAGAGTGATGGGGCTGCCCACATTTATGTAGACACTGATGCATGACATCATTGTGGGTGGCCCCAGTCTACACAGGTGGTAAATAGCACCTGAACAGATGAAAGTTACCACGTTTGCAAACCCAACTTAATGGGACACAAGGCCCTGGTGGCGAGCAAAGGGGCAGCAGCTGCCTGCCCTGGCCCATTGAGGCATTGACTTCCCTGGTATTCAGCTGTACCTCCCACCTTCTAGTCACCTGCCACTGTAATAAGAAAGAATTCCCTTGTATCTAATGGCACCCCTCTCCTTCTGATGTCCTCCCTGTAATTGTGTGGTTATTCCCTGGTGTCTAGCGGCACCCCTGCCCTCCAATCCCTGTCCCTGTAATTGTGTAGTTATTCCTTGGTGTCTAGTGGCACCTCCCCCCCGATCCCTGTCTCTGTAATAGTGTAGCTATTCTCTGATGTCTTGTGGCATCCTCATCCACTGATTACCCACCTCCATAATACTGAGGGAGGTCCTTGGTGTCCAGTGGACCTGCCCACCCTCCGTTCGGCCACTGCTGCTTCCACAAAATATTCCCTGGTGTCCAGTGGAACCCCCTGCCCCCGAGAACCAATCCCAAAAGAGAACTCATAATCCCTGGTGTCTAGCGGCCCCACATAATGGCTGCGCTGAGCACACCACCCTGCCACCCTCCTTACCTTAGGTGCCAGTGCTGCACAACTCCGATATGGCAACTGGCATAACCCTCCTCTCGCCACCTCGACCACATGCCATATGCAATGACAGGGAGCACATGTACTATCTACAATATAAGAAGCATATAGTGGCTAGTCGAGGTAGTGAGAGGAGGGCTGCACCAGTCACTGTATTGGAGCTGCGTGGCACTGGCACCTAAGGTGGGGGAGCAGGGTGGTGTACCTGTTGAGGCCAGTGTTGGGGGCAGCTAGACACCAGGGAATAAGGGCTGTCTTCTGGGATGGGTGCTTGGGATGGGGGGGTTCCCCTGGACACTAGGAAATACCTTGTAGAGGCAGCAACAGCTGATTGGAGGGTATAGTCCATGGAACACCAGAGACCTCCTCAGTATTATGGCAGTGGGCGATCAGTGGGTGAGGTGCCACTAGAGACCAGGGACTCTGTAACCAAGGATGGGGACAGTAGGGCGGGAGGTACCACTAGACACCAGGGAATGGCTAACCTATTATGGGGATGGTGATGAGAGGGCAGGGGGTGCCACTAGACACCACGGAGGTCATGTTACTTGCAGGGACAGACATTTGAGGTGTGGGAGGGGCCACTTTCCACCCTGCCTGACATGGCAGGTGGTCTATGAAGGGGCACAACCTTCCACCATTTTCCATGCAAGTGAACCCATAATGGGCATGTATATGGCCCCATAATGGGCATATATTTGGCTCCATAATAAATATGTATATGGTCCCTTAGTGCCTTGCATGCCCAGTGGGCTCATTTGCATGTTGCTGACTGAATGTCATGTCAGAGGCTCCTAACACTATCTGGTCTGGGGAAGCTGTTCACCACCTGCCCCTGTAGGCTGCATACAGCCCAGATCCCTGTCGGGGCAGTGCAGTTTGACGTCATGCTCCACTGACATGCCCCTATATTCAGTCGGATATCACCAGTGCGCTATCTGCCTGAATACTGCATTCTCAGGGTCATGGGCAAAGGCAGAACAAACCTTTAACCTCTGCTTTTACCAGAATTCCAATATCCGGACTCCTGGCTTCTTCCCTTAGGTCACACCTTTGGAACTATACCTGTGTCAGTGCTAGGACCACACGGAAACTTTTGCTAGCTGGGGGACACTGATGACGATGTCAGGTGTAACCCCTTTGTTACCCGGGGTTACTAGAATCCCAGTAAGACCTAGTGGTAGGCAGGGAAGGCAGCTTGTGAAACTCCAGTTAAATGAGTTTCACACTGTCTCACTCTGTCCTCAGTCACAACTGAGACTGGAGAGATGACATCATTATATAGAATTGTTACAGCTGCATGAGCCACACTTGGAATCTTCACCTCAGAGAGTTCTTAGAACCTTGGGAATTCAAAAGTCAGTCTTCCGTTTGTCCTTAAGCAAGAAGGAAGCATTATTGTGCAGTGTGATTTCTCTCTCAGAAAAAAAGTCAGTTTTAGTTTTGTCCTTGGGCAAGAAGGAAGCATCAGTCTGTAGTTTGAGTTTTGCCTCCACACAGAAGGAAGTTTTTCTGTGTATCACCATTTATCAAGTGGTGGAGACCGTCCCCTCGGTTTCAGTGACCCCTCCCTCTGGGGGGGGTAGGAAAAGGTCTCTGTGGGTTCCAGGGGCAATCCCCTTCTCCCACCAAGGAAAGAAGATGCCTGATTTTGTGTTGGCTGTTCATGTATAACAGCAAAGGTTACATTTCTTCGCCTGTGGGGCACCTGCAATGAATGGGTGAGTGTTTGGCCTCAATGGAAGGGGCAAACTACTTATTTTCTTCAGTTGGATTTCAAGTATTGGGGACTGCTATTTGGGAGAACTATGTCAACTAGGACAAACAAATAGATCAGTCATCTGTTTAAAGTGTTAAAGTTCATTGTAGAGGGGGTGCATCAGTTCATCCACCGTCATTCTACAGTTTTAAAGTCTAAAGTTCTGTGTGTCCAGAGAAATGGCCGGGTATGGGCTGTGGGAGCTGGAGGTGGATAGATCCCCATCTTTAGTAACCAGGTCCACCTCTCTGATTTCTTCTGTGTTTTTGCTACTTGCCTCATAAGCAGCCAGTGATGGGGTGGGTACCCAGGCGCGGGTCGCACCTGAAAATCTCTCTAGGAGTCGATGACTTCAAGTGGTGTGGGGAGCCACAGGATGGGAACATACTCCTTGTTTGATGGGAGTCTCTCTGTTTGATGGGAGTTTCGAATTGGAAGTACGAAAACCAAATCTCTCTAGGAGTCGCAGACTTCAAGCAGTGTGGGGAGCCACAGTTTTGGGAGCCTCCTTGTTTGATAGGGTGTCTTTCCAAGTAGAGTTTTGGGTTCACTCGTCATGTGGACCGTCAGTCGAGTGGCCGGCATGGGAGCCGGGCCAGTCAGGCTGTGTATCCAATGCGCATGCAAAGTCTGGGCTGAGTGCCTGGTGGGTCCAAAGCCAGACACCTGTTGTAGTGTTCATTCCTCAAACGGACCGCTGTGTTTAACCTCTAATCTGCATTACAGTTACGTAGCCCTGTGGGGGACCATACAGAGCTTTGTTTATGTTCAGTGAGTTAATAAATAAAGCCACACTGAAAAATCCCAATTCTGGTTCTGGACATTACAGTTATTGCTCCCTGTAGTTGGATTTACTTGGGTGGCCCTGTGCAGAGTTGCCAAACCTATGCCTCTTGTGCCAAGTAGCCTCATCCTTCCCCGAACCTGTAGATACCCTATGTATATCCATGCTACAAATATGGACACATATATACCTTACAAAAATGGACATATGGGTTACAAAAATGGAGGCACTGCTTTGGATTTGTTTGGGAAGGAAGGTGCTTGGGCAAGTAGGCTAGCATTTTGGCTATCTGGCAGTCGGTAGCCCAAAAAAGTTGAAGCAATTTCCCTAGTGTGTGCTGTGTGCTGTGAATCTTGTGCTGCTGTTTAAAAAATGCCAACTGTTTACCAAGGAGCTGTAAAGCCAAAGTGTGTGTCCTTGTCCTGCATCAACATAGTTTACAGCGTTTGTCAGTTTTAAAATAAAGTTCTGTGAAGTAAAGTGTGGAAAACTAGGGGTAGCAACAGAGAAATTATGCCCCGGACGTTGGAAATGCTTTCTGTGCAATACTAGAGACTGCAGAGTTAATAGTAATGTTACATGGTTGAAATGGGCTCCTGCCGTGGAGTCAGTTGAAAAAAAAAAAAAAGTGCATCTTTTCAGTTTAAATTTGCCTGCTCGACGATCGCCGTGAGGAGAGGAGTCCTCATGAGGAAGAAGAGGCTCATTTGCATGGCGTCATGTGGTTGGTCAGTTTGCCATTAGTCCCGCCCCTCAGCCAGCTCTTCAGTGTCTGCTTCAGCATTCGAGAGGGAGACAGAGAGTAGTGTGTGTACTGGCAGTGGAGGAGCATTCGCGAAGTGTTCAAAGCGCTGTAAACAGTGAAAAGTGACTTTTCCAGTTCAAAATCAGGCTCAACCCGCTTATCGGTCGTGGGATCAGTGAATTGTGTGATTAATACTACGATCGCGGAGACTGCCCGCCCATTTGCAATCTGAGGCCGTCAAAATCTGGCTGCAGGCCGTTTTCCTCCATCGCAGCAATCTGCTACCATAACAGTGAGTAAACAATTTAAAACTGCTCAAATCAGTGATTTTCAGAGAATGCCATATAAAATGTGAGTGCAGCTGTATAGTCGCTTTGCAAGTAGCGATTGTGTGATATCCTGCTGGCAAGTGCAAGTCTGTAAAGCCATTAAATGTGTGCATAGCAATGAAAGTAGCCTCAGTTTAAAGTTTGCAGCCAGAGAGACTGTGGGTTGTAAAATAATTGCAACACTAGTAAAGCAGGCAATCCTGTGCTGAAACCTGAAGTTTAAAAGGGACTGTGATTAAATAAATGTTGCCAGCATGTGAAAAGTCCAAGGAAAATCCTGTAAATGTGAGAACAGCCAGAAAAGAGCAAGTTGTGCAGTTTGAAATAAAGTTATTAGTAGCTGATGTAAATCAGGTGCGCGGTAGCTTGACCCAGAGTCTGAATGTTGATGCACAGGAGTGCTGCCGCCCGCCATTACAGGGTGGGGTAGTAAAGTAAACACAGCAGCAGAGGAGCCATTTTAAAGCTACAGAGTATGTTCATTAAAGTGGGACTTTCAGTTACAGTGAACTTTGTTTGTTTTCTGCAGTTATGGCCTCAGGACCAGCTCGTTACCCGGATCATGCCTGGGTTGCAATGTAGCAGCAGTAAATAGATTGAGAGACATTGAAAATTGGTGCTATGAGGGCAACTCCCTCCTGATGTGGCAATTCCTAATTATCCAGTGCGTGTATGCCAGATGTGCTTTAGTGCTGGAAGGATGTCTTCATGATTCCTCACTGTGCTGGTTGTCTACAAAAATATGGCTTGTATAAACGCCTAAAATCGTTTGGCTCCACATGGACACAACTTCAAGAATCTGCAGTTGGCAGCACACAGCATCAGGCAGAGCCTGTGGAGGAAGGTCCCCCAAGGGAGTGTGGTACAAAGTTAGAGAGTGCAGAATTAGAGACTGAATCTGAAGTTGAAGTTTTGGATGCTGGATCTCAGAAGGCAAGTTCAGATAAAGCATCAATAGACCCCTGGGTGAGGGGGCCTAGCCCAAGTCTCGAAGGTGAAGATGAGATGCAGGAGGCCGTTGAATGGGAGGTGTCGACCTCCGCTCCGAGTGATGAATGGATAGTCTCGGGGGTGAGAACTACTGCTCACTCCTGGGCTCAGATCCTCAGTGAAGAGGAAGATGAGGAGGAACCTAAGTGGCCTTGTGAGATAAGAACGGGTACACAGCCTCAAGATCTTGCCTCGGAGGAATGTGTTCAAGAAGGTGGTGATGCCACTGCCCTGGCTTCACCAGAAGAAGAAGAAGTCAGGGATCCGTTTTTAATTTCGTTGAGGATGCAAAGCTGGCAGAACCAGGACTGGCCACCCCCAAGCCAGGCCAGTGGTCTCAGATTGACCAAAGCAAGTAAAGAGGAGAGACTGGTTCATAGAAAGGCCAATAAAATCTTTGGTATGACCTTTCCTACCTTTCCTCGGAGAGTCTGGGAGGAAATTGAGAACTGCAGGAAATCCTGGATCTGGGATGAAGCAATGAAACATGTGCACCCTGGGGCTAACCAGCATGTAAAGAATAGACCGTTCCACGAAAAGTATACACAGTGGAAGAGAAGCAGGACACTGTTTACGGACAAAGTGAGAATAGTGGACGGAGAGGGACGTGAAGTCTCCCACTGTGTGAATTATGTGCGTCCAGATGGAGTAATAATTCAAGCCCTGACCCCTCTACTTGGCATCAGTGCAAGGACCTCCAGTAATTAAGCCTGTGCCTCACAAAATGGAGAGCCGAGCAGTGGTAGTCAATACTGCCACATCTACACTGTGAAGTAACCTTATTGAACTGCCAATATGAATAAACAACAAATCAGGTGCTCCACATTCTTCAGTCCACAGTGTACTGCCCTAATCGATAACCATCTACTGCTACCACCAGATGACTTCAGATCCAGAGAGGACACCAGCCCAGCTGTTTTCCTGTTCATCGCCTGGTAATTGGATGACGCGGGACCAGCTGTTTCTTTCTTTTTGTTCCTGTTCTAAGGTTCCTTCTCCAGTTATGACATCAGCCCAGCTGTTTCCAGATGTGCACTCCTGTGGGTTCCTGGAAGATGTCCGCCCAGCTGCATCTGAAGAAATGCTGCCAGGGAGAGTCTTCAGCAGGGACCAGGTTTGCTTAGTTCGAATACTTCAAGAGGCTGGTGAGTCACAATCTTTTTATTCTATCTTTATGACATTGCAATACACACCTTACACTACAGACTTCAAACAGTGTGTGAACTGTCTGCAAAGACTCTCCCCTTCAGGATTGTGGCCTTAAAAGACTATGTTCACAGGGCTCCGGCCCAGGGGAGAGACTCTTTAATGGACTGGCCTTCGGGCCTTGTAGTCACTAGTGGGACATTTAGGGCATTCCATTCCCCCCAAAAAAGGTGTATTGTTGTCAATGTCATTTCTGTACTTAATGTATATACTGTCTTTTCTACTTTTCTAAAAAAAAATATATACATTTTTTCTTTTTGGGATTGTTTAGTGTTCTGTTTTTCCTGTATGGTAAGGGTTGTTGCTGTTTTTGTCACTGTTATTGTTTAGGTAAATCGTAAATGCAGATTAGGGTGTGTTTTTTTTGTTTTGTTTTTGTCTTTTCTTACAGGTGTTCCTGGAAGACAGAAGAGAAGACAAGAAGAGGAGGAGGGGCTCATCGGAGTTCCTCGATTTCAGTGCTTATGTGTAGAAATTAAAGTACTGTTTGTGTTCCTAATGTTGTAGTTGCAGGCTGCCCAAGGTCGTGGAGGTCCCCCGGGTTTTGTTTTTGTTTGGGATGTTATGTTAGAGGCATATAGGTTTCCCCTAGAGGGTTAGGGGGGATGGACAGGCTGTGGCCCTGACCTGCAGTAGGGGCCGCAGTGCTGATCTATCAGGGCTATGCTCTGGACGGTTCTACCAGAGCCACTAGGTGTCCATAGTATGTGGATAGAGTAGAGGCTGATATGTCAGCTGTAGGCCTCTAGGCCCTTAGTGTTGCCTACCTGTGCTCGCACATGGTAGGAGGGGGCCTGATCACCCCCCTCCGCGGGTAGCACATAGGGTGGGATGGCCTAAGGCCGGGTTGCATAGTGACTGGGGACAGTCATTTTCCTGGTCAAGGGCGAGTGTAACCCCTTTGTTACCTGGGGTTACTAAAATCCCAGTAAGACCTAGTGGTAGGCAGGGAAGGCAGCTTGTGAAACTCCAGTTAAATGGGTTTCACACTGTCTCACTCTGTCCTCAGTCACAACTGAGACTGGAGAGATGACATCATTATATAGAATTGTTACAGCTGCATGAGCCACACTTGGAATCTTCACCTCAGAGAGTTCTTAGAACCTTGGGAATTCAAAAGTCAGTCTTCCGTTTGTCCTTAAGCAAGAAGGAAGCATTATTGTGCAGTGTGATTTCTCTCTCAGAGAAAAAGTCAGTTTTAGTTTTGTCCTTGGGCAAGAAGGAAGCATCAGTCTGTAGTTTGAGTTTTGCCTCCACACAGAAGGAAGTTTTTCTGTGTATCACCATTTATCAAGTGGTGGAGACCGTCCCCTTGGTCTCAGTGCCCCCTCCCTCTGGGGGGGGGTAGGAAAAGGTCTCTGTGGGTTCCAGGGGCAATCCCCTTCTCCCACCAAGGAAAGAAGATGCCTGATTTTGTGTTGGCTGTTCATGTATAACAGCAAAGGTTACATTTCTTCACCTGTGGGGCACCTGCAACGAATGGGTGAGTGTTTGGCCTCATTGGAAGGGGCAAACTACTTATTTTCTTCAGTTGGATTTCAAGTGTTGGGGACTGCTATTTGGGAGAACTATGTCAACTAGGACAAACAAATAGATCAGTCATCTGTTTAAAGTGTTAAAGTTCATTGTAGAGGGGGTGCATCAGTTCATCCACCGTCATTCTACAGTTTTAAAGTCTAAAGTTCTGTGTGTCCAGAGAAATGGCCGGGTATGGGCTGTGGGAGCTGGAGGTGGATAGATCCCCATCTTTAGTAACCAGGTCCACCTCTACGGATTTCTTCTGTGTTTTTTGCTACTTGCCTCATGCGCTTGGCCAGTGATGGGGTGGGTACCCAGACGTGGGTCGCAACTTGAAAATCTCTCTAGGAGTCGTAGACTTCAAGTGGTGTGGGGAGCCACAGGATGGGAACATACTCCTTGTTTGATGGGAGTCTCTCTGTTTGATGGGAGTTTCGAATTGGAAGTACGAAAACAAAATCTCTCTAGGAGTCAGACTTCAAGTGGTGTGGGGAGCCACAGTTTTGGGAGCCTCCTTGTTTGATAGGATGTCTTTCCAAGTAGAGTTTTGGGTTCACTCATCATGTGGACCGTCAGTCAAGTGGCCGGCATGGGAGCCGGGCCAGTCGGGCTGTGTATCCAATGCGCATGCAAAGTCCGGGCTGAGTGCCTGGTGGGTCCAAAGCCAGACACCTGTTGTAGTGTTCATTCCTCAAATGGACCGCTATGTTTAACCTCTAATCTGCATTACAGTTACGTAGCCCTGTGGGGGACCATACAGAGCTTTGTTTATGTTCAGTGAGTTAATAAATAAAGCCACACTGAAAAATCCCAATTCTGGTTCTGGACATTACAGTTATTGCTTCCTGTAGTTGGATTTACTTGGGTGCCCCTGTGCAGAGTAGCCAAACCTAGGTCTCTTTGTGCCAAGTAGCCTCATCCTTCCCCGAACCTGTAGATACCCTATGTATATCCATGCTACAAATATGGACACATATATACCTTACAAAAATGGAGCATGTGGGTTACACAGGCATCAGCATCTACATAAACATGAGCAGCTCCATCTCTCCTCATTTTGTTTCCTGCCATCGACTGTACTTGTTGGACCCACCTGTAGAAACTAACTCAGGTTAGCTGTTGTTGTTTATTATTTTCATAGAAAGTAATCACTATTATATTAGTAATATGGATGAGACTGTATGCTGCCAAAACCAACAATGTTGTTCTCACTCCAGGAAACCCTCAGTATGCTTGACTTATGCAGGTTTGCCAGCTGGGTTAAGCTGCTCAGGAGATGGAATGTATGCAAATGAATGGTTGGCATTAGTCATTCAGGCTGTAGTTGAAGACTGCTGCCTTTAGGTGTAGCTGTTAGATTCATTTCTTGTGGGGGATGCTACAGAATTTTAGTGTTTAATAAACTACATTTTTAATGTCTCCTAGAAGTGGAGTGGACATTGGGTTTTTGCCTATAGCCAAGCAGTTCCTTTTTGTTTTGAGTTCCTGTTCATGCATTCTGCTGTGATGGCTCCTCACTGCTGTTATCCTGAAGCCGACTATTTGCTTTACTTGATTCATTTCTCTGCCTGACTGAACAAGTTCCCCCGGAGCTCTCTGCTTTACTCATCGCTTCAGGAAGTTTATTTCTTTTAAAGTTAGTTATTTCCTTTATTTTTCTGTTGCCTCTAGTGTTTTTTTTTTTTTTTTAGTTTTTTAGTATTTTAGTGGTTTTCCTTTGTTCCCAGGAACTGAGAAAACTTCCCCTGACTGGGGTTTTCCCATGCTTTCTTTCTCTGACTCAAAAAAAAAAAAGCTGTTTTCTGAGGTAACTTTACCTTTATTCATTACTTATGTTTATTTTTCTACTGGTTCCCCTATTTTTGCAGAAACCGTTTTTAGAGCTTAACTTTTATTTATTTTTTTTTTTATTAGGTGTAGGATTACAATACCTTTGAGCCAGGGCTCTCTTACAAAGGTTCCATGTCAGGTTACAATTCAAAACATAAGACAAGGTTACAAAAGTGTAAGCTAAACAGTTACAAAGCATCTGAGAAACAAAACAAGTTTAGGAGGCTAGGTTACAAGGAGATAGCAGATGAGGTGCAGAGAGAGGAAGAGTAGAGAGGGTGGAGAACTATAGAGGAGGAGCGCAGCCAGAGGCATTGTCATAGACATAACATGGAGAAGTGTGTGCTAAGGGGTAACCAAGTGCTAATAGGAGAGAAACTGCATAAGGTTAGGGAAGTATTCATGGGGTCAGCTAGTGGAGGCAGTCACAGGAGCTAGAGGCAGTGAGGGAGAGGCGGAGCCTTAATTTAAATGCACCAAGGGTAGGAGTGGAGGAAATGTAACTGTTTAGACCATTTAACCAGCTGGACACCCTGTAGGCAAAAAAATTTGACCTTGTGAGGTATGACAACATGGAGCCTGCAGGAGCTGTGATTCAGACCCCCTAATTGAGCAGGGGTTATTTCTAGGTTGCAGGAATGCACACACACCAGGAGGTGCAAGGCCCATAGTTATTTTCTTTGCCATGGTGCAGGTTAGGTACTTTATCTGATTGGTGAGTTGCAGTCATCCAGTTTGTGCATAGAGGTCACACGTATGTGTGAGGTGGTGGGATCCAGTGAGAAGCCAGCAGGCCTTATTGAGGGAGGTTGATATGCATCTAAGAGCGGTAGCGGGGGCAGAGCCATAGATGATAAGCTCATACTCAATAATGGAGACAACAGAGCTCTGAACGGTGACAGTCAGGGCTTCTGGGGTAAGATGTTGTCTGCTATGCAGGAAGAGAGGGCCAAGGTGAGTATTTGCTGCTTTGGCTACAGAGTCAATGTGGGCACTGTAAGTTAGATGAGGGTCTAGAGTGGTCCCAAGGTACTTAATGGCCTGAACCTGTTCCAGGGTGACTCCATGAATGGTTTTGATGGATAGGGGGTGCAGCTTATGCTTGTTATGAGAGCTGCTGAACATCATAGATTTTGTTTTCTTATTATTGAGGAACAGTTTGTGATTTGAGAACCAATTTTCAACAGATGTGAAGCCAAGCTGAAGGTTGTCTTGTAGAGGATTAGGAGCCTTGTGGGAGGCAAGAATTACAGCATCATCTGCATAGAGGATGATTGTTTCAGAGCAAGAATTTGGAAGGGAGTTTAGGAACAAGCTGAATAGTAGAGGGCCCAGAATGGTTCCCTGGGGGACACCTGCATGAACAGGCCTGGTATCAGAGAGGACATCTGCAATTTTTACTCTTTGAGACCAGTTCTTCAAGTAGCGTTTTGAACCAGGCAGTGGACCCGGGAGAGATCCCAGCTTTCAGAAGTTGCACAAGCAGTAGGCAGTGCTGGACAGTGTTGAACGCCTTAGTCAAATCGATAAAGATGGACCTAATTAATTGACCATTGTCCAGTTAGCTGTGAAGAATGCCAGAGAATTCTAGAAGGGGAGATGAGGTGCTATGTCCTTTCCTGAAGCCATGTTGTTGCGAGCACAGGATATTGTATTTGTCCAGGAAATCTGTGAGCTGATCTATTTATTTATTTATTAGCTTTTGGTAACCAGGTAAGTGCGCTAGGCAAACAATCCTGCCTATTTTTAGGCACGACCCGAGAGAGTACAAGACACAGGAGCCACAATATTACAGTTGCTACATTAAGAATTAAGGATAGCATTGAGGAGGAGAAGAGAGAGAGAGAGAAGAAAAAAAAATAAAAAAATTAAAAGATAGATTGCAAGCAAAAATATAACATTTTCAGGCACAATTCGAGTACAAGACAAAGGTGCTACACATTACAGAAATACATCATGTCAAATGACATCAAAGAAAAACAATAGATGGCAAGCAAAAATGTAACAGGTATACATGGTGGAGGGACACAATTTAGTACTCAAGGATACTCATAGCAGGGCTTTAATGTTGCAACCACTAGGAGGGGGTCCGAGCAGCAGGACGAATGGTCAGCGGTAATGTTAAGAGCATCGGCAGTGACCAGGTGTGATAAGGTGAGAGAACAACGAGTTTTTAAAAACCCGGTTGGAGGTGGCATATTTGACCTGAAGGGGGAGAAAGTTCCAGAACCTAGGAGCAAAGTACGAGAAAGCCTGTTCGCCCATTTTTGTGGCGCAAGGTCTGCATGAAAGCAGGGGTGAGGAGGAGGATCTGAGAGAGCGGCTTTGAGAGGCGGGGGTAAGCAGGAGGGCCAGAGAGTCCAGTCTTGGGGGTCTGGTTAGGGAGTCAATAAAGCAGCCCAGAGAGAAAGCACAGAGGTCCTTGGGCAACAGCCATTTTAACCCAGAGTAAAGGAGGCAGTGATGAGTGAGGCGTGGTGCGGATAATGCGAATCTGCAGATATTATTATACGAAGTGTCCCATCTGCTGAGCACGCTGGAGTTGGCGGAGTATAGAAGGGGAAGACCATACTGGAGCTGCGGGAGAAACCCCTTGCTACTGATAGTCTAGCAGAAGGGGTGAGGGGTGCCGCACCGGTGGCACCGCCGATTTTCGCAGTAACAGCTCGACAGACTGTATTGATGTGAGTAGCAAAGTCGAGGGAGGGATCAAGAGTGACCCCCAGGTATTTGAAAGAGGACGTGTTGGTAACCGAAGATCCATCCTGGCACTAAGCCAGAAGCATTGGGGCCGTGAGGGGTAATTTTTTTGTAGAGCCGAACAGCATGGCTCGTGTTTTGTTCAGGTTGAGATGTTGATGGTTGTTCAGAAGCCATTGCTGAAGGACCTGGAAGTCGTTTGAGAGTGTTAGGTTGATGTTCATGATCGAATTGGATGCCGAGTAGAGAACCAGGTCATCGGCATACATGAGGATGTGGCTGTGACGGGAGGAGTTGGGAATGTTGTTCAGGAAAAGGGAGAAAAGCAGATGACCAAGAATGGACCCCTGAGGAACGACTCAGATGATACATCTGGGGGAGGATATAGCCTTGTGGAAAGCTATGGCCTGGGTACAACTGTCAAGGTAGCTATGGAACCAAGACAGAGTGGGGTCGGAGACACCAGTGGCTTGAAGCTTAGACAGCAAGAGTTGGTGATGCACCATGTCGAAAGCTTTAGACAGGTCAACTAAGACGGCGACGGTGAGTTGTCCGATATCCATATTGTTTTTAATGTCGTTGGTAAGTTGGGTTAGAGCCGTGGTGGTGCTGTGTCCAGGCCTAAATCCATGCTGGCAGTGGGTAAGGAGATTGAACTTACCGAGGTGTTCTGAGAGTTGACAATGAACTAATTTCTCGAGTAGTTTACTGAGAGTAGGAAGGAGAGAGATGGGATGGTAGTTGGTCATTTGTTTGACATCGCCCTTCTTAGGAATAGGGATGGTTCTGGATGTTTTCCAGGCCAATGGGACAGAGGAGATGCTGATAGATAGATTGAAAATTCCGGTGACCGGCCAGGCAAGCCAAGGAGCAAACTGTCTGAGAATGATAGGATGGATGCCATCAGGGCCTGGGCCCCCAACGGTTGGTATGGAATTAAGAAGTTTACGCACTTCACGGTATGAGGTAGGTGATAGCGCAAAGGAGGGATGGGTAGAGCTTGAGGTTGAAAGAGCGGGCCGTACGCCTCGGGTCTCATCGGAATGGTTGTCCAGGAGTGAGGAGAAGAGGGAATTGAAAGCATTGGCAATAGTGAGCGGGTTATTACAGTGAGTGCCCTGAATATTCATGTCAGGAGGAGTCTGAGGCTTGTTATTGCCAAGAATTTCTTTAATTTGAGCCCAGTACATTTTAGGGTTGTCAGCCAAGGATTTTAGAAGGTTCCGGAAGTAGGTGCTCTTGGCCAGGTGAATGTGTTTTTTGCAGTTGTTCTGAGAAGCCCTGTATGCTTTGAAGTCAGATAGCAGACTAGAGCCATTCCACACAGCCCAAAGTTTGTCCGTCTGTTTCAGCATTTGAAGCAGGGGGCGCGTGAGCCATTTGGTCACCTTCCCTGCCACCCTGCGTGTAGAGGTGGGGATGTGAAGGTTTTGCAAAGACAGAAGAACAGAGTTAAAATAGTCAGTGGCCTGGTTTACGTCATCAGTTAAGTATAAAGGAGACCAGTCAGCACGGCCTAGATAGGTTATGAAAACATCAACCCTTAGGTGGGATACGTCAGGGAAGGAAATGACTTTAGGGGGAAATGAGGGGGTGGAGGTGTTCCATATACAGTAAATGGGATAGTGATCACTTATGTTGTCTGGGAGAACACCTGCCGTGTTCCCGTAATCTGTCCTATTTGTGAGGATCCAATCGAGCAGGGTGGTGCAGGCGCCCCCCCGAGAGACTCTCGTGGGTTCCTGAATGAGCTGAGAGAAGTTGGTCTTACTAGTGATAGATGATAGGTGGGCTGAGTTATTCAAAGACCAGTCTTGGTTGAAATCCCCCACGCAGATAATGTCATTTTTTTCCTGTACCTGATAGGAGATTGTCCATGAGTTCTGAGAGACCCTGATTGGAGTTTTTGGGAGGGATATATATATACAGAAAATATGGAGTTTCTTTACTCTGCCTAGTAAAAGAAGGGTGTGGAGAGCTTTGCAATTTGGCAGAGGGGGATCCTGTATGAGTGTGATGTTAAGGTGTGATTTGAAGTAGAGTACTAGCCCACCACCTCCTTTTGTCCCCAATCGATCAGCTCGGACCATATTGTACCCTGGAAAGGAGCACTGTGAGTCTGTAACAGAGGGTTTTAGCCAAGTCTCCATAATGGCTAGGATGTCCGGGCAGTTCATATTCATCCATAACTGTAGATCGGCAAGGTTGGCTAGAAGGCTCCTGGTATCGATATGTGCCAGGGTGAGACCATTGGATTTAGGGAGGTATAGCTGCGGGGAAGGTTGCCCTAGGTAGGGTGCCCTATGTGGACCAGGATTTGCCTCAATATCCCCAGCCAGTGTTAGGTAGAGGATGCACGTCCATAGTGATCTCCTGAGGCAATACATTCAAGGGTCTTGGAGAGGGATGGCAATATAGAGATCGGATGGTAGTTTCCATGAGTGGCCCTGTCACCACTTTTATGGACAGGGGTAACAGTGACAAATTTCCATTTGTCAGGGAACTGGCTGAGCCTAAGTGAGAGGTTGAAAATATGTCAGTGGCTGTAACACCTCATCAAGAGTATGGGACAGCAGTTTAAGGTCAAGTATATCACTGCTATATCCGGATTTGGTGATGGCTTTGGTAATGTATTTGCGGGCATCATGCATCTTGACTGCTTTGAAATAAAAAGGCGGGTGGCTAGAGGAGGTGGAGGAGGAGGCATTGGGGGGAGGAGAGGGAGAGTCATAGTCCTTGAAAAAGTCAGAAGTCACTACTGAGATCGGTGAATGCAGTGTTGAAGGTATTTGCTATGATTTTAGGGTCAAGCGTAGTAGACCCATTTATGTTGAGCAAGATAGGGAAGGTTTTTGACTGCTTCCCAGCGACCTCTTTAATATTGTTCCAAAATGCCTTCCCATTACCCCAGGTATCCATGAGAGCGTTCTTGAAGTAGGTAGATTTCTTTTGCCAGATAGATTTGGTACAGTCATTCCATGCACATTTATAGTTTTGGATGTTAGTTTCTTTACCAGTGGTTCTGGACTTTTTTTTTTTTGTGTGTGTTATATAGGAACCAGTACTCACAGTTCCATCATGCTTAGGAACCGACTGCAAACTTTTTGTTTTTCCATTTAGGGAACTGAATTTTTGGTCTTCTGACAAAACTGGAATGTCAAATAGATCAAAAAAGAAGACTGGACCTACAGGTTTTAAAACATTGTTTAAAGTGCTTTAAGATAGTGGCAAAGGAAGACAGCCACAATCCACGATCTGTGTTTTAAAGTGTTTGGGTTCAAGTCATACTTTTGCTAACTATGAACTTTGTACTAAGTTTTGCTCTAAAACAGTCAAGAAAAGGGCTACAAGGTTAGAAATTATGGCCTCTCAGTCTGCCTCCCCCTCTCGTAAATCTCCTGAAGAGTGTCCTTCCTCTCATCCCAGATCAATAGACAGGTCCTCTAAGGACCCCACAGAACATAAGTCTTTGGACAAAAATAATTCAGACCATGCCAAGCAAAAAAAGACATACTGAGCAGGTTACTGACCCGGTTCCTGCTAAAAGAAAAACATATCATTGCCCCACCCCCGCTGTAGAGCAAAGGGAGATGCCAGTGTTACAACCAAATATGCCTTCACCTGAGGACATGGTTAAGGCTTGGCAATTATATCAGACCTTTCAAGCTATGGGTAACCATTTTGGTGCTCCAGCTGGCCCTTCTATTTCTATCCCCACTAACCCTGACCAAGACCGGATTTTATCTTAAAAGGAGGTGATGAGAAAGAGGAACATGGGGAACCTGTAGAGCCTGATATGTCCCCAGACCAGGATTTTGGCTCCCCTTCCTATGGTCAGGAGGATTTTTTTTCCCATTATACTTTTGTCCAGCAGATGATGGACACTCTTGACCTCTCCATTCAGGAGACTACTGAGGATCATGAAGAAGCAGACTTACTTGACGTGATGGGTCTCCCTCCTTCCAGAAGTTACTCCTTCCAGTGCACAAGTCCCTCCACAAGGCCATCTTCAGACTTCTCCAGAATCCCACAATCATTCCAAGTGTGGACAAGAAAACAGAAAATAAAGTACCAGCTGGACAAAACACATGCAATGTACCTCTGTACCCATCCTGACCATGACAGCGTGGTACACGCTGTTGCCTGTGGCAAGGCTAAAATGCCATTATCCACCTAGCCTCCAGATAAGGAGTCTAGAAAGCTGGACACCATGGGCAAGAAGTCCTACACCACAGCTCATCTGTTGCTTCACTTTTCTATTTGTGCGGCATACACTGCACAATACCAAAAGGCACTCTAGAACTCAGTTCTGGACATCAACCAAAAAGCTCCAGATGACATAGCCCAAGACCTTGCAGAGACTATCAAAACTGCCTTAGATGCCACAAAGTACCAGTTTCATATGGCTGTAGATACCAATGACTCCAGATCCATGGCTCAAGCCATTTCATTCAAGAGGTTTGCCTGGCTGAGAACCACTAACCTCTCTCATGACACCCAAACAAAAGCTATTGATCTTCCCTGCGAGAACAGCTCTCTTTGGGGACAAGACAGAGGCATACATGAAAAAGGTGGAAGAATATAAAACTACCTAAAGAAGTAATGCAGCAAAAGAGAAAGCTTCCACTTCCTACAAGCCCCGGGGCAGAGGTAGGGGTTACTATCCTAGGGCCTTTTACCCTATGCCCATGCCCATAGATTACTCCCTGATGGAAGGATACTTTAGAGGAAGGGGTAGAAGGGCTCAGAAGTGCCCTGACCCCACTCCCTCACCACAGGCTCAGTCCAGATAAAACCCTAGGAATGCCCAGGTCGCCTCCTCTCTGCCAGTAGGGGGAAGGCTCGCCTACTATCTCCATCTGTACCATATCTTTTAGGGAGCTGGTGGTTGAAGTTGTCAGCTCTAGGGATCCCCAGGGGATCTACTTGTTGGTGAGTTTGTTTGGGGACCAGTGTTAGCTGCTGTGGATTAGCAACAGCCACCCACAGGTTGTTTGGGTTTACTCCCAGCCAAGAGTGATCCATCTTTAGAAGGGGCCTTTGTTGGATTTTCTTCCTTGACTTTCTAGATCATGGTTTGACTGTCTACTTCACCTGTTCGATTGGCAGTGAGAGTACCATATGTTTATTTCCAAATCACAGTTGGTGAACGCATCTGAAGTTTGGACTTTATCCTTTCATTTGTGGGTGAAATCTTCAAGATATTTTCATCTGTCTGTTCAGGAGGTGGGAGCTCCTGAAGGTTTTCTCAGTTTTCACTGGTGGTGAGAGACTCAGTGGGGCCTGGACATCTGAGTTTTTCCTCAAATACTCTAATTTTTCTGTTACAGTGACATTTATTTGTTGATTTTGATTGATATTGTTTTTAAGTGTTATTTTGGATTTCATGATTTAAAGTTTAATATTGTTGTTTATCTCCTGGGGATGTGGGAGGGCTGGGGGAGGTGAGGATTGTGCTGATCTGTTTTGTAGTTTGTTTTATTTTGATTTGTTTGTTTTATGACTGGTTAATTTTATTTTTATGGGGGTTGGATTTTTGAGGGATTTTTTCTTTAGTAAGTGATTTGTGTAATTTTATTATATTGTGTATGCTGTCTTTGGTTAATAGTAGACTTGCTGAGGGAGTGTTGCCTGATATTTTAGTCACCAGAATGTGTTGTAGCCCTGCCCCCACAGTTGTGCACTATTCATCCTCTGCTCTCCATGCCTTCCATCCATTTTACTCCCCTCCTTTGCAGTTTATAACTTACCAGCGCTGTAGGGCACTGGGTATTGCTCGCAGGGGGAGGAGGAGGGCCGGGGGTTGCAAACAGTGGAGGATGAATGAGCAGAGCCATCGTATCAGGGTTATGGGATTCAGAAGATACCCTGGGGTGAAATGGAACAAGGATCATGGTTCTCTATGTCTGGTTTCTATACCCAAAGGCACCACCAATTTTGGTGTGTAGGTGGTTCGGGTGGCCCAGGAGGTACAGTACATTCAACTCGTGTACTGTTATGCAATGCCAGGTCCACTAAAAATAAGACTGCAATTATTGCAGATCTTGTTAGAATGGTGGACCTGGCTTGCATCACTGAGACCTGGCTGGATGAGAACTCCGGCCCCATTTTGGAGACCTTAACTCCAGCAGGATACTATGTGATTCACCACCCAAGATTGGATCGTGGGGTTGGGGGTTGTGGTCTGTTTCAAGACTGAACTTAACCTCACGAATGTACTAGTTGAGGAGGCTGAGTCATTTGAGTGTACCGTGGTAGCAGGTGTAGGTTGTAGGATCGCCCTCCTCTACCATGCACCCGGTGATAAGAGGTTCCTTCAGGAAGTTGCAGACTTTGTCACTGACATGGCATTTGAGTCGCCCAAGCTGATGGTCCTGGGTGACTTCAGTGCCTGGGTCGATGATGAACTCTCGCAGTTTGGACAACACTTCCTAAGCTGATGACTTCTCTGAGCCTTACACAGATAGTTTCCATTGCTACCCACAAACACGGTCACTCTCTTGACTTAGTCTTCCTCCTGGGGATCGAGGCCTCTGATTTGGGGGTAGAACCAGTTGGATGGTCCGATCATTACACCATGGGGTTTAGTTTTAGCACCCCCCTCCATAGGTCTACCCCTGTGGAGATGGTCAGGTATCGCCCTTTACGAGATGTGAGCTCTGATGGCCTGGCAGCAATACTTGACCTATCGGCCCTCCCAGTGGCAAGTAGTGACCCAGAAACTCTCGTGGTGGCCTATAATTTGGCCATCTCAGCAGCTCTGGATGTCATTGCTCCCGTCTGAGTTTGCCCTCTCTTCCTTCACCCTCGGTCCCCATGGTTTGATGGGACTTTGAGGGAGATGGGGCGACTAGGACGAAGGTTAGAGCGTTGCTGGTGGAAATCCACCCTTGATGCCGACTGCCTTTGGTTGATGGATCATTATCAAGTCTATCAATCTGCAATCACCTGTAAAAAGTCAGAGTTCCTGCCCAGGGAGATTGCAGCCGCTCAGAATCGACCAGCTCAGTTTTACCGTACGGTAAACAGATTGTGCAACCAAGCTTGTCTACATGTTTGGAAAGCTTTTTCGCAAATAGAGTGCAATGATCTTGCTTGATTCTTTGCATCTAAGGTGACAGACATTAGGGCAGCAATCCAGCTGGCACACTCGATGGGTGGTGCTGTGGATCGGGCTGAGGCTGCTACCCCTCGGCTTTCCTGGAGTACTTTTGACCGACCGGAGTTCATGGATGTCATGCGGATTGTCCAAGGTGTTCACCCTAAATGCTGTAGTTTGGATCCTGGACCAACTTCCCTGATTTGGGGTTGTCTTGACTCTATCAGTCCAGTCCTAGCATGGATAGTCTGGTGCTCCTTGGAAATAGGTGAGTTTCCCGGCTCCATGAAGGAGGCGGTGGTAACACCACTCTTAAGGAAAGCTTCTTTGCACCCAGACTGCCATGCAAACTACAGATCAATCTCTAACCTTCCCTTTCTAGGGAAGGTGATTCAGAAAGTAGTGGCTGTGCAGCTGGAGAACCATTTGACCATCCTTGACATCTATGACCCCCTCCAGTCCAGATTTTGTAAGAGACATCGTACTGAGACAGCGTTGATTCGGGTTCTCAATGATCTCCTGATGGCTAGAGACTGAAACAAATGTTCCATCTTGGTTCTTTTGGATCTCTCATCAGTGTTTGACACTGTGAACCATGGGGTGCTACTTGATCGCCTGAGGTTCATCTGCGGACTGTCAGAGACAGTCCTCAGGTGGTTTTCATCTTTTCTCACTGGAAGAACTCAGAGAGTGGTATCTGGGATTTATTCCTTGGACCTAATTTCTCTTTCTTGTGGAGTTCCTCAGTGTTCAGTGTTGTCCCCCCTGTTGTTTGCAGTGTACATGCTGCCCCTAGAAGACACTGTAAGAAGGTATGGGCTGAGGTTTCATTGCTATGTCAATGATACCCAGCTCTACATATCTTTTGCACCTGATCAAGATAGAGCTCTCTCAGCTTTTAACAGCTGTCTCGCAGAAATCCAGGAGTGGATGGATTCCAGCTGGCTAAAGTTGAACTTGGATAAGAACGAGGTGTTGGTTGTAGATCCAGCATGCCGAGTAGGGGGGTCAGGAGTGGGTTCACCCTCTGGGCTTTTTCTTGGGGGCATCTCTTTCTCTCTCTCTCATCCTCTGAACAGGTGTGAAACCTGGGGTTAATTGTTGACAAGGGGCTGACTCTGCATTTGCAGGTGCTAGCCATTGTCAAATCCTCTTTTTACCATCTGAGGAATATCTCAAGGGTTAAACACCTTGTTCCAGCCGATGATCTTCCTACGCTGGTTCATGCCTTTGTGTCCTCTCATCCGGATTACTGCAACTCCCTTTACCTAGGGCTACCTGGGGTGGAAATCCATCACTTGCAGCTAGTGCAGAACACTGCAGCCCGGCTTTTGACGAGAATTTCTAGATCCTGTCATATTACACCAGTGCTGCGCGGACTGCACTGGCTGCCAGTACAGTGGCAGATCACCTTTAAAGTCAGTCTTTTGAATTTTAAAGCCCTACACGGACTTGGCCTGGATTACCTGAAAGAGCTTCTGGGATGACTGCTTCACTCAGCCGACTAGGGGTTGCTAGAGATCCCAAGGGTTTGTTTTAAATCTTCTGGGGCCCATGCATTTATGCACATGGCCCCAACCCTCTGAAATTCTCTGCCCCACCAGTTACGGGAGTGCACAACCGTGGAGGGATTCAAACAATCCTTAAAAACGTATCTGTGGGCTCAGGCCTTCGGTGAAGGTTGGCTTTGTAGAAGCTTACTCTGTTTTGTTTATTTTAGTATTTTATGACTTGATAACTGATATGTTTTAAAATTTGTTAGGCGTCTTGGCATTTTTGGAAGGCGCCCTAAAAATAAACATATTATTATTATCAGTGGCAACTTGTCACCACAGAAAAGTGGGTGCTGGAGGTAGTGGCTCAATGACTTACCCTGCATATCAAGAAATTTCCCACAGCAGGGTCATAGGAGTTTCAAGCCTGTGATCCCCACAGAAAAGATTCTATTGGAGTCAGAGTTCAAATCTCTCCTTTTAACAAATGCAGTAGAAAAGGCGCCCCTACCAGTGGGGAAAGGACTATACTCATGGTAACTTTCTCACCCAAAAGAAAAACGGGGACTGGTGACCCATTCTAGACCTTGGGTACCTGAACAAGCACTGGGTCAATCCCAAACTCAGAATGGTCACCCTGTCTATGATGATTCCCTCCTTACAACAGGGAGACTGGCTAGCCTCCCTAGACCTCAGAGACGCCTACTTCCACATTCCCATCAGGCCCTCTCACAGAAAGTACCTCGGATTCAGACTGCCCTCTGGTCACTACCAGTTTGTAGTACTCCCATTCAACCTTTCCTTAACCCCCAGGGTTTTCACAAAGTGTTTAGCAGTAGTTGCAGCCCATCTCAGAAGACAGGAGGTCTCAGTCTTTCCCTATCTGGGCAGCTGGCTGATAACTGACAAGTCTCTCCAAAAACTCAGACTGACTTTGCCTCACTCAGCTCACTCTGGAATCTTTGGGATTCCTGATCAACACAGAAAAATCCCAGCTAGAAGCAGTTCAACTCCTAGAGTTCATTAGAGCAGACCTGGACACTCAGCAAGAGAAACCACTGCTCCCAGTAGACAGGATGGAAAACCTCCAGAGGCTAGCAGACTCATTTGTCCTCAGCTGACCAAGGCCAGAAAGACACTTACTCAGACTTTTGAGCCACATGGCCTCCACTACAGCAGTAGTGCCAGGTTTCAGATGAGGGACATCCAATACCATCTGAGAGCTCATTGGTCTCAAAAAGGGATTTCCCTTCAAAGCTGGTACCAGTCACAAGGACTCTTCTACAAGCCCTGGATGGGTGGAAAGATGGGCACAACCTAAGGGAAAGAATCCCCTTCCAATAGTAGGAGCCCTCAAAAGTGCTCACAACAGACACCTCCCTGCTAGGTTGGGGAGCACACCTGGCAGGCCAGTCCATAAGTAGGGTGTGGACTCCCAAGGAGTCCAAGTGTCACATAAACCTCCTCGAACTCAGAGCTGTGTATCTGGCCATAAAAGCCCCCGCCCCCCAGCTCAAGGGTCAATCTGTCCAAATAAGGACAGACAACACTGCCACCATGTTTTACATCAGCAAGTAAGGGGGCACACAATATCCTCAAAGCTATGCACAGAGGCCATGATGATCTGGTCACTGGCTTACTCCTTGGATATGCAACTAGCTGCCATTCACCTGCCAGGCAAGGACAGTGTGCTGGCAGACTCCCTAAGCCGCATCAGCCAGAGCCACTACAAATGGACTGTAAGCAAACAGGTACTCGCCACAATCTTCAAGAGGTGGGGCACTCCAGAAATAGACTTCTTTGCCTCCAAAGACAATCATCAGATTCCCCTTTACTGTTGCAGACCTCCAGCAGGTGGCTCAGTGCCAGTGGATGCCCTGTCCTGAACTGGACAGGGAGGTTCCTGTGCACCTTCCCTCCATTTCCCCGATCCTCAGAGTGCTACTCAAGCTCAGAAAGCAACCAGCAACAATGATCCCGGTGGCTCCAGACTGGGCCAGGCATCCATGGTACTCCTTACTCTTCACCCTGTGAGCCAAACAGCCCATTCACCTACCCTCGAGTCACAGTATCCTGACCATGCCTCAGGCAGGATTAACATTTCCCAACATAAGGTCACTTCACCTCAAGGCCTAATACTTTGAAGAGCTAGACTTCCCAGACTCACAGTACTCAGAGGAGGTACTGAGGATTCTTAGACTAGCTAAGAAACCTAGTACCAAAAAGACCTATGTTTCCAAATGGAAGATGTTCTCCTTCTGGTATAAAGACAGACAGACAGACCCTCTGCAAGCCAGCTTGTCCTCTCTATTGGACTATCTGGTTCACCTAAAAGCATCATCCCTCAGGGTTTCATCCCTGAAAGTCCATCTGGCAGCCCTGTTAGCTTACTTTTCAGCAGGCAGGGAGAAATCTGTAATTGTAATCTGCAGTCTTCCCAGAAGAAACACCAGTGGCCCTTCTCTATCTTAATCCTTTCAAAGGCTCATCGCTGGATGATCTTGACTCAAAACTCCTCTGCCTTTCAGCTTCTGCTATAGAGTACCCTCTCTTCTGGATCTTAAATCATTCCTTCTCATCCTCATCTGTCCTCTCATCCTGGAAACATGCTGTGGTCATCTAACTCCCAAAGGGCCGTGCCCCCTCCTCCCCCACAAATTTTCACCCAATCTCCCTACTCCCTGCCCTTGCTAAACTCCAAGAACACCTGGTCCTCTCTCAGCTAACCTTTTTCCTCAATGACTTCATTTTTTACCCCATTTCAATCTGGTTTTTGGAAGAACCACTCCACTATCAACTCCCTACTCAGGCTCACTGACTCCATCCTCACTGGGATGGATAATGGCCTCATTACCTCTGCCATCTTTGTCGACCTTGCCAAGGCATTCCACACAGTCTCCCATGCCCTACTTCTTGACTCCCTTACGGCTGCTGGGTTGTCTACTTCTGCCCAAAACTGGTTTAGAGCTTACCTCTCAAGCAGAACACAATCAGTCAAGATCCTGGATACAATCTCTACCCCCTCTCTATTTCCACTGGAGTCCTACAAGGCTCAGTGCTTGGGCCCATTCTCTTCTCCATCTTCCTAAATGACTTGCCCTCAGTATGCTCCCCCTCCACCTCTATCCATATGTATGCTGACACTGTCCTGTTCTCGTCTGGCAAATGCCCTGCTGATGTTGCAACCACCCTTCAGCTTGACTTCCAGCAGGTTCAGTTATGGTTTGCCTCACATCATCTATTCCTAAATGCCGAAAAGACTATCTCCATGGCCTTTGGCAATAGGCAGAGACTCTCTAGGCTCCACCCTTTACTGTCTTTCCGTACCCTTGATGGGACAATATTAGAGGACACCTCCTCATTCAGATACCTTGGGGTTTGTTTGGGCCAACCCCTCAACTTCTCTGGCTGCATTGACGCCATCCTGAAAAAATTGCACCCCAAGCTTGGTGCCTTATACAAGAACCGTAGTTGCATCCCTCCTGCAGTGTGATGTGAACTAGTCTAGAAGAAGATCCTCCCCATTTTTGACTACTATGATGTAGTCTATGGTGCCGCTCCCAGATCCTCCCTAACCAGATTGGACACTCTATTTAACTCCTTCTGTCGATTTGGCCTTAATGCTCCATCACACACTCATCTGTGACCTCTACCACACCATTTCCCTTCCCTTCCCCCATTTGCCAACAGGTGCCTCACTCATTGTGCCAAACTCACTTCTAAATTTTGGTTAGGAGAACTTCCCTCCTACCTCTCATGTTTGCTCTCTCCCCCGCCTCCCCCCCATTCCCTCAGATCCTCTGTCACTCGCACTTTGTTGGTCCCCCGTCGTACCATTCTCATCGGTCAGTCAGGCTTTACCCATCATTTCCCACAAATCTGGAACTCCTCCCCCCCCCCAAATACGGCACTCCTCCTCCTCCTCCCACTTCCTTGTCTCTGCCTTAAGTAACTTTCTCTCATCTAACTGCTCCTGCTTTAACCCTGCTTAACTATCCTCCTATGCCTCTGCTCTTCTCCATGACTCGCATCACCTATTAAACCTTTCACCCCCCCAAGCTTGTGTCTCAGCATGCTCTCCCCCCTTTCACCACTATGTACTATGTTCCTCAGATTTTACACTTGTAATTAAAAGCATATTTCACAGGTATGATATATTTAATTGTATGTTATGTTATAAATGCGACTAAATGATTTATTATATTTTTTTAACTGTCTTGTTACAAATGTAATTGAATGTTTAATTTTTTGTATGTTTTAAATGTTAAACTGTATGTCTAATTCTTCATCCAATAGTATCCCATACCCCAGTCACACTGGAAAACGAGCAACTTGTTGTTCAGTGTGCCTTCCAGTGAAACATTTCAATAAATAAATAAATAAATGTTTTCCCCCATTTTCAAAAAATTTTTTAAAGGCCTGCTGCACCTTCAACCCCCACTTAGGGAACCTGTTCCCCCCCTTGGACTTGAACCTCTGTATAGCCAAGTTAATGGAATCTCCTTCTGAGACTATGGCTACAGCAAATTTAAAATATGTCACCTGGAAAACTGTTCTTCTGGTGGCTATTACGTCAGCTAGGAGGATATTAGAGCTGCAAGCTCTCTGCACTGAATCCAACTACATTATTTCCCGAAGGGATAAAGTAGATCTTACTTCTAGGAGACTCGTGCAGCAGGTAACATGAGTAGGACTGAAGCCACCAGGTGCCAGGACCACACAGAAAACTTTTAGCTAGCAATATATCACAGGGGACCTCCCCCACACCTACCCCAGTTCTTTCCCGCCATCAACCAATGCACGTCCGACCTTCTCGGACACCAGCTACGGTCAAACACCATTTTCTCACTTTTAACCCACGCTTTTATTTTTTCTTCTTTTAGTGCTTAAAACATTGAGTTTTCAGTGTTTTCTCACCTAAGTTTATGTCTTCTCCAGCCTCTTCTTCCGATTTACCGATGAAGTGTGCCCGCAGCATGCAAATTTCAGCTAAAGATGGCCATTCTGCCTGCCTGCTCTGCCTAGGCCCCAACCACGATACAGAGGTCTGCCAGTACTGCCTGGACTTCAAGCAGGCCACACAGAGATGTCATTTTTAAGACCGTAGAAAGTTACCTGCTCAAGCAGAGGTTGGCTGTTATGGAGAAGGAGCTGCAGGCCAGAAGTTCTTCAGCTGCCCCAGCTCAGTCTTCTGGGGCTTCTTCTTCTTCCCAGAAGGAGAAGAAATCGAGTGGGAAGCACAAGCACTGGGACTGCCCTCGGTCAGCATCTCACTCACGGTCACCAGAGGGTGTCGGCCCCTCCTGCCTCAGCAGTTCTTACTTCTTCCAGGCTGCTGGTGTCTCCACCGTCTGCCCTTATCTCTATCTCAGGCAGTGGCTCTTCTGGGCAGTGGACATTGTCCCCTGCTTCTCAGCCCCTGATGCTCAGGCCCTTAGCTTCCATGGGAACTCATCCAGGTGGCTCTGCTGAGGTTGGCTCTTTCAAGTCTTTAACCAATGCACCCCTGGTTACAGCATTGCCTTCATTGGCACCAGACTCCGGGGCCAGTGCTAGTTCTGCAGGCATCACCCAGAGCAAGCGCTCTCCACTTCATCTACTCAGGTGTCACTTCTCCCCTTGCCTCTGGGGCTCTCTTCCCCGCAGGCACCTCCCTTATCATTGGGGCCCATGTCGGCTTCCTCCTTGGCCCATTGCCAACCCTGACGATGCCTCAGACAACAACTCCTCAACCATCGTCGCCTCAGCATACTCCTCAACCATCATCACCTGCTGGACCTCCTTGGGATCCACAGCCAGCACCAGGTGGGTCTACACCAGGTACCGTACACCAGCTCACTTGCTGTCATATCCATACCCCCCACCACAGTATCCTTTCCCTCTGGTCTATAATCCACCCCCACCAGTAGATTATAACATGCTGTTCTTTGCTTAGTGGTCCTTCATTCAAAATAAGGACACACCCAGGAGACCCTCTCCCTCTCATCCTCCCCGGGACCCCCCTCCGCAGGATCTGGACCATTCAGGACCTAGCAGCCCCCATACTATAGGGTTGTCTGGAGGGTGCCCCAACGTTGGCTCTGGCCTGTGTTTGGACGGCCATTGTCTCCTGATGCCGGTCCCTGACAGTGAACCGTCGAGTGATGAATCTTCCTCTTCAGAGTCCTCCAAGGGCTCCGGGACTCCTCCGAGGGACAGGACCAGTCCAGTCTAACGAGGATCCTAAATCCCCTCCTGATGATCCTACCTTTCTTGACATTATGCACCATATCCAGTCCCTGATGGGATGGGAGACAGAGGAACTGGACCCTGAGCTCCTGCGTTTAGTCGTATATCTATGAAAGGATACTCTCCCCTAGGTGGTACCTCCTTTAATCAACTCATATGAGGATGTTACCAAGGCAGCATGGAATCACCCTTCTTCCACTCCACCCTTGCCCAAGAAGGCTGACCACCTATACCATGCATCAGTGAGTAAACCCTTCCTTGGGGAGCACCGCACGGTGGGCTCCATGGTCATGACTGCAACTGATGACTGCACCAAGTGACCCAAACACCTCAGTACCCACGCTCCTGACAAGAAGGTCAGACCTTGATCAGTGGGGCAAGAGAATGTATGCCTCTGCAACCCTGGCCAATCGAGCCGTGAACTATTTGGCCCATATGGTGCAGTACCAGAACACTCTCTGAGACTAAGCAAGGGATCTGGTACAGACCCTTCCTGAGGATCCTACCAAAACTCAGTTGGCCCATCTTTTAAAGGGCTGGTAGTATAGTCTAGAGTTCAGAGAAATGAGCTGTGAATGAGCTTGGTACAGTACATCCAACAAACAGACCTGGGTTTGATTCCCACAACCTCGACTTGTATACAGTGTGACTCTGAGCAAGTCACTTAGCCTCCCCAGTGCTCCCGGGTCACCCCTGAAAACAGGCACCTGTGCCTAGTGGACCTTAACCGGTTACCAAAGAATAAAATAAATAGTCAGGCTCAGATGTGGGCACTCATGTCCTGTGGGCCGCATCCGATACTGTGGATGCCTCCAGGCGTGGAGTGGCGACAGGGATCTGTCTTCGCCTTTGTCCGTGGCTTGGAGTGTCTGGCTTTGCTCCAGATGTTTAAGCCAGCATCTTGGATGCTCTTTTCAGAGGCTCCATCCTGTTTGGGGTGATGTCCAGGACATCATCTCCTACCTCCTGGAATCTGACAAGGCTCTTTGGTCAGTTTATTCCCTCTACTGCTCTTAGCCTCGGCCTGCCCAGCATCAGTCCTTTATCCGGTCCTCTTGCCAGCCCACCAAGGGCCAACAGAAGGCCTCTTCAAGTGCAAGGCTCAACCCCCACCCTCTAGCTGCAGCAGCTGCTCTTAGGGCCCCACAAGCACCCACAGATGCTTTGCCCATGCCTGGGTCCATCGTCAGACTCCTTGCCCGACCTCCCCCCCCCAGCAGAGGCCTTTTGGGAGGTGATATGGAGTCGGTTCTATCTTTACCTCAATGGTTGGTGCTTGGTGACCACAGGCCAAAGGGTGCTGCAGCTCACAGAGCACAGGCATGCCTTAGAGTTCCAGGAACCCCCTCTGGAAAAACCTCCCTTGCCCTCCTATTATCCTTTGGTCCACCCTCTCCCTCATTTAGGAAGAGATTCAGGCTCTCCTGCACAAGAGGGCCATAGAACCCATCCCTCCAACTCAAAGAGGAAAGGGGTTTTACTCCCTCTTCTTCCTCATCCCCAAGACGATGGGGCACCTGGGGCCGATCCTCAACCTCAGTCATCTGAACTTGTACTTAGAGCACAAATGTTTAAGGATGGTCACCCTTCAGGGACTACTACATCTCCTTCACCAGGGGGACTGACTCTGCTCCCTGGACATGCAGGATGCCTGTCTTCATATCCAGGTCTTCCCAGTCCACCGTTGCTTCTGTTTCAGCTTCCAGGAGGACCATTTTCAGTTCTGGGCCCTCACTTTTGGTCTTTCTTTGGCACCTTGGGCTTTTACCAAGTGCCTAGCAGTTGAGGCAGTTTTTACATGTTCACCTACCTGGATGACTGGTTGCTAACAGCCCCCTTCAGAGATCTCCTGCTACAGATCTTGGAATGCACCTTTCGACTCTTCCAGGCCTTGGGGATCACAGTCAATCTGCCAAAGTCTTGTCTGTCTCTGTGCCAGCACCTCCTGTATATTGGGTGGTGCTCTACCTAGGGCAGGGCCTTCCTGCCAGTGGACAGGGCAGAACACTTGACAGAGCAGGCCCACCTCATCTCCTCTAGTTGACAGATCCCAGCCAGTGTTCCTCTGCTTGTTGGGACATATGGTGGCAGCTATAGCTACAGTCCCTCTGGCCTGCCTGCATATGAAGGTTCCCCAATGGAGCCGAAGGGTCCAATGAGACCAACACACACACACACCTGGATCAGCTGATCATGGTCTCCAATCTGGCAGAACCCTGTCAATCTTCTGTGAGGGGATCCCCTTTTGGGCTGTGCCCCATCAACAGATCCTCTCGATGGATGCCGCAGGTCTCAGCTAGGGTGCTCATTTGGCCAACTGCCAGACCCAGGGGACCTGTTCCAAGTCAAAGCAAAATCTCCACATCAATGTGCTGGAAATACAGGCGTTTCTTTATGCCCTGCAGGTCTGCTAGAACCACATTCTTCCCAGCCCACTGTTGATACAGACAGAAATGTCAGTAGTGTACTACATTAACAAGCAGGGGGGCAGTCATTCACGCCCCCTTTGTCAGGAAGGGATGAGAGTCTGGTACTGGGCTATCAAGCAAGGCCTGGAAAACTCTGCTGTTTTCCAGGCTCCCAAAACATCCTGGCCAACAGTCTCAGCTGCACCAGGTCAAGGGCTCACAAGTGGAAACGTTTGTCCTCAGTGGTCAAAGATCTCAGCAGGTGGGGCTGTCCAGAGTTGGACCTTTTTGCGTCCCCCACTCAACGTAAAACTGCCTCTTTTCTACTTGCTTTATCCAGGGTCTTGAGTTTTGTGATGTGACACATTGTCCCTTTCCTGGAGGGGGAGGTTCATGTATGCCTTCCCTTCCCTTCCTTTCCACTCCTACAGAGGGTCCATTTCAAGCTTTAGTCAGAGGGGGCAAAGATGATCCTCATAGCCCCCTATTGGCTGCATCAGATTTGGTTCCCCCTGCTACAGCAGCTGGCAGTGGAACTTCCAGTACCCTTACCCCTGTGCACCAGCTTGCTGTCCCAGGAACAGGGCTAACTGGTCCACCAGACCTCAAGTCCCTGCATTTACATGTATGGCTCCTGCAGACCTAGCTATTGCCTGCTTTGGAGTTTCCTCTAGAGTTGCTGGTGGCTGCTAGAAAGCCTTCCACTAGATCCACATACATCTCAAAGTGGAAGTGGTTCTCCCTGTGGGCCACTACTCATCACCTGGATCCCTTCACCTATCTGGTGAACCTGATTTTGGAGTACCTGCTCTCCCTTTCAGACTCCAGCTTGGAGTACTCCTCCCTTAAGGTGCACCTTTCCACCATCTCTGCATATCATACACCTACTGAGGGCAAATCTGTTGCCCAGCTGGAGGTCTCCCGCACGTTCTTGTGGGATATCCTGCATTTGAAGCCTCCTATCTGGGACCCTGTCCCTCCATGGGACCTTCTTTTCATTTTAAAAAAGCTCACTCTGCCTCCCTTTGAACCAGTTGCAAGGTACTCTTTCTGTCATGGAAATCACTCTTTTTGGTTGCTGTTACTTCTGCTCAGAGGATTTCTGAGCTTCAGGCTCTGATGTGTAAAGAGCCTTGTTTGGTATTTCACAAAGGCAAGATGTCTTTGCATACTAATCCTACGTTTTACCTAAGCTGTTGTCCGAATTTACTTTGAATCAATCCATCCACCTGCCAGTTTATTTCCCTGAATATTCCAATCGAGAGAGGCCTTACTCTGTACTTTGAACGTTCATCAGGTGCTCAGGTATTGTACCCATCACACAAAGACATCAATGTTACTTAGTGCTTCCTGACAAAACTTATTGCAGCGAAGCACTGAGGCTGCTGGGTATTGGCGTCTGCAATGTTGCAATCCTACCTGGAGCTGCAGTAAATTAAATTTTCAAACTTAAAGTCTCTTCGAGTTATTTGCCACATCCACTCTCACCTGGAGTGCAAGACCACAAGCATGTGTATATAGTCAGTTTCTAGATTATACCCATCACACCCAGGCTGTTCATAAAACTGACCAGTTGTTTGTTTTGTTTGCTACCAAGAGAGAGGGAGCACCTGTTTTGGAACAGAGTTTGTCTAAGTGGTTGACTAGTTGCATTGTTTATTGCTGTCACAAGTACAATGACCCCTTGCCTGGAGCTGTTAAAGCCAACTCCACCAGAGGTATGACTGCCTCCACAGCTTGTTTTAACAAGCTCTGACAGAGCCACTACGACTGTGAATGCATTAGATAGAAAAGGGTGTTTCATGGTCTTGAACATAAACATTTATTTATTTAAAAAAATATCAGATTTACAAGCCTTTGAGTCAGAGACTCATTTACAAAAGCACCTCATTGAAACTAATACAAAGACAGCACAGTCAACAAGTCCAAAAACAATGGCTCGGAGAGCAGACAGTTATAACAATCATTCACTGGAGATACATGAGTAGCAGTAGATAAACAGATTACATAGTTTAGGCACACAGGCACCACATCAAGAAGACAAAAGCAGTTCAAACAATAGCTAAAGCAAATAGACATCAGGAGTCAAAGAGAAGCCCTGAGTGTTCACATGAAGGCTGTTGCACACAGGGGCTACATTTAGGGGTTGCCAGGGGTCGCATTCGCAACCCTTATGAAAATTTTGTGACCCCTATGACAGGGCTTGTGACCCCTGCCCTTGCTGTCTTGCTTAATGGAAGCTTGCCCGCTGCAGGCCAGCCAGCCGAATTAAAAAAATATATACATTTTTTTTTTGCCTCCCAGTCCCCGGCGTTATTTGCCAGTGCCCGTTCGCTTGTGCAAGTTGTGTTGTGCGGAGTGTGGAGGAGAGAGGAGGTGTTTCAGCAGCTGCATCTTTGAAACTAGAATGCAGTGATTTTGAATGAATATTGCATTGGCACTAACAGGTGACTTGTGCTGCGTATATCTTTTGAAATACATGTACAGACCAGTTATTTTTTTTATAAGCAATAATGTCATTTCTGATTGAAGAATTAACTGGGGGGGAGGGGGGCTACTTAGCCTCCTTCAGTTCTTTAAGGGCAGCAGGTTGCCTTAAATGTTCTGTTTTGAAGTCAGCCTGTTTCCTTGACTGTACTTGTATTCATAGATAAAAATGCAATCCTTGACAGCAGGGAGTCTGTGCTGGCCTGGTGTGGTGGTGTCTGGCGCGCGTTGCGCGCGTTCTCTCAGACCCCCATCCCCCCACTCATGACCCTTACATCCATCCTGTTGCCAGCCATGGTGTGAGAGGCAAGGGTCACCTGACAAATCAGATTGAGTGGGAAGAGAACAGCAACAGAGTAAAAAACCCAGGAACCCTACCCAACCACAAGTTGAAGAGAGTGCAAGCGATGGAGCGAGATGCAAGACTAGAGTGATTTTTCACTTTTTTTCAACTGGCAGCAGTTACTTACACTGGACGGCGGGCAAGGTGAGCAAGCGAGCGGTCCGGAGTGCAGAGAGCAACATTAAGCAGCTGCAAGAAGCATTTTTTACTCACAGAAGGGCAGACAGCAGTCCGGAAGCCATAGAGTGATAAAGGTAAGGATGCAAATGCAATTGAATTATTAAGGCAAGCAAAAGCAAGTAAAGTAACTGCAGATGGCCCCTTTCTTGTCATAAAAACTTCCTGCTGTTAGTCTGTCTTTCTAAATATCACAGTATTGGAAAGCATCATCAGTCCACCAAGTTCCTCCCTCCCACCAGTTCTGAAGTGGGCATACAGACCTGGCGAGTGTTTGTGTCCTGATACGAAGTGTGTGTTTGGGAGGGGGGGATTTCAATACAGGCAGTTATGTCAGGAGTGTGCCATTGATGTCCCACAGGTCGTCTCACACCGATCTCTATAAGTATGCTGAACAAGAGATATATAAAGGTAAACAAAATGCATCGGTTTCCATTAAATACCAAACACAATATTTGTTTCCTTAAATCTTCCCACTGCATTCGTGATTTACACAGAAGTGCTGTTTTTACCCCCCCCCCCAACACCACCACCACTCATTGCCATGGCCTATTCTAAATGCTTATTATTTGCATTCTGGGATAGCCTAAAAACACCACTGAACAGGACCTGACCAAACTGGTAAAAGCTGGACCAGTGGCACCAGGCACAAGTTATGTGATTTATGTCAGTCCATCTGGCTTTTACTGGTCTTGTCCTATTCCAGTGGCTTAGTTTTCACTAAGTCCCAGACCACCGGAACCAGCCAGGACCAGATAAGTGCATGCTGGACTGTCCCATCCTGCCTGATTGACTAGACCAGCAATATTTGTGCAACTTGCATCTGATCTGCCCAGAATAGCCAGTCTGGCTTGTATCAGTCTCTTCTGATCTGTTCCAGTGGCCCAGTTTTCAGCAAGTTCCCATTTGGGTTTCCAGATGGAAGAGATAAGGCCATTACCTCCTTACTTGCAACTGTACAGCTCTTGGTAAACATTTTTTTTTATTCTACAGTATTCTGGCTTTAGTCTATTTCCTATACATAAACTACTGTATAATTAGCATAGCATGCTAAGTAATTTCCCAATTTTATAACAATAGAAAATAGTTGTATATTTTATCAGCACAGCACTTCATTAATAAACATAAAATACAGAATGTTTGTTTAAGGTACATTTTTGAGAGGTCAATGCAGAGGTGATTCAAATAGCCCCAACAGAGTTTCAGCTTTGGTTTAGTCGAATGCTGCTTTTGTAATGATTTGATTAAGAGGTTTATTTTCCCAGAACTTATTTATTTACCTATATCTATGTATATATTTACAGGAAATTAAAGCATCCTAAATTTTTTGGTGGGGCACCACCATGCCACCTTAAGAGTAGGGTGACATGAAGCCGGGAGGGGGCACGTGGGTACTGTTGTGCACAGGGCCCATGACCATGTAAATCCAGCCTGGTCACTGCCTGTGACATCTGTGAGCCTCTCAGGTCCAGATTTAGGTTCAAACACAGTACTGAGACTGCACTGGTCAGGGTGCACAATGATCATCTCAGGTCGAGGGATAGGGGAAAACAGTCAGTTCTTGTTCTTCCTGATCTCTCCTCAGCTTTTGACACTGTGGTCCATGGGTTGTTGTTGGACCACCTTAGGGATATTTTTCAGTCACTGGCATGTCATCTTCTGGTTTGATTTCTAAAGCACATTTAAAATGGTGGCTCAGGGAATACACAATGTAACTCGCTCAGGGTGCACTTACTGAGATGAATCAGCATAGAAGACACAGAACTATAAAAATGGCAAAATTGGTCAGCACTCCACAAATGCCCAGTTCAAAAAATCCACAAGTAAATGTGCATCACAGATTTTCCAAGAAACTTTGATATTTCAATTCCAGCAGCTTTGCTTTATTTCAATAAACACACAGCAGTAAATGCAGATACCCATGCTCTGGTATCCTGCCACCTGATAATGTTCCGTGATGTTTTTATTTATGTACTTTACACTACCTGGATACCAGAGCATGGGTACCTGTCCTGCTTTTACTGCTGTGTGTTTATTAAAATAAAGCAAATGACACCCTCCCTGGCCCCGCCCACACCGTGGCCTTGCCCACATTGTGCCTCCCCCATCTTGCTACCCCTATGATTTTGCTGAAATGACACCCCTGCCTCTGCGCAATTAGCGATGGTAGAATGGAGTGATTATCTGGCAGCCCGAGCAGGACTCGAGCATAGAAACACTCAGCCCCCCTCCCAGATTAACTCTAACTGCAATATAAGCAGCTCTTAAAGAGACAATAAACAGACGCTATACAGGCACTCTCTGGCAGTAATGTCTAAACTGCTAAAACGCAGGACGCCAGCCTGGCAGTGAGCATTTAGGCAAGCTCAAGGAAGACTTTTTGGGAACCCCCATTTGTAGAGGGGGTTACACTAACTTTAAAGAGATGGTTAGAAATCTCAAAAGAGCCCTAGCAGCAGAAGGTACAAGGGGAGATGTGAAAAAACAATGGCCTAGACTCAAGAGTCATAACAGAAGTAACAGGTCACTGTGTCAAAATGCATAGCAACAGTAAAAGAAAGAAAAGGTCATTATGGTTCTCGAAGGTAGTGGCCAAGAAAGTAAGGGAAAAAGAGAGCCTTCAGGAGATACAAGGAAACACAAAAGGGTGAGGACAGAGAAGAATATATGGAGAAGCAGAGGGAATCTGGGAAAATAATTAGAAGGGCTAAAGCACAGACAGAGGAAGATATAGCCCAGGCTATTAAGAAAGACAACAAGACCTTCTTCAAATATATTAGCGAGAGGAAAAAGACAAGAAATAGGATCATGAGGCTGAAGAAGGAAGTAAGAGAAAGGGTGGAGGGCAACCTAGAAACGTCTGAGATACTGAACAAGTACTTTTGCTCAGTATTCACCAGGGAAGGGGAAGGTGAGGGATCAAGACTCATTAAGAGGGGTATTCAGGGCACTGATGAACAGCTAATTTGTTCAGATGTAATTCGTCTGAACTCTGTCCCACCAGAACATAATTTTAATTAAAAATATAACATTAGTGCTTGGATTAAGCTCCATTTGGCTCAGTACCCACAAGATTGCAGAATGGACGGATATCTTAATTCAAATGCTGGGAAATCTCAATGGGCTGCTGCGAAAAATGCCAAAAAGCAACCACCAATGCCGCCTACGGAAGGCCCGAGCTTAGTTTTGCTTTTGGATGCTGAAATGTCTGCATCAGAGCAAGTCCTTGCTGTGCTGAACCCCAGGCTGGATAAAACAGATTTGTGGAACAGAATGCCTCCCATGCATAGAGAATAGAGGAGGCTGAATAACGCATCTCTTCCCTGATAAGGTGTCTTGCCTTGAGAAAGAACTTGAAGAATTCAAAGATTTATTCGACTGTCAAGAAAATTATCATAGGCACCTGAATTTACAAATAAGAGGTCTTCCGGAGGGAAGACAAGGCGCTGGTGCTGAGTCTTTTTGTACCGTTACCCTCCCTTCATTACTCGGTTTGAATCCTAAGTGCAGTAGTTTCAAGCTGGAGAGGGCCCATTGGGTGGTCATGCTCAAGCTGCTGCCAGACCAGCCTCTGAGAGAGATTGTAGTCCATTTTCACAACTTTCAAGACCGCCAGATGGTATTAACTGTTTATCGCAGTAAAAAATAATTTATACATGATGGGGCCTGACTTACTATCTTTCTGGATTACTCACAGTGCCTGCAACGCAAGAGAAGGGTATTTTACACGACTATGAATAAACTCCAGGGCATGCAGGTGAATTTTGTCTTTGCCTTCCCTGCAGTATTTAAAATAAAGCATGAAGGGGTAACATATACTTTTTATGAGGCAGACAAGGCTTCTATGTTTGTGCAAGGTCTATAACGGAAAGGCTCCTGAATAAAGGACTGATTTGCTGATTGCTGTTGTGAATTGACTCTGGTCGGGGATGGCTGTCTGATGTGCCCTGCCCCCCCAGCTACATATTTTCCATTTCCGTCAGATACCCGAAGACCCTGGACTTTCGTTGTGGGACTTACTTCTGTTGTCCGGTCAGATGAAGGAGGTGCCCTTATCAGATTCGCTTGTTGATCGTCAAGGACGAAGATCAGTTTCCAACGTATCTGGATTTATTTGGACTATGTGGACTAAGTACATTGTTAGCCCTTTGGTTTTAGTTTCTTGTGTTGGAGCTGATCTAATGGGGAGTTTGTCCCCTTAAATGGACACTATCTTGTGGTGCACCTGGCGCCAGACCTCTGGTGTTCATCTCCATCACCGAGGATTTGGTGAATGTACCACGAGTGTCGAAGGTAGGTTCGGGGGGGGCAGCAGGGATGGTACCTGCATGTATAATGGGTCATCGTGCAGTGCCTTCCTGCTCCCCTTTCCCGACTGCAGTTGCAGCCTCTGCCTTTCTTCCTGAACTCCTCTTGAAAGTTTTCTGTTCAAAAATTGAGTACTCAGGTGTGGTGCAGGGCCTGGGTTTGGGGGGTGGTGGGTTCAGTAGAGACTGACATGTGGCGGGATTGAGAGTTTTTTTTTTTTTCTTTAACTGGGGCAAGCTGGGGCCCCTCATGGGTTTTCCACTATGGTAGTGTCTGTGGCCCTTTCTTGTGGGGGATGGGGAGACATTCTCTTCCCTCTTTTGTGAAGCCTGTACAGCGTAAGGTCTTAGTGGGTTGTCTAGGGTCTGGGAGGGGGAGACTTTGCACTTCCTTCTATCCCACTCAGGGTTGGTATGCAGCTGGTTTTCCTCAACCTTATGGGCGGTGGAGTTTTGGATAGCCTCCATAGTGAATGTGGACCGGTGGGGGGCAGCTGAACCACTATTCAGTGCCATTTGGCACCCAGGCCTGGCATTGAGTTAAGGCTCTGTGGGGAGGGCATTTGAGGCTGTATGTATGGAGTGCTGGCCTGAGGGAAAGGTTATTTTCTTTGAAATTAGGAATGGATCCATTGGGGTGTTTGTAAGGGTCATCACCAATGAAGGATAGCCCTATAGGTCATAAAGGTGTGTGCTGGCTGATGAAATTTCTCTCTCTCTCTCTCTCTCTCTCTCTCTCTCTCAGGGTAACTCTTTTATGAATAGAAAGGTCTGGTAGAAGCCAGGCTGAGGGGGACTTTGGCCTCTCCTAGCTGTGGGTCTCTGATGACCCTGAAAGCTTGTGGATGCATTCCGATTGGGGTAATTGATTCTTAGGTACTCGAGTACATATGTCATTTTTATAAATGGTTCCGGGGGACTGGGGGAGCTCATTTTACTATTTGGATATGTTATGTTGTATATCTCCAAGACTGCAAGTTGCATTTTGTTGGTTTGCAATGTTTGCACTGTTTGTTGTTGAACTTGTTAACTGTGGGTGGGTGGGGGGAAGTGGGAGAAGATGTTATGGGGTTTGACTTTTTCTTTTTTATTGCTAGTTGGAGTGGGGAGGTGCTATATATTTTCCAAAGATCCAGCTTTTCCTGTCTTTACCATTTGTTATCATGGCAGGTTAATGGGGTATCTATGGTGGCTGGGGATGGGATGCTGTGCCTAGGTGACCACTTGTTTAATGAACAAAATGGTGCTGGATAAACAACTTACAGTTGTCTCCTGGAACGTGGGGGGCGGGGGTCTCCATGCTGATGAAGAGGACAAAATGTCTGATGACACTCAAGCGTCAGAATACTCAGGTTGCGCTTTTGCAGGAGACCCAACTTACCAACCAGGAGCACAGTAAATTAGCCCAGAGGTGGGTGGGGGCTTGTTATGTCACCTCCTATTCTTCTCACAAATGGGGTGTGGCAATTCTGGTTCATCGCAACACACCATTGAAAGTGTATCGTGTTGTGAAGGACCCTCATGGCAGAAGGTATATATTTCTGGTGGGTGAATTGTATGGGAAATTGGTCACCTTCGCGAGTATCTATACCACAGCTGTCTTTGAACCTGCCTCTTAGCAGTCTGTATTAGATATTATTATTAGAGAGCAGTTTCCGGGGTTGATCATGGGTGGGGATTTTAATACTCCCATTGATCCTGAACTGGATCATTCAGCAGGAAAGGGGCATCACCAACATATTCTGAGGTCCTGGCAACTGGGGGTTTCTGACTTGGACCTGGTTGATGGATGGCACACGGATAACCCCGGCACTAAAGAATATACTTTTTACTCACACCCTCATATGGCCTGGTCCAGGTTGGACTACATATACTTGCCCCAGGTTACCTACCATCATGTGGTCAAGATACCCCTATCCTATCCTTGTGTTGGATCACGTAATGGTGGGTCTCTCTATAACAATGTTGGAAAAAGGGGACAGTCCACTTCTATGGAAGTTTCCAACATACTTACTAGTTCAACAAGACTTCTGAGAGTATCTCAAGGAATAGTGGCAGCTCTTTTCATTTTTTTTTTCAGCAAATTGCCTGTTTTCACAGGCGACAAGCTAAAATACAAAAAACAGATAAAATATACATAGCAAACAACAAGGAACATGATACAATAACAATCATAATCACAAACAAGGTACAATACATACTTAAAACAATATATATTTACAAACACATTTTTGTAAATGTCTAAAGTGCATAATAAGTTTGTATTTAAAGTTACAGATTGATTTTAGGAAAAGGATGTCACACAGAAGTGAACTGAAAATTTTGAGGGCCCTAAACAATAGTGATCTCTGTCCAATAGTCCTATGGAAAAGTGGTAACTTAAATGTGTATCTCTCCTGGGATCGGGTACCACATCTATTAACAGACCTTTGAAACAGACCAGAAACCAAAGTAGGAAGATGGCCTAAAATAATCTTAAACAAAAACCTACAATGTTTAAACTGGATCCTATGGTCGAGTGATAGACAATTTTATTTTTTCAGTTAGTACTTTTTATTATAGTTTTAACATATTACAGACAACGTCCACAGACAAGACACTGCAAGCATCAGTAGCAGAGAACAGTACAAATCAATGTTATAGCCATATACTTCTAGCATGCACTTACAAGATCTAAAAGGCTAATAGCGGAGGGGAGGGGGGGAACCCCCTCCATTCTCTGCCTAAAGTGATGCCAACAATTCACAAATATTGGGTAACCAGACAATGCTGTTAAAAGATACTAATGAACTGCACGCTTGTGAGTATTAAACAAGAGTGATGGCTGGCATAGACTGTAGTCCTGGCAGGAGCTGCACCACTGGGAGCAATAAGGAGGGAATTCCAAAAGGACCATACGCAGAGTTCACCCTATCCCGGTCCTAGGCTTCAAGTATTCAAGAACGGGGGCCCAGCAGGCAATATATATTGCAAGTCTGTTGGCTACAGCATAGGACATGTGATCCAGCGATGCCAAGAGTATAAGAGAGTGTTGAAGTTCAAGAGGAGGGAGAGGATTTCAGTTGAGCGCCACCAGCTTAAAATGAGGAGCTTAGCCGAAATACTAAGTAGAGCTAGCCAGCGGAGCTGATGGGTTTGAGGGCGAGCCTACAGGAGTGGTAAAAATCCCAGACCGAGGGGTCTAGCGGGTTGTAATACTGAGAGTTTTGTGGCAGGTGATTCACTGCCTGCCAGAAGGGCCAGTACTGGGCACTGCCATATGATATGATGAAGGTTTCCAGTGTGGGCCTGGCACCTCCAGCAAAGCTTGTTATCCAAAAGTTTAGCTTGGTACAGGACAGCAGACGTTCAGTACCAGTGATGCAAGAGCTTATTCTGAATGAGTTTACTATGTGCATCTGGGTAGCTTGAATGTGCCAGCTTCCAACAGGGAGCCCATTGAGCATCCTCTAAACTCACCTGCAGGGCTTTCTCCCATTTCTGTTTTGAGTCAGCTGACTGTGAGAGAGGCACTCTCGAAGATCTGCATAAATTTTACTGGCCCGACCCCTGTCAATCTTGAGCCAGGTGGATAGCTTTGAGGAAGAGTCATGGGGGCAAATATCATTTAAGAAATTCAGTCAGAGAGCTGGGCAACTGGAGATATCTCCAGAAGTCAGATTTACCAAACCCCTTAGCTTTAACAAGCTCTGTAAAGGGTTGGATCTGACGCCTTGTTTCATCCAGAACAGCTAAGACCCTAATGCCCATACGCTTCCATTGGGGCCAATGAATGGGGTGATGTTCTATCAAAATGTGCTTATTATGGAAAACCAGGGTATATGGCAGGGGGGTGGGATTAGCCTTAAGCCGATTATGCACCTTGTTCCAAATTTGGATGGTCCCAGATTTGCTTAGGAAGTGGGGCGTAAAGTAAAAGGAGAAGTGTATGTACTTGGGCAGTGGCCTGCTCCATATGGAGCCATTGTGAGCAAGCAGGAGACAGGTTAGAGAACCATTTTAGAGACTGTGATATGGAGTTTGCCCAGGTATAGCCCTCTAGCCACAGCAAGCACCAGCCTCCTGTCTTCCAGTGAGAGTGACGCTTACCCCTGCTATATCAAGACTTTTTGTTGTCCCAAATAAAGTTCCCCACCACCTTATCGATGCCACAAAGCCATTTCACCAGAGGGGCCAGAGGGATATGTGAAAGAGGATACAAAAGTTTAGGGACTAATATCATTTTAAGGGCTGCAATTTTGCCGGATAAGGTGAGGTGGAGTAGCTTCCACCTCTCTAGCTCCATCTTGAGGTCGGCCAGTAGAGGGGTTATATTTAAATCCCAAATTTTGGAGAAGTCTGCAGAGATATGAATGCCCAGGTAAACTAGAGAGACCGGGGCCCATGTGAACCCAGTGGAAGGAACCTTCTCTTGAGTGCAGCAAGCATTGAGGGGGAGCAATGCAGTCTTGGCATTGTTCACCTTCAGGCCAGATATTACTGCAAAATCTGCCAGAAGAGAGAGGAGCACTGGGAGGGAGGCCAAGACGTTGTTCATCAGGACCAAAAGATCATCCGCATACAATAGTATGACATATGTATGCACTCCAATAGAGAGCCCATGGATACTAGAGTGCTGTCGGATAGCTGCTGCCAATGGTTCAGCTGCCAGAATGAAAAGAAAGGGAGAAAGGGGACATCCTTGTTGGGTACCTCTGCCTAACTGGAAGGGATTTGATACAGTTGAATTGGTCTTAACCCTTGACATGGGCTGTTGATATATAGCCCTCTCCCAGTTCCAGAAGGGCTCTCCAAAGCCAAAGCATTGCACAATTTCTCCGAGTAGACCCATTCAAGAGAGTCAAAGGCTTTCTCAAAGTCCACTACTGCATGTAGCGGGGTGGAGAGAGTCTTATCATGGTGAATAACATTGATCAAAGACCTAATGTGGTCATGACTGAAGCATCCTGGGACAAAGCCCACCAGCGAGGGGTGGATAAGAGAGGGGATAAGTGGGCTTAACCTGGTGGCCAGAATTTTAGCAAAGATTTTATTGTCTGCATTAAGTAGCGAGATGGGTCAGTAGCTAGAGGGAAGTGTAGGATCCTTGCCTTTTTTTGGAAAAACCGTAATGGTTGCTTCTTGGAGGGTGGGGAAAAATGCCATTGGTTAGTGCTTTGTTATATACCATGGAGAGAAGGGGAGAGATTTTGGGGGTGAGTATAACCCCCCTGCAAATGGGGGTTCCCAAAAGTCTTCCAGGAGCTTGCCTGAATGCTCCAAGTCTGGGCGGTGTTCGATGTCTGAGCTGTTTAAATGTGGTTCCAAGTGAGTGCCATTTGAGCCTCCACGTACTGTCTCTTTAAGAGTTGTCTGCTTGCAGACTTAATTAGTTTGTGTGGGGGGACTGTGTATTTAATGCTCGAATCCCACCCGAGCTGCTGCCAATTCACTCTGTTTCTGCCGTTGCTACATGTGCAGAGGGAGCCTTGTTGAAAGATATAACTGTTTGCCAGAAATCATTTAGAGTGACTTGAGAAAATGTAGTTTGTCTAACCTGTCTTTATTTCAGCACAAACTGTTTTAGTGTAGCTCTTTCATTTTGGTCCTGAATTGCTGACTTGGACCAATCAGGATGATAGGGAGGCCTTAAAATGGAGCCTGTGGATGAATTAGAACTTTGACTCTAAATTTTGAGCCAGCCACAAGGGGATTGTATAAGCAGTGACTCTGGAAAATGTAGTTTTGACATTGGCATCTTTTTTCACCATGAGCTTGGCACCTTTTTTCACCAACAGAGGGAGTCTTATTGTGAGAGACAGCTGAACCAGCCAGCAGAATAGTGTGGAGCTAAAGGAAATGCCCTGCTCTGTGACAGGAAAGATCAGATCAGTTGTGACAGTGAAGAGAGAAGGAGCTCTGTGCTTCTGCAGTGTATAGCCTCGCGCAGGAAGCGCATTTGAGGCCCTGAGATTCAGCCTGCAGCCATTGTAAGCGCTAGTTCGGACTGAATCCAACTTGTGAGGAGAAAGAAGGCAGTCTTAAAGGTAGAAACCAGGCGAAGACTGGAGAAATTGCTGAATCGCACTCGGTCTGTCAGGAATTGAAGCTGCTGTGTGTGCTCCCGGGTATTTTGCAGTAATTGCGATCGGGATCTAGGAGCAGCCTGCCTGATATAGTACTTTCCTTTTACATATGAATGTGCGTAGTGCTTGTGGGGAATCGCTATTTCCAATCCCCTGTGCTGTGTGCTGTGTGTTGAAGCTGGAAGCAAACCCCAGCTTGTCTTGGACTAAATCCGTTTGCTGTCTATGGCAGTGGGGTCCAGTCACAAGGACCTTGTCTCCATGCCCTGTTGTTCTGGCAACCCAGAAGAACATCCACCATCTGGTTCTCAGTTTGGGTATTGTGAGTACAAATCAGGGTATTCCCCTGCAGCCTGGTTTCAATTACAAGTGTGTCATCTAATTATTGTTGTTTCACTTCTTCATGGACTGAGCCATCCAGCTCCAGATTACAATTGTGTGTTGTGCATATATTTTCTTCTGCAGGGCCCTGTCCATCTGCACCTGCCAGCCAACCCTCGGCAATGGACCTGGCTAGCCCCCCCCCAACCTGGGTACCCAGAGTGTGACTTTTCAGACCCTGTATGTGTGTACAGCACTGTGATTTAATTCTGCCAATTAACCTGATCTCCCCCTCCTGTGTTTTATTCCCCCTAAATAAACCAGATTTGATGTTGTTAAACTTTAAACTGTCTGAAGTGTCAGTACTTACATATCAAGTGTTGTATTAGTTTGTGTATGTTGATTAACCATATTTTACAGGGGGTTCCCAGAGACGAACCTCAGAATCAGTCTCGAGGGTAAGTGGTACTTTATGAATGAACAGTGTGTACATGTGGGGTATTGGGACTGTAACTTCTGTGCATTGTGTGAGCCACTAGAGGGAATAAAAGGTGGACTCAGTGTCCTAGAGGGCTGTGACCAAGCTAGTCTAACCACTACAAACCCTGACCTCTGGGTGGAGGCACCCGCCATAGAACCTAGGCCCGTCAACCTGTCAGTAGTCAAGCAGGCAGGGGTAGTAGCTCTTGGGATAGCGCCACCTGGGGGTTACATCATGGAGGCTCACCACTGGGATTTTGTGTCCTGTAGTGGCCACATTTGCGAACCACTGTTAAAAAAATAAATGGGCACCCCAACAGAAGTGGCTGTGCACGGTTGGTGGAGTGGTGTACTGGGAGGAGATCAACCCCAAAATGCTATCTTATCCTGGACATCCACCTGGGTATCAATACGGACACTGTACAGGAGTACTTTCCAAGGTGGAAGGTTTACAAAACCCTGTGGTGGTGGATCGACATGCTGATCTGCTCAACCACACTTTCATGGCCCTAGTAATGTATAAGGACCCCCTAGATAGCTCCAAAGTGCCACAGACTATTACCCCAGAGGGAGCCCTCACTGCCTGGAGAGTGATAACTAAGGACAGTAGAGACCTGGGGGGGAATGAGCCCCCCCCACTATCTGAAACTTTTGAGGAGAAATTTTCTAAATTGTTGCTGGAGGAAGGGAAAACTGTGGAGGATTTAAAGAAACTATTATTGCCACCTGAGAACGTTCCTCCACCAACACCATCTCCCACTCCAGCACCCATTATTGCCCCTCCTTCTGTGCCAGTGCTAGCCCCTATGTCTGTACCTGCCAATAGTCACGACTCTTACCGCAGGTTGAAAATATTCTACGGCACCCTCCCCACCCCACAAGGGGAGGATGACTGGGAGACCTGGATAGACTATGTTGCCCCTCAAGTGCTAGAATGGCAATGCTTGGAAGCAGAAAAGCCAAAAGAGGTTAAGTGAGAGCCTCCGAGGTCCTGCCCTGGCTACCATTCATGCCAAACAGGCCAGTAACCCTGTAGCGACTGCACAGTACTATCTTGAGGCCTTGAAGAATGTGTATGGGAGCTCAGATTCCAATGAGGACCTGTGGTGGAGAGTAAGAAATGCACAACAGTACCAAGGAGAGTTGTTGTCTTTGTATGTATCTCGGCTGGAAAAATTGTTGCAAGAATGCCTCAGAAAGGGTAGTTTGCCAGCGATTGAATTGGACCGAACCAGGCTGGACAGGATCCTTAAGTCTGCCCCCTTCTCAGAACCGTTGTTGCTTCAGTTATGCCTGGCTAATCTACTGGAATCCCCACCCTCCTATGATGAGCTAATGAGAGAAATTCAAGAGGTTGAAAAAGCGACCCGGGAGGACTTGCACCAATAGCTGCTGCTATGACCCAAATGACTGAGGGTGACCTATCAAGTGAAGTTCAGGGGCAGAGGTTGACAGTTAATGAGTGCTCTGAGAAGGAAAAGGGTGTGCCACCATGGGGTGAACTGCTGAGAGAGTTCAGGGAAATTAAAAACAGTCTCTTTATGAAGGTCACTCCTGCAAGTACAGGCCCCAACCCTCATCCAACTGCAACTGCTATGGGGGTTGGGGTACCCCCCCATGCATCTCCTGCTGACAACAGCTCAAAACTTGATGTCTTGACCATGGAAGTGGGGAAATTGACGAGATGTCTCCAAATGCTTATCATGCCGCAGACAGAGATGGCACCAAGTTCTTCTGTTGGAAGTACCCCAGCCCCGGCTCCCAGTGTGATGCCTCAGCCAGCTCAATCTCCAGAATGTATGTTTTGCAATAATTGTGGGAAGGATGGGCACATGAAGAGAGAATGCAGGTCCCCAAAAGACACAGACAAAGTTGTATACAGGCTACAAGGAGAGCTTCGGAGGAAAAGTCGGTGGTTGAGAGGTACACAAAATGATCACAGTGAGGATCCCAAAAATGCTAACTCATGTCCCTTTGTGGCAAGGACAGTTGCCCAGACCCCCCTCTACCGTCTCTCCAGACTGGTCCAGAATAGTGGGTCCCTCCATAGAGACCACTGTAAAGGTAAATGGCGTGTCTACAAGAGCTGTATTAGACAGTGGCTCCCAAGTGACAATTATGTTCCAAGACTGGTATCAGAAGCATTTGTCTGATGTACCCTTACAACCGTTGGAGGGGTTGCATGTCTGAGGGTTAAGTGAGAAGGCCTACCCCTACTCTGGGTATATCTGAATTTGGCTGTCTTTTCCCACCTCTGTGGCTGGAGTGGCAGAGCAAGTAGAGACCCTGGCCTTAGTGTGTCCCCCTACTGGACTGTATGATGGGGTTCATGGTAGTAAGTGTGGCAAACACCAACATGGAGGTGTCGGTAGGGAGAAGGGCAGGGGTAAATGGAGAAGGTGACAAAGGCAAGAAGGACAAGGATGGGGCAAAAGGGGGTAAGGCCATCAGGAAATGGAGGGTAATGAGTACCAATGCTCATAGTCTGGGCAACAAGCTCCCTGAGCTGGTGGCCTTAATGGAAGAGGGATGCCTGGATATCGTAGCAGTCACAGAAACATGGTACACAGAGAACCATGACTGGGATGTTAACATACCAGGTACATAACCTACAGGAGAGACAGGCAGGGGAGAAGAGGGAGGAGTAGCTCTCTATGTAAAGGAAGGGATAAAAGCAACTGAACAAAAGAGTAAACAGGGAGGAGAGGAGGCACTGTGGGTCACCTTGGAGACTGGAAAGGGCACCACAATCCGCACAGGGGTTGTGTACAGACCCCCATGTCAGGGGGAAGGAATGGACAAGGACATGATGGAAGGCATTCTTAGAATGGCAGAGAATGGGGAGATACTGTTGATGGGAGACCTGAATATGCCAGATGTTAACTGGAGCACATTTGCTGCAGCCACATCCAAGAGCAGGACCATTCTTGATGCCCTACAGGTGGCAGGCATTAGACAGCTAGTTTTGGAACCCACTCATGAGGGAGCAATCTTAGACCTCGTACTCTCAAATGGGGGCAGTGAGAGGATCTCAGATCTAGAAGTGGGTTGCCATCTGGGGACAAGTGACCATCAAACAGTGTGGTTCACATTAAACTCAGCTACAGAGTCAAGCCATACAAAAGTGAGGGTACTGGACTTTAGGAGGGCTGACTTGGCAAGATGGGAGAGTGCCTCAGAAAAGCACTAGCAAACAGGCTAGAAGGAGGTGTGGAGCAACAATGGGGAATTATCAAAACTGCCATCACAGAGGCAACAAGCCTTTGTGTGAAGCAAATAAACAAATCAAAATGAAAGAAAAGCCACTATGGTTCTCAAGAGTGGTGGCTGTGAAAGTCAGGAAGAAAAAGATAGCATTCCGGAAGTATAAGGAAACACAGAAGGAGGAGGACAGAGAGCTGTACAGTTAAGGCAGAAAGAAGCAGGGAGGGAAGTCAGAATAGCAAAGGCCCAAACTGAGGAAAAGATAGCCAACTCAGTTAAGAAGGGGATAAAACCTTTATAGGTACATCAGCGGTAGAAAGACAAATGGAGGGATAGTGAGGCTGAATAGAATGAACGGTGGGTGGGCAGAGGGGACAGTGAAAAAGCAGGAATACTGAATGAATATTTCTCAGTATTCATAAAAGAGGAGGGAAGTGCCTAATCCAATTAACAGAAGCACTCTTGATAGGAGGTCGATCCCAGTCCTTTCAGAAGAAAGGGTTCTGCAAGAACTCCTAAAACTGAAGGTGGACAAAGCAATGGGTTCTGATGGAATTCACCCAGAATTCTAAAAGAATTAAGGAAGGAACTAGTGAAACCACTGGCTACTCTTTTAATAAATCATGGGAGGATGGTGTGGTACCGAGGACTGAGGAAGGCGGATGTGATTCCTTCACAAAGTGGGACCAAGACAGAGGCAGGAAACTACAGACCTGTCAGTCTGACCTCTGTGGTAGGGAAAGTGATGGAGTCACTTCTGAAGGAAAGAATAGTTGAGTACCTAGAGGTCAGTGGAGCACAGGATCCAAGGCAGCATGGGTTCACAGCGGAAGGTCATGTCAGAGCCAATCTAATAGATTTCTTTGACTGGGTGACCAAAGTAGTAGACCAGGAGGGGCTGTGGACATGGCCTACCTAGACTTTAGCAAGGCATTTCACAGTCCCACACAAAAGATTAATAGTCAAATTAACCAGCCTGGGAGTGGGTCCCAGGGTGGTAGCCTGGGTAAAACATTGGCTGGACAACAGGACACAGAAGGTAATTGTAAATGGAGTCCACTCTGAAGAAAGGGCGGTTACTAGTGGGGTAGCCGCAGGGTTCAGTATTGGGTCCAGTCCTTTTTAATGTCTTCATCAGTGACATTGCAGAGGGACTGGAAGGAAAAGTATGCCTTTTGCAGATGACACAAAGATCTGCAACAGGGTTGATACACAAGGAGGCGTGGAAAGGATGAAAGGGACTTGGCAAGGTTGGAGGAATGGTCAGACGTATGGCAGCTAGGTTCAATGCAAAAGTGCAAAATAATGCACCTGGGAAACAAGAACCCAGGCGAAGAATACACAATGGGTGGGGAGGTAGTAACAACAACAAAACAGGAAAGGGACCTGGGGGTAATCATATCAGATGACCTTAAGGTTAGCAAGCAATGTGAGAAGGCAGTAGGGAGGACCGGGGGTATACTGGGATGTATAGGGAGAGGCATCAGCAGCAGAAAACAGGAAGTTGCTATCCTCTGTACAGACAGCTGGTGAGACCCCATCTGGAATACTGTGTCCAGTTCAGGAGACCCCATCTCCCAAGGACATAGACAGGATAGAGGCAGTCCAGAGGAGGGCAACTAAAATGGTGCAGGGTCTGCAAGAGAAGCCGTATGAGGAGAGACTAAAGGAGCTTAATATGCATACCCTTGAGGAAAGAAGGAGAGAGGGGACATGATAGAAACTTTCAAGTACCTCAAGGGAATCAACAAAGTCCAAGAGTAGCATCTTTCAGAAAAAGACTTGCAAGAACAAGGGACACAATTTAAAGATAGAAGGAGGCGGGTTCTGGGGCAATGTGAGGAAGTATTATTTCACAGAGAGGGTAGTGGATGCATGGAACAGCCTTCCTGAGAAGTTGTGGGGTCTAAAACTGTGGGAGAATTCAAGAATGCATGGGACAGACATAAGGCAATTCTTGTGGGGGGCAGGAAGATATAGGCTGTTGGTTAACTAGGATCTGCGGCCTATCCTGTAGGTAGGGAAATGGGCAGACTAGATGGGCCTAGCGGTCCTTATCTGCTGTCAAAGTCTATGTTTCTATGTTTCTATGTTCCTCAACTAACTGGGATGAATGCACATATGTTTGGATGGTTGGCGCAGTTGTGTTATGAAAAACAGGGGTCAAGGACTAGTACAGCTTTAAGAATTCCGGCCTTGATCAAGAAGGCCTGTGAGGCACAGAGAGATGCTGAAAAAGTGGACCCAGAGGAACCGGTTAGAATTGTCTGGAAGAAGGATCCTGAGTCTCTGATCCTGGCACCAAATGCCCAGTGTACCCTACAGGGGGAAGTCCGTATTAGAAAGGATGTCAAGAATAAAATCCTCATGCTGGATGCAGCAGGCGATGGGAAATTGCCGGAAGGACTGCTGGTCAAACCAAGTATTTTGCCTGCCAGAGCCCATGCTTATGCCAGAAGGGTAATGGTCCAAGTTCATAATGTGTCTGATAGAGAGATTCGAGTAAATTAAGGTTGCACCCTGGCCAATGTACATTGTGCAGATACTGCAGTGCTACCCAGTAACAAGTGTTCAGTGGAAAATGACAGAGTGACACCCGACTTGTTTGATTTTGGGGACTCCCCATTGCCAGCTGAATGAAAGATGAGAATCAAAGCTTGCCCAGAGAGACCAGGTGTTTTCTTTAAAGGAATGGGATGTAGGATGTGTGCAAGGAGCTAAGGACCACATCCGGCTGCATGATGAAAGGCCATTTCATGAGAAGTCTCAATGCCTGGCCCCTGCTGACATAGATGATGTGAGACAGCATCTGCAAGAGATGCTAGCTACTGGTGTAATACAAGAATCCAGAAGCCCCTATGCTTCCCCTAACGTAGTAGTGAGAAAATAGAATGGGGCAGTAAGGATGTGTGTGGATTATCGCATTTTAAACCAGCGGACTATCCCTGATCAGTATACAATGCCCAGGGGGTTCTCTGTGCTGGATCTTCACAGTGGTTACTACCAGATCCCGATGGCCCCAGAAGACCATGAGAAGACAGCCTTTATCTGTCCGCTTGGCTTCTATGAATTCATGAGGATGTCTCAAGGGATTTCAGGTGCCCCAGCCACTTTTCAATCACTGACGGAGCGTGCAGTGGGGGACATGAACTTATTAGAGTGCCTGGTATACCTAGATGATGTTACTGTGTTTGGCAGCTCACTGGAGGAACATGAGAGCAGATTATTCAAGGTGTTGGATCGACCGGAAGACTTTGGCCTGAAACTGTCCATCGATAAATGTCAGTTCTTCCAAACCTCTGTAAAGTATGTAGGGCATATATTCTCCACTGAGGGAATAAAAACCGACCCAAGTAAAGTTGAGGCCTTGACCACCTGGCCACAGCCCCACAATCTAAAAGAACTACAAAGATTCCTGGGATTCTGTGGCTACTATCACTGTTTCATCAAGGACTATTCAAGAGTGATCCGTCTTTTACTTAATCTTTTTCAAGGTTACCCTCCTACCTACAAAAAATACAAGATGTCAACTACCCCCAAGACTGAGAGAGTGTATTTCCATCCTAATGAAGTTTTTGGGGCATGATGGACACCTGATTATTAAGCTGCTTTCCATGAGATTATATATCAACTTAACCCATGCTCCTGTCCTGCCCTATGCAGATCCAGTAAAACCCTATGTCCTACACACTGATGCTAGCTTGCAAGGTTTTGGGGCTGTGTTGTACCAGGAGCACGAGCATGGCCTGAGACCAGTGGCCTTTGCCAGCAGAAGCCTGACTCCTTCCGAAAAGAACTATCCTGTACATAAGTTAGAGTTCCTAGCTTTGAAGTAGGCTATTGTTGACCAATTCCATGGGTACTTGTATGGGAGTAAGATACTAGTAAAAACTGACAATAATCTTTTGACCTACGTGCAGACTTCAGCTAAGTTGGATGCTACTGGCCATAGGTCGTTTTCTGCATTATCTACATATGACTATGCTGTTGAATACAGAGCAGGCCTGAACCACATAGATGCTGATACTCTGTCCTGGAGGCCTGTTTCTCAAAATGACTGGGTCAGACTGTCAGAACCTACTATTCAAGCACTCTGCCAGAAGTTTGACCGAGAGGAGCAAGTGGTCCCAGACCCAGTGAACTGTATGGTGGATTGTTTGAGACCCTCTGAGAATTGCATACCTGCTGCTTATTGCCACTTTTCTGCAATAGACATTGGTGCTCTGCCTCAGCTGGACAATGACAGTATTCAGCGGGCTCAATCCCGAGATCCCATGATCAAATCAGCTCTAGAAGCCCTCTACGCAGGGAAATATGTACCCAAGTTATACTCCACTGATTTGAGAACTGCATTGTTATACAGGGAAGGTTCTAAGTTGAAACTTATTAAAATACTGTTATACAGAAAAACAGTAGACAGAGGGGAAAAATAGACAAACAACAACTAGTTTTGCCCACTGCTTTCAGAGACTTAGTATTAAGGTCCCTACACAACCACATGGGGCACCTTGGTATAGACAGAACACTTGACTTGGTAAGATCCAGATTCTATTGGCCTAAAATGGGAGCTGATGTTGAACATCACATTTGAACATGTAGTCATTGCTTACAGAGGAAAGCTTTACCCCAGAAGGCTGTCCCCCTTGTTAACATCACCACCAGTGCCCCCATGGAGTTGGTCTGTATTGATTTTCTGAGTCTGGAGCCAGATCAAAGAAATATCAGTAATGTGCTGGTGGTCACTGACCATTTTATGAGATATGCCCAAGCTTTCCCCACCAAGGACCAGAAGGCATCCACTGTGGTCAAAGTACTTATAGAACACTTTTTTGTTCACTATGAGGCACCACAAAGAATCCATTCTGATCAAGGGAGGGACTTTGAGAGTCATCTGATCAGAGATGCTTTCTCTGTGGGAGTGCAAATGTCCAGAACCACTCCTTACCACCCCCATGGGGACCCACAGCCCGAACAGTTCAACCGCACATTGCTAGATATGCTAGGCACCCTTCACCCAAAGGACAAGCCTAGATGGAGCCAACAAATTAGCACCCTGGTACATGCCTACAATTGCACAAAAAGTGATGCCACTGGGTTCTCCCCCTATCACCTGATGTTTGGAAGAGAAGCCCAACTACCGGTAGATGTTTGTTTTGGAGTTTCTCCTGATGGGGTTTGAGCTGATAACCATTTACAGTATGTGCAAAAGTTAAAGGCCCAACTAAATCATGCATACCAACTGGCTCAAACCATGGCTGCCAAAAGAAATCTGGCCAACAAGGAAAGGTATGATAAAAAAGTGAAAGCACTGGAACTTCAGGAGGGAGATCGGGTATTGCTAAGAAATCTGGGACTGCATGGCAAACACAAGACTGCTGATAGGTGGCACCATTTCCCCCACATTCTGGTAGGCAAACTAAATGATCTACCTGTGTACAAAGTAAGGCCGGAGAATAACTCAAAAGATGTGAAAATAATGCATAGAAATCATTTACTGTCCATTTGACAAATCTTGATTGAGTCTGAGCCCCTAGAAAATGCCTCCTCTGGACCAATGACTAGAGCTGCTGCTAAGCAAAAATCAAGAAAGCCTGCACCCACAGAAGCGGAGTTAAAGTGTTCCCCTCCACAAGTCCCAGTTGAGCATGACTGTTAGTCCATGTCAGAGGAAAGTGAGTGTGGCTTTGAATACTACCCTTCTTATGAACTCAGTCAATTGTTTCGAGGCAATCCCCTAGTCAATCCTGGAGATGAAGCTAGGCCTTCTGGACTGTCTAAGCCCCCAGCTTTGTCCCTGGAGCCAATGCTGCCAGAAAGTGAAGTGCAAAGCTTTAAGTCAGATGATATGGAATCATTGAATATGGTTGAACTGTTTGAGCTTTCAGAGGAGGAAAATGATGGACTGGGACAAACTGATGATATACCAGAATAAGAAGAGTGTGTTGAATGCCCTTATGGTTCACTGCCAGTGTCAGAAAACTCCCCATGTGAACCAAGTGTTGTGGACTCTGAGATTGCAAATCATGGAGCTGAAAGTGCCCCAGGTTCTAGCCTCTCTACTCCCAGGGAGACTCTCCTGGCAAGTAAAGACAGTGCTGAAAGTGAGTTTAAAAGAGCAGAGACTGTAGCAGTTCCCCCTAGAAAGACTGGTCAAGCTGTAAAGCCTGTAATGCACTTAAGCTATGATTCCCCTGGGAGGCCTGTGGACATACCTCTCAATGTTGTCCATAAAGGAGTGTATGTATCCCCAATCTCATTGCCCAAACTGAGCATAAGTGCTACCTCCAAGTTAATTGTGTTGCTCTCTAGGTATGGTGCCCCTGCCCCATCCAGCTCCAAGGTAGCTGATAGGGGAGGGCCCCCCTCTCTTCAGGTTTCATGTACAGGAGGTAATAACCTGAGTTACGGTATAATGTGTGTATAATACTGTGTAAAAAGTGATGTACTGAAAAGTTTCAGAAATGTGTTTCTAGTAAGGTGATATGTTGACTGATGATTACATGTATAAGCCTAATGTGATATTGATGTAAATGTATATGGTTGTATTGAAATTTATGGGGTGCTTACTTGATGCGGATGCCAAGTTTTTCCAGGCCAGGAAGGGTGAAACCCCCCCTGAAAATGGGGGTTCCCAAAAGTCTTCCAGGAGCTTGCCTGAATGTTCCAAGTCTGGGCGGTGTTCGATGTCTGAGCTGTTTAAATGTGGTTCCAAGTGAGTGCCATTTGAGCCTCCACGTACTGTCTCTTTAAGAGCTGTCTGCTTGCAGACTTAATTAGTTTTGTGTGGGGGGACTGTGTATTTAATGCTTGAATCCCACCCGAGCTGCTGCCAATTCACTCCGTTTCTGCCGTTGCTACATGTGCAGAGGGAGCCTTGTTGAAAGATATAACTGTTAGCCAGAAATCATTTAGAGTGACAGAAAATGTAGTTTGTCTAACCTGTCTTTATTTCAGCACGAACTGTTTCAGTGTAGCTCTTTCATTTTGGTCCTAAATTGCTGACGAGGACCAATCAGGATGATAGTGAGGCCTTAAAATGGAGCCTGTGGACGAATTGGAACTTGGACTCTCAATTTTGAGCCAGCCACAAGGGGATTGTATGAGCAATGACTATGGAAAATGTAGTTTTGACTTTGGCACCTTTTTTCACCCACAGAGGGGAATCTTATTGTGAGTGACAGCTGAACCAGCCAACAGAATGGTGTAGAGCTAAAGGAAATGCCCTGCTCTGTGACCAGAAAGATCAGATCAGTTGTGACAGTGAAGAGAGAAGGAGCTCCTTGCTTCTGTGGTGTATAGTTTCGTGTGGGAAGTGTATGTGAGGCCCTGAGGTTCGGTCTGCAGCCATTGTAAGCACTAGTTCAGACTGAATCCAACTTGTGAAGAGAAAGAAGGAAGTCTGAAAGGTAGAAACTAGGCTAACCCTGTAGAAAACTAGAGAAACTGCTGAATCACGCTCGGTCTGTTACTAACTGAAACTGCTGTGTGTGCTCCCAGGTATTTTGCAGTAATTGCGATCAGGATCTAGGAGCAGCCTGCCTGGTATAGTACTTTCCTTTTATATATGAATGTGCGTAGTGTTTGTGGAGAATTGCTATTTCCAGTCCCCTGTGCTGTGTGCTGTGTGTTGAAGCTGGAAGCAAACCCCAGCTTGTATCAGACTAAATACGTTTGCTATCAACTGCAGTGGAGTCCAGTCACAAGGACCTTGTCTCCATGCCCTGTTGTTCTGGCAACCCATATGAATATCCACCGTCCGGTTCTCAGTTTGGGTATTGTGAGTACAAATCAGAATATTCCCCTGCAGCCTGGTTTCAATTACGAGTGTGTCATCTAATTATTGTTGTTTCACTTCTTCATGGACTGAGCTATCCAGCTCCGGATTACAATTGGGTGTTGTGCAAATATTTTCTTCTACAGGGCCCTGTCCATCTGCACCTGCCTGCCAATCTTGGACAATGGACCTGGCTAGCCCCCCCCCCACCTGGGTACCCAGAGTGTGACTTTTCAGACCCTGTATGTGTGCACAGTACTGTGATTTAATTCTGCCAATTAACCTGATCTCCCCGTCCTGTATTTTATTCCCCCTAAATAAACCAGATTTGATGTTGTTAAACTTTAAACTGTCTGAAGTGTCAGTACCTACATGTCAAGCATTGTATTGGTTTGTGTATGTTGATTAACCTTATTTTACAGGGGGTCCCCAGAGACGAACCTCAGAGTCAGTCTCAAGGGTAAGTGGTACTTTATGAATGAACAGTGTGTACATGTGGGGTATTGGGACTGTAACTTCTGCACATTGTGTGAGCCACTAGAGAGAATAAAAGGGGGTCTCAGTGTCCCAGAGGGCTGTGATCAAGCTAGCGTAACCACTACAAACCCTGACCTCTGGGTGGAGGCACCCGCCATAGAACCTAGGCCCATCAACCTGTCAGTAGTCAAGCAGGCAGGGGTAGTAGCCCTTGGGATAGTGCCACCTGGGGGTTACATGAGTATCTGCCATAATTCGATAGGAAAACTGTCACCTCCTGGAGTCATGCTGGGACTGAGGGTTTTGAGTGCTGCGGCAACTTCCTCTGACGTAATGGGCAGGTCCAGGGGCGCAGCCTGAGAAGGGGGAAGGACAGGGAGTTGGAGAGGAGCAAGAAAAGACTGTATTGCATGAGGTGCTTGTGTTTTGGAAGAGGAGTACGTCTCTATGTAAAAGTGCTTCATGATGCCGCTTAAGTGGTTAGGGTCTGTTCTAGTTGCACCAGTCTGGTCCCTTAACCTTGCAATATGGGGCTCAGCCTGCTGTTTGCATAGCCGATAGGCCAGAAGTTTTACTGACTTTTTCGCCACCTTCCCAGTACTGATATCGCAGCCTCAGTAATTCAATTTCTGCTTTGCGGGCTAGCAAATCATTAACGTCCAATCATACCGCAAGCATTTCTTTGTGCAGGGGGGATCAGGTGTCAAATGGAGAGACTGATTGGCCCTATTTTCAAGATTTTTTAGCTTTTTTTCTAAGGGGGACAAATGATGTTCCAGTTTATTCCTGCACCTAGAGGCATAGCCCATGATTGTCCCATGGAGGGTGGCCTTAAACGCCTCCCAGGTGGTGCCTCGGAGTTTTTCCTGAGGGGAGTTTTCCACCATAAAAAAGACAGCCTCAGAAGTTACCCATTATATAAAATCAGGGTCTTTAAGGAGAAGAGGGTCTAACTTCCAGGTGACAGATTTGGCTGGGAGGGGGCCCCACAGGGTGTGTAGATGTACAGGAGCATGGTCTGAAATGACCTTAGGGAGAATCACTGCATTGACTGCATTCTGGCAGATATCAGCTGACACCAGCCAGAAATCTAGCCGACTGTACGACCCACGCATAGATGAGGTGAAAGAGTAGTTGCCCTCAGGTGAAATGTTCTCCAAATATCCATTAGGCCAAGCTCTGCCATTAATTTCTGCAGTGCTAAATGGCCCCTAGGGTGTTAAGAGGTGGTATGGGCACTGCGATCCAAGTGAGGCATTAGGTCAGATTAAAATCTCCCCCCAAAGTGACGGGCATGGACGCAGCTGCTAGGGAGCTCAGTTCCTGGGCTATGGATTGAAAAAAGGAGGGATCACCTTCATTTGGGGCGTAAATACATCCTAGCAGCAAGGGGCCTTCAGGGGTGGACATCAATGCCAGCACCCTCCACCCATGCTGATCTGTCCGGATCGAACTAGGTGACCAGGTAAGTCATTTTTGGAGGAGTATAGCCACCTCTCTTTTCTTGGAGGAGGAGGAGTAGGAGGAGAAGACCTGCCCCACCCAGTCCCTAACCATCAGTTTGTGGTCTTGCTTTGTGAGTTTGGTCTCTTGCAGGAAAGCCAGAGTAGCCCTTAGCCTCTTTAAATGCAATAACACCTGTTTACGCTTTACTGGGGTGTTCAGACCTCATACGTTCCAAGTGTAAGCATGGAGGTTAGCCATGATCCAGTAAAGGAGGGAGCATACATAAATGCCAGATGGATTTAACATGAACTGAGGCTGATGGGCGAGCTGGCCTTACATAGAACATAGAAACATAGAATTTGATGGCAGATAAGGACCGCTTGGCCCACCCAGTCTGCCCATTTCTCTACCTAATGGATAAGCTGCAGATCCTAGTTAACCAGCAGCCTACTTCTTCCTACCCTCACCCCCCAGAATTGCCTTATGACTGTCCCATGCATGCTTGAATTCCACCACTGTTTTTGACTCCACAGCCTCCTCTGGAAGGCCATTCCATGCATCTACAACCCTCTCTGTGAAAAAATACTTCTAAATTACCTCTGAGCCACCCCCATATCTTCAAATTGTGTCCTCTTGTTCTTGCACACCTCTTTTTTGGAAGATGCTACCATCTTGGACTTTGTTGATTCCTTGAGGTACTTGAAGGTTTCTATCATGTCCCCTCCCCCTCCTTTCCTCAGGCTATACATATTAAGCTCCTTAAGTCTCTCTTCATATGTCTTCTGGTGCAGACCCTGCACCATTTTAGTTGCCCTCCTCTGGACAGCTTCCATCCTGTCTATGTCTTTGTGGAGACTGGGTCTCTAGAACTGCATGCAGTACTCCAGATGGGGTCTGACCAGCTGTCTGTACAGAGGGATGATAACTTCCTGTTTTCTACTGGTGATGCATCTCCCTATGCATCCCAGTATCTCCCAGCCCTCCTTGCTGCCCTCTCACATTATTTGTCCACCTTTAGGTCATCTGATATGACTACCTCCAGGTCCCTATCCATTTTTGTTGTTGTTAGTATCTCACCCCCCATTGTGTACTCTTCCCCAGGGTTTTTGTTTCCCAGGTGCATTACCTTGCACTTCTTAGCATTGAATCTAAGCTGCCATACATTTGACCATTCCTCTAACCTTGCCAAGTCCCTTCTCATCCTTTCCACCCCACCTTGTGCATCAACTCTGTTGCAGATCTTTGTGTCATCTGCAAAGAGACATACTTTTCCTTCAGTCCTCTGCAATGTCACTTATAAAGACTCTAAAGGGACCGGTCCTGACTACTAGATCCTGCGGTACCCACTAGTAACCCCCTTTCTTTAGAGTGGACTCCATTTACTATTACTCTCAGTGTCCTATTCTCCAGCCAATTCTTTACCCAGGCTGTCATCTTGGGACACACTCCCAGGCTGGCTAACTTGTATATTAATCTTTTGTGTGGGACTGTGTCAAATGCCTTGCTAAAGTCTAGGTAGGCCATGTCCACAGCCCCTCCCTGATCTACTACTTTGGTCACCCAGTCAAAGAAATCTATTAGATTTGTCTGGCATGACCTTCCCGCTGTGAATCCATGTGGCCTTGGGTCCTGTGCCCCTCTGGCCTCTAGATACTTGACCATTCTTTCCTTCAGAAGTGATTCCAACATTTTCCCTACTACTGAGGTTAAACTAACAGGTCTGTAGTTTCCTGCTTCTGCCTTGCTCCCACATTTGTGAAGGGGAATCACATCTGCCCTCCTCCAGTCCTCGGGTACCGCCCCATCCTCCCATGATTTGTTAAAGAGGGTAGTCAGTGGTGTCACTAGTTCTACCCTTAGTTCTTTTAGAATTCTGGGATGAATCCCATCAGGCCCCATTGCTTTGTCCTCCTTCAGTTTTAAGAGTTCTTTCAGAACCCTTTCTTCTGTAAATGGGTGGGTATCAACTTCTGTATCCAGAGTGTCTCTACTGTTTGTTTTAGGTACCTCCCCCTCTTCCTTTGTAAATTCTGAGCAAAAATATTTGTTTAGTAGCTCTGCCTTTTCACAGTCACCCTCTGCCCACCCTCCCTCCCTTTATTAAGCCTCACTATCCCTCCTTGGTCTTTCTTCGCTCCCTGATGTACCTATAAAAGGTTTTATCCCCCTTCTTAACTGAGTTGGCTATCTTTTCCTTGGTTTGGGCCTTTGCTGTTCTGACTGCCTTCCCAGCTTCCTTTTGCTTTAACTGATACAGATCCCTGTCCTGCTCCTTCTGTGATTCCTTGTACTTCCTGAATGCTTTCTTTTTCTCTTGAACCTTCACTGCTACTTCCTTTGAGAACCATAGTGGTTTCTTACATCATTTCATTTTGTTTATTTGCTTCACACAAAGGCTTGTTACCTCTGCGATGGCAGTTTTTATTATTCCCCATTGTTCTTCCACCCCTCCTTCCTTCCCATTTGCTAGTGCATTCCTTAGGCACTCACCCATTTTGGCAAAGTCAGCCTTCCTAAAGTCCAGTACTTTTGCCTTTGTATGGCTTGACTCTATTGCTGTGTTTATTGTGAACCATACTGTTCGATGGTCGCTAGTTCCCAGATGGCTACCCACTTCTACATCTGTGATCCTCTCTTCATCTCCATTTGAGAGAACCAGGTCTAAGATTGCTTCCTCTTGAGTGGGCTCCAATACTAGTTGTCTAAGGCATGCCCCCTGTAGGGCATCTAGAATAGCCCCACTCTTTGAAGTGGCTGCTGCAACTGCACTCCAGTTAACATCTGGCATATTCAGATCACCCATCAGCAATATCTCCCCTTTTTCTGCCATTCTAAGTATACTCTCTATCATTTCCTTGTCCATTTCCTCCCCTGAGAAGAGTCTGTACTCTAACCCTGTGCGGATTGTGGTGCCATTGCCAGTCTCCAAATTTACCCACAGTGCTTCTTCTCCCTCCTCCCTGTTTTCACTTTTGTTCTGTTGCTTTGATTCCTTCCCTTATGCAAGAGCTACTCCTCCTCCTCTTTACCCTCCTGTCCTTCCTGTAGATAGTGTATCCTGGTATGTTTACATCCCAGTCATGGTTTTATTGTGTACCATGTTTCTGTGACTGCCACAATATCCGATGTTCCTCCTCCATCAAGGCCACTAATTCAGGAAGCTTGTTACTCAGACTACGGGCATTGGTACTCATTGCTCTCCATTTCTTGATGGCTTTACCTTCTCTAGCAGCATCCCCCGCAGACCTTTCTACCTCGGTCTTTTCTCATTTAGTACCCTGTTTTGTAGGGAGGCTGGGATTTTCCTGCTGCTTATCAGTGCCTCCCCTTGACTAGTTTAAAAGTTTGCCAATGAAGCATTTAAACCGATTGCTCAAAAGACTAGTTCCTTTCTGGACAGATGCAGACCATCCTGCCAGTATAGGCTGGTATCCCTTCAGGTGGAACCCCAGTCCCCAATGAAGCCAAACCCCTGTGCTCCACACCATTTCTTCAACCATTCATTAAACTGCATGGTGCAAAGTACCCTCGCCTCACTCATGCCATTGACAGGCAGCACCTCTGAGAAGGATACTGTGTGTGTTACTTGTCTTAGGTCCCTCCCCAATTCTACAAAGTCCTTCTGCAAGTCACAGCTGATCTCATGATCCTGAGGACGCGCTTCCTGTCCCTCCAAGCCATGACACCAGGCAGGCACCTTACTTCAGTTTTCCCTGCTCCCCCCAGTTCTATGCCCCTAATAATTGAATCCCCCACCAGGAGCTGCTTCCTTTCCCAGTGGTGTCTTCTGCCTCCTTCCTGTGGGCCTCCCTTGTGACAGTTGTCCTCAGCCTCCTTAGTCTCCTCTGTGGGTGCATCCATAGGGGAGCTATGCTCCCCCAGAATGGTGTATGGATTGTGGAGTGGAACAACTGTCTGGGTGTGCCTCTGTTCCACCATCCTCACTCTCCCTGAGCCCACTGTGGTCCAACTGCTGTGCTTTCTTCGCAACCTCTGAGGTAGTGGTGGTAGTTTTGGTGCTCCCTGGATGGGGAGGTTCCCTTCCTACCATCCAGTGTGGCCTGAAGATGGGAAATTTCCTCCCTCAGGGCAGAGAGTTGTCTGAAAATAGGGCAGCTTCTCAGCCTCCAGAAAGACTCCCAGAAGACTGCTGCCAGTGGCAGCTCTACACCAGGGCCCGCCAGGGCACGTGCCCTGGTAAAAAAATGATGTGCCCAAGTTGGTGCCCCATATGGTGCAGAGCTTACTCCATACTGGTGCTCCATATGGTGCAGAGCTTCCATTAGTAACAATATTTCAGTGCCCTGGCTGCCATCTATTGTGTCCCAGCTGTGCCCTGGTAACCGTTTGTGGCTAGAGCCACAACTGACTGCTGCCCCACAGCCATTACTTTGCACTACTCCCCACATGTTTATCTACTTTCCTTTTTTTTTGTGTGTGTTTGTGTGTGTGATTGGCGTGTTATATAGAAATATTTATATTATACAATGTGTATGCTTATATTGTCAGTGCAGTGGGCTAGAGAGGATATGACAGTGATATGCACCTTGCACTCTTGAGGAAATGATGTCAGAACCCCAGGTATAAAGAAACTATTTCCAGGGGTGGTTGGGGTGAGGGCTGGGAAGGTTTTGGGCCTAAACTGTGCCCTCACAAAACAATCAGCTAAAAGCTCTGACCCACTGTTGCGATGAGTGCCTTCCTGTCAGCAAGATGCCCTATACAGCTACTACCAGTAAGATATTTCCAACTATTTTATTTCCAACTAAATTAATGTAAACTGTCAAAATACTAGCAGACAGTCCAGATAGCCACAAAGGAAAATCAAATATGCAGTTATTTTAACCCTTCTGAAGAGATAGGCTTCTGTCTGAAACAGGATCACACCAGTAGTTTATAGTAATTGACCAATGCTAGAATATTCATCCACCCAAAGCAATTGGCTATTGTGCAGGGTCTCCCTGACTTGTGAAGACAATTTCCACCACCTGAGGCTGTGTCTGGCATCAAATTACAAACTACAGCCTTTGCTATTCAAAGTACACAGCTACTACCAGTAAGATATTTCCAACTATTTTATTTCCAACTAAATTAATGTAAACTGTCCAAATACTAGTAGACAGTCCAGATAGCCACAAAGGAAAATCAAATATGCAGTTATTTCAACCCTTCTGAAATTGCTCACAAGATAAGTAGTTTTGAAAACCCCCTTCCTGATTTAAAAATGAAATTAAATACAAAACAATCCCAATGTAAGACTGTAAAGTAAGGAAAACCTCCCTCAGATGTAAGTAAGAGAGATCAGTTGTAGATTTCTAATCCAATATAGTATATCCCATGCAGCTTCTCAGTTGTTTCAAAGCACAGCCTGTTACACCACTTGAAGAGATGGGCTTACCGTCAAGAGAATCCCAGAAGCACCCAGCCATTCAATATCTACCAGCCATGAAATATTAGCAGCATGCCTTGTGCCATAAAGAGCCAGATCACCACAACAAACACTTAAACATGCCAGGCAAATGGCCCAGCCCAGAGACAAACTATTAACAGAATTAGCAGGTTAGAGCAACAGCTCAGTAAATGGAGGTGGATGGTCAGGCCAGCAAACGAGCTGCCAAGGCCACCCATCACCCTCTTGTGGGGTAGAAAGTGACAAAGGGCAGACTGATTGTGGCAGTAAGATCATCTAGGATTTGTCTGGGAAACAAACCGTGTCACTCCTTTCTCCTGTAGGGAAGGAGGTATGGGGGAGAAGAAGGGAATAATGCCCCTGCCCAGGGTAGGTGGTGGTGGGAGAATAATCCTTATCTACACCAGCTCGGCCCCAATATACATCCCGAGGATTGTGTTAAGGAGATCCACCTTACAGCTACACCACAGGGTGGGGGGGGGCCAGAGATATAATAAGCACAGAGCATAACAGCCATGGGAGACAGCGACTTAAAACCCAAACCCCCTGAGCTAGGTCATAATGATTACATCAGGACAAAATTCACAAGTTTACAAAGATCCACTTAGATTATTCTGTTACACTGGTAGGGCAGGTTAAAGTTCCAGATTGATCCACAGGCTGTTGCGAATACATCCACTAGGCAGAGTTAGTAAAACTCTTGAAAGCACCAACAGCCAAGCACAACAGCTGAGGTCCAGACAGTTTAACAGTCTGGATACGTAACCCTAGACAGACTTTACAAAGGAGAAAACAAAGTGGAACACACAGTACCAGAAAGTAGTGGGGCCGGACCCCGTTTACACCCTGTGAGAGAGAAAAATGAGATCCCAATGCACTTATCTGCTTGTTCAAGGAGGAGCTTCTACTGACTGAGGGGAGGATAAACAGATTCCTGCAGTGTCGCTAGGTTCCTGAGATCGAGGGGGACTGGTAGGGTCCGGAAAAGATTGTTTTGGCAGATCTTGCGGTGCATCTGATGCAATGACTGTGACCCATGATTTTGGAACCATGGCAGGTAGGGAGAGCTTCCAATGTTCACCATCATCCAGAACTGTGTCTGATAGGGTCAGCAGGGAGAGAATTTATTCAGCGAGTGGTAATGGTGCAGGTCTCCATCCTTGCTAGACTCTGGGGTCCCCTCCTCCAGCTGTCTGAAAGTCGGGTGCTGCCTCCACTCGTGCCACTGCAGCAAGTGATGTTTCCTGCTCTGTGGTGGTAGGGAGGCCTCAAAACGCTGGGCTGTAGGCCGCAGAGAATGCAGGGTGAGCCGGGTATATCCTCTGCACGGTAGGAGGCAGCCGATGTCTTACGGAAGGATTTGAAAGCATCTGGATCCTGGAAATCCCTAGGAAATTCTCTCCTGAGATAGTCCATGAGACTGTTGGGTGACGTAAAGAAGGTAGGAGCCCTATTAATGATCACCCGCATGGTTACAGGGTACCTTAGTGAGAAGGAGATGCGGTGGACATGCAGGATTTTCTGACAGGTCGAATATGCCTTGCACCTGTCGTACAGCTCCCGAGAATAGTCTTGGTAAACAGAAATGGGAGCATCACTCCAAATGATGGATCCCTTCTCCCTAGCTGCTGCAGCAACCATTTCTTTCTGTCGGAAGTCTATAAAACGGGCTACAATAGGACGTGGACATTCCCCTTGTTTGGTAGAGGGGCTAAGGAGTGGTGGGCCCATTCGATGTGGAGAATCATAGCTGGTGGCAGGTCTAGGATCTGAGGCAGAGTATCTTGCAAAAACGGAATAGTGTTCCTTTGTTCTGTCCCTTTGGGGAAAGCCAACAAACCTCAAGTTGTTGCAGCGGCTACGATTTTCCAGGTCATCCACTTTATCTTGAAGAAGGTGGATGAGTCGGGCCTGTTCTCTTGTAGTGGCAGTTAGTTCTTGTAAAGCAGAGTCATGGGCCTTAACTTGTCACTCTGTGTGAAACAGATGGGTCTCAACTGCCTGCAGAGTTGGATGGTGTTGTTGAGTGCAAGGGTCATTTGAGACATCTGTGTCAACAATTGTTGAAACATATGCTCCATTTTTGCAGGGTCAGTTTGGGTCGGAGAGGAGGATGCCATCCTGTAGGCCCAGAACAAAGACAGAGCTCCTGGATCCCTTGTGCTGACCAGCTATGAAGAAAGGAGAGCATAGTGGAGTAGCAGGTAAGTTCCTTTGCTTGTATCAGTGCTTCCAGCAGAGAAAAAAACAGCCCAAATAGGTAGGATGCTGAAGGATGCAGACCCACAGTGAAAGAGCTAGAGAGTTAAGCTGCCATCTTGGCTGCAGGCAAAGCCACGCCCTGGAGTGATAGACAATTTGACAACTGAAAAAGAAAACAATGAGTACAATACGGAGTCTGCAACATAAACTTAAGAATTGAGTTATGGGTTCCCCTAAGATGTTCCAGTAAGTTGTTACCGGCAGATGAATAAACAAATAAGCCATAATCTAACTTACTAAACAAAAAAATCTATGGGCTAACAAAAATCTGGATTCTTTTGTAAGACAGGATTTGATACGATAAAGGCCCCCCAGTCGCTGATGGATGGTTTCCCTAATGTTAGTTATGTGACTCTCAAAAGATAGTTTAGAATCAAGGATTAACCCTAAATATTTAAAACGATCGACATATTCAATATGAGTACCCCTTAGGTCCAAAAGAGTGATGAGGTCCTCAGCACTTAGCTTGTTTGAGAAGACCATACATTTAGTTGTATTAACATTCGATACCAATTGGTTCTGATGAAGCCAGAGTTGGAATAAATTAAAATCGGTCTGAACCCATGGTATGGCTTCATTATGCTTAGAAGCTGATCCAAATAGTACAGCATCATCAGCATATGTAGTAATAGAGGTCTGTGAGCAAATACATGGGGCAGAAGTCTTGTATAATGAAAAGAACAAAGGTCCCAAAATTGAACCTTGGGGGACTCCACAGACAATGGGGTTAGGTTGAGATATAACACTGTCCAAAGAAGTAGCATGGGCCCGGTTACTTAAATAATTAGAAAACCACAAAACAACATCCAAAGAGAAGTGCAGACTTAGAAGAATATCCAGTAACAAACTGTGTTCCACAAGGTCGAAGGCCTTGGTGAGGTCCACAGATACTGCCGCAACAGAGTGCCCTTTATCAAGGACACTCTCTATGCGGCTAGTGAACGCCACCAAAACCATGTTAGTGTTATGAGATTGTTTGAAGCCATGTTGAAAAGGTGTTAACAGATTATATTTATTAAGAAAATCAAAAGTCTGGTCAAAAACAATCTTCTCAAGAATCTTAAATGAGGAGGGAGAAGAGAAATGGAATGATAATGTGATGGTAGATTGGGATTCCCAGACTTAAAAATGGGCTTTATAATGTAACTTTTCCATTGAATGGGGAAATATCCAGAACCAAGAGAGACATTAAAGATAAAAGAAAGCGGAAGAGCCAAAGATTTAATACTAAGTTTGACAATCCTGCAGTCTATACCATCAGAGCAAGACAGAGGACGAGGATTCATTTTAGTAACATAATCAACAATCAGTTCAGGAGAAACACTCCTGAAGTAAAATTTAGGGGTGCAATCATCACTGACTGAAGTACAAACATGTCTTACAGTAGGAGAAAAGAGGGACCTAAAGGAGTTAAGGTCGCCAAAGTAATTATTATAGACCTCAGTATTGACTGCTGGATCACTTGTAAGGGAATTATCTTTCAATAAAGAAATTGAAGATTGTTTCTTTTGTCTACCCAGCAACTGATTAAGCATGTCCCAGGTTTTCCTGGATTTCCCACTAGAGTTTTGCTGAGCAGTGAGAAAAAACTGAGACCTGGCCTTCCTGGTTGCAGCTTTACACTTATTGTGCAATATTTTGTAGGCCAACAATAAACATGCATCCCTATACTTCCTATACGCTTGCCAGCTCTAGTCTGCATTTACTGAATTTATTCAGGCTAGACCCAAGGTTGCTTATTTAACATAATCCTCATATGCTTCTTTTTTACTACCCCTGAATAGCATCAGAAAAATTGGTAAGCATTAAAGAAGGATCAAAAAGGGATTCTTAAGGGGACCAGCCAACTTCAGAAAAGGCAGAATCTACTTGTACAGAAGAAAGATATTTAAAGGCCCTAAATTCAATAACCTGAGGGGAGGGACTTCATAGACTTAGAGGACTAGCTACCATGGACAGGACAGTGGTCACTCATACTGTCCAGCAGGGCCCCCAAAAAGAGAGTCCTGTTGGGGTGAGTGACCAGTATCCAGTCCAACACCGTGCCTGTGCCTGATTTATCATTAGGCCTTGTAACTTCCTCTATGTTCTGATGAAGGCCCAAATCCAAAAGAGAATCCCTAATATTAAACGATTTATGATCAGTTCCCCAGTCACAGTTAAAATCTCCCATAACGATCAGTTCCCGATTATGGGGTAGCCCAGATTTAAAGTCAGAAAGTAAGGCCAAACCAGATGAGATATTACCAGGAGGAATGTAGACAGAGCTCAAGATAAGATGCTTTTCCCCTCCCAAGACCAATTCAACTGAAATTTTATCACATATTAAATTGGAATCAGAGACAAAGTGTAAATTAGATTGGAGCTCAGAGGAAGCATAAATACCAACTCCGCCACCCCTTTTCTCAGTCCTATCCTTTCTAAAAAAATTATAACTGGGTAAAGTGACTTCCAAGTCTAGAACTTGCTCAGTGAGCCAGACCTCAGACAGAGTTATAACATCAAAGGAATACTGTTCAGTCCATACGACGAACTCAGCCCACATTGAAGTTAAACTGTGTGTATTTAGATGGACCAGTTTAATGGCTGAAGAATCCATGGGAAAACTATCAATAGAAACTGAATCATTGTGAGCCAAAATAGGACCAGAATGGGGATGAATGGATCCCGAAATGAGCAGGAGGATCAGGACAAGTTTCCTGGGACTCAGCATATTATCATATAACAAATTCCTTTTAGAAAGAAAATGGGTGATAAGAAAACTACAGTAAACTCAAACTGAAAAAAGTAAAAAACAGGTTAAGTAAAACTGTTTGCATTTGGATAAACACAATCACTATTTATAAAGTAGGTATTATTGTAGTATGATTTAGCTATGTAACAAATAAAAACTTCTAGGCCCAGACTGTGTAAACTGACAAACAATCTCTGGGTCAGGGACAGAAGTGGGAAAAAGAAAAGCAATTTGAGGACTCCTAACATTAAAAATTAAAAACAGATAACTAACTGAGACCAGCATAACTGCATAAAAAACAAATAAGCAAGTGAATTACTAAAAAAACAGTAATAGGTTAAATGAGAAACAAGGGTTCAACTCCAGTGGTTCCTCAGTCTAGCAAACAAACAGAGGATAAAGCCTACCGAGGAACCGTGGAAGCAAAAGACCCGGCAAATCCAGGCTCAATTTAAAACTAGGTATTTTCCAAACAGATTTTCCTTCAGGGCTCACACCTTGGGCTGGCACGAAGCTTTTATACCTTGGCCCCACCTCTTCCTGCTTTCCAATTGGTTGTATGGTTTGCCGCTAAGCCCCTACTGCTTACAACAGTGGCAACCAAACGGGGCACAGAGGCAAAATCTTCAGAAAACTGTTCACACTTTGTAAAGTGCACCGTATCGGCTGTTTGTTCAGCCGCAGGCAAGGCTTCAACAAGCGTCAGGGAGACAAATGGCACAGGTGAAAATCAGCTACTGTCTTTGGGCCAGCATGAAGCTTTTATGCCCTAGCCCCGCCTCTTCTTGCCTTCCAATTGGTTGTATCGCTCTACACCATGCCCCCTCTACTTACAACAGCGGCAACCAAATGGGGCACAGAGACAAGATCTTCAGAAGACTGTTCACAGTTTGTAAAGTGCAGGGTACCGGCAGTTCGTTCAGCCACAGGCAAGGCTACAACAAGAGTTAGGGAGACAAATGGCACAGGTTAAAATTAGATCTATGCTCAGATTAACTTTGGGACTGCTCCAAATCATAGAGTGTACTGGGAGGCCAGCAAGGCATTTATGTGGGGAATTAGCATCAAATACGTGGCCCGGTATAAAAGAGAAAAGCAAACTAAAAGGGTGGCTTTGGAGGCTCAGCTCAAAGACTTAGAGAGGCAGGAGGTCGGAGGACAGTATGAGGAGGATTGGTGTTTGCTTCAGGCTGCCAGAGAAGCATTTACTTTACTATTAATGGAGGAGGCCCAAGCATCCTGGTTTTACACTAGGAAACGGTTCTTTGAATGGGGGAATAAACCAGGAGTCTTATTGGTTAGGCTTGTAAGGGGCGGGGGGGGGGTCTGACCTATATCCCGGCTATTGAATCAAGATGGGGGAACTGATAACAGATAAAGGGTTAATTAGAGGGGTTTTCTGCCATTTATATGCCCAGCTTTACACAGCTAAATGCTCAGGGAAGCAGGAGGCAGTAAATAGTTTCCTGGAGAGAAAGACCCTACTTCAACTTACTCAAGAACACCAAGAGGCCCTTGGTGCTGAAGTTACCCAGGACGAAATTAGGAAGGCGATAGCCAGGTTAAAAAAAGAGGGAAGGTGAGTGTCCCGGAAGGGTGTGCCACTGAGTATTATAAGGCAATGGGAGAGATAGTGGTAGATCCCTTGTGGGAACTTATGAAAGAAGTACGGGGAGAGGGGGCATTGCCTCCCAGTTGTTATGATGCCATCATCTGTTTGCTTCTGAAGCCTGGTAAGGAGCAAGCTGAATGTACTTCGTAGTGCCCCATATCATTATTAAATTGTGATACTAAGATCATGGGCCAAGATTCTGGCATCCCATCTGGAACATTTACCCCCTTCCTTGGTTCACCCAGACCAGACTGGCTTTGTGAGAAGACTAGGTTTGCTGGCCAAGGCACCTAGCTTCATCTGAGCTCTTTTCTTCTAGGTTGCTTGAAAGGACAGAGTAAAGAACCTTACCAGAGCAAGGATAAGGATTAAGGCTTCTTTTGGCTAGGCAGATTTACTGTGTGTTGTTATTTTTATTTTGTACTCAAAGGGATTGTTACTGTTTGTTGCTAACATTTTATTGCTTTATTTTTCTCTGATTTAAATTGTTGTTGCTGGGTATACCTTCTGCTGCATTATTTCAGGGTGTGCCTGCAGGTGTGTTCTTACAGATTACTGCTGTAGTCTTCTGATTCAAATTGTCTTTTGCAAAGTTTATTTTCTGTTACTGCTTTATTTTCTCTGTAACAAAGTGTTTCTTACAGGGTATGTCTTCTGTTAAATTATTACAGGTGGTGCTTTACAGGTTTTACAGTTTTATCTATCATTAGGATAAGCTTTCAGGGCTACTGCATTTGTTGCTGGCTGATTGTTTCTGCTCTTACCTCCTTGTTTCTTTTTTGGCAGTGGAAGGGCCCAGCCACCCACCACATTCCCAACCACCCTACACTACACTCCTTTTATAGGGTAGGACAATCAAGACATTTCCTGTAGTAAAGCAGGAAGGGACGGAACAGAGGGGTATCCACACAGTGACCTCATTTGCAGAAGCACTAGTAATTTAACTTGTTATAACAAGTTATACAAAAAAACAAACAAACAAAACACAAAATCAAACTTTTGCTTTTATTTTCTTCCTTCTAATTACTCTGACCAGGTTAAAAACCCAGCAACTTATCTGGAATGGATATCATTAACTGCAGGTACTGTGGAACACTTTTCAGAAGGGCAGTTTTACAGGATTTAGGACACTGTCCTACATGCTGGGCCATTGGAGATCTAAGGGTCTAAGGGCTCCACTCCAGGCAGCATCAGCAGAGATTGCACACCTCAAACTGCATATTCAAGAGGAAATATATTATAAGAACTGCCCCGCCATTTCCCCTACATCCAACAGAAGCACCTCGACCATATAGAGTAGTTGGTCAGGAAGGTTGGCAGATGGTTAGGAGGGGCAAATTGGGTGCCCCATCACTCGGTGCTCTCCAACATATCACCTCCATAAGCCATATAAAAACTACAAACAGGTATCTGCCTCTATCTCCGAAATCAAACAAAGGGGCAGAGGACACTGCAGAGCAGGATGCTACAGCACAGGAGCTAGCAAAACAAAACTCACCTAAAACATGAACCAAAACAAAAAAAGCAAAAAGGAAATCCAAAAACTTCTGATCATAGGAGATTCCATGATTCGGGGAGTTGATACGTATCTCCAGCCAGGGGTAATGATCAGATGTCTCCCAGGTACATCAGCATGGAGAAACACTGTCCACATTGCTAAAATTGTTCAGGAAGCAGGAGAAAACATTGATATCCTGGTACACGTAGGGACTAACAATCTCACCATCCGGTCAATTGTGGAGAGCAAGGAACACCTGACCAGGCTGTGTGACAAACTATCATCCATTTTGTCTGGCATCTCCTTCTCTGAGATCCTGCCAGTCTGGGAGAGAGGGACAGATGGACGGAAGGTCAGAGAAGGGGAGAAAGGGGAGCTAAACATTTGGCTCAAGGGCTGGTGTCAGGAAAAAGGACGTAAATTTGCACGGAACTGGCAACAGTTTTGGGAGTGAAAGTTCTTTAAATTTGATGAACTGCATCTGACTAAGGAGGGAATCAGTGCATTGGGGCAGACATTTGACATCTTTGCAGAATATTTAAACTAGCAAATGGGGAGAGGGGTGCAGCACCCCATATGTCGAATGGGAAGAACACCCCTCCCCCCTCAGCTATTGGTCAAACAGGAGTTCAGCATGTTTGTAATTCATTTGTATCACCAGGTAAAGAAAAAGGTCCGGTTCCCCATACGACATACAGGGGAAACGCCAGACCTCACCCAACAACTAACACACCAAAATCTGGCCAATGGAAAATCATGTACACAAATGCTCGTAGTCTGGGAAACAAGATCCCAGACCTGCAGGCAATAATGACAGAGGCTAAACTGGACATAGTAGCCATTAGCGAGACAAGGTTTACCATAAACCACACTTGGGAGACTTCAGCACATGGCTATGTACTGTTCAGAAGAGACTAAGATGCAAAAAGGAGGGGTGGAGTGGCCCTTAATGTCAATGAAAATATCAAAGCTACAGAAATTCAGAATACACATAAGGAGCCAGAAGAACTTTGGGTCACCCTGGAAACAGAAAATGGGACAGCCATACAAACTGGGGTTGTGTATAGGCCTCCAGACCAGGGGGAGGTCACTGACACATTACTGTTAGAAGATATGTAAAACATGACAGCTAAAGGAGAGGTTCTGATATTGGGAGACTTCAACATGCCAGATACAGAATGGTCAATACCAGCAGGGACATCTGCCAGAACTAGACACATGGTGGATTTCCTGCAGGGGTGGGCCTCAAACAACTGGTACAACAACCCACAAGAGACAGGGCTATCCTAGATCTAGTACTGACTAACAGGGAAAGGATCACAGATCTCCAGGTAGAAGGTCACCTGTGTAACAGTGACCATCACATGGTTTGGTTCAATTTGGCCATTAGAACAAAATCATCCCATTCCAAGGCAAAAATATGAGACTTCAGAGGAGCTGACTTTGATAAGATGGCCAACAGAGCTAAGCTAGCCCTGGCAAAAAGAAATACAGGTGAGGGGATACAAGCAAAGTGGGCAAGCATTAAATATGCAATACTTGAAGCAACATCCCATTGTGTTAGTGAGAAAAGGAAGTGCAAAAGAAGAAGGAAACCACTTTGGTTCTCAAACACAGTAGCAGAAAAGGTCAGAGCCAAAAGGGTGGCCTTCAGGAAATATAACGGAACACAGCAGGATGAAGATAGGGAGGCATACCAAACTTCCCTAAGAGAAGCAGGGAAGGCAGTAAGGCAAGCAAAGGCCCAAACTGAGGAAACACTACCACAAACAGTAAAAGAAGGTGGCAATACTTTCTATGGATACATTAGTGAAAGGAGAAAGTGTAGAAAGGGTATTGCTAAGATCAAAGAGGATGGGGTGCATGTGAGGAGGACGACCATGTAAAAGCATCTGTCTTAAATAGATACTTCTGCTCAGTATTTACTGAAGAGAAGGTAGGGCAGGGCCCACAGCTCAGCACCATGGACACAGTTTGGAGGGAGGTGTGCACTAGTCCCTTCACAAAAGAAAGGGTCCTACAAGAGCTTGATAGGCTCAGGGTAGACAAAGCAATGGGACCTGATGGCATACATCCCAGGGTACTAAACGAGCTAAGGGTGAAACTAACAGAGCCATTATCAGAACTGTTTAGTGAGTCTCTGAGCACATGAGAAATCCCAGAAGACTGGAGAAGGGCTTGTGTGATCCCACTCCACAAGAGTGGTAGCAGGGAGGAGCCAGGGAACTACAAACCAGTCAGTCTCACCTCAGTAGTGGGTAAGACTATGGAGACACCCCTTAAGGAAAGGATAGTGCAACACCTGGAATCCATAGGAGCACAGGATCCAAGACAGCATGGGTTTACAAAAGGAAGGTCCTGTCAAACTAATCTCATAGATTTCTTTGACTGGGTAACCAAGGGGGAGCAGTTGATGTTGCCTACCTTGACTTCAGCAAAGCTTTTGATACGGTTCCACATAGAAGATTGACTAATAAGCTGGGTAGGCTTGGGGTGGGTCAGACATTGGTCAACTGGGTGGCAAACTGGTTGACGGGCAGAAAACAGAGAGTGGTGGTAAACAGTATACAGTCAGAAGAGATGCAAGTCACAAGTGGGGTACCTCAGAGATCAGTCATGGGGCCAGTCCTCTTCAATATCTTTATCAGTGACATTGTAGATGGACTGGAGAGTAGGTTTGTCTGTTTGCAGATGATACCAAGATCTGCAACAGAGTAGATGATCCAGATGGGGTGGGCAGAATGAGAAGAGATCTGGATAAACTAGCAAAATGGTCAGAAGAGTGGCAGCTGGGGTTTAACGCAAAGAAGTGCAAGATCATGCACATAGGGAAGAGAAACCTTGAAGCCACCTATAGGCTGGGAGGGGAGTTACTGACAGTCTCAAGAGAAGAAAGAGACTTGGGCGTCATCATCACCAATGACCTGAAATCAACCAAGCAGACAACTAAAGCAGTAGATAAGGCCAGAGGGATGTTGGGGTGTATTAGTAGGGGTATCAAAAGTCAGAAGAGGGAGGTAATAATCCCTCTTTACAAGACACTGGTTAGGCCACATCTAAAGTACTGCATGCAGTACTGGAGGCCACACCTTCACAAGGACATTAACCAAATTGAGGCAGTCCGGAGAAGGGCAACCAAAATGGTGCAAGGACTACATCAGAAAACATATGAGGACAGATTAACTGAGCTCAATATGTATACCCTAGAGCAAAGGAGGGAGATAGGTGATATGATTGAAACATTCAAACACCTTAAGGGCATTAACAAGGTGAAAGAGTTTAACATGTTTCAATATAAGAAAAACAGCAGGACAAGAGGACACAGCATGAGATTAGATGGAGGCTGATTAAGGGGTAATGTGAAGAAGTTCTTTTTCACAGAAAGGGTGGTGGATGCATGGAACAGCCTACCTCAGGAAGTGGTTGATAGAAATACATTGCAGGGCTTCAAACAGGCAAGGGATAGGCATAAGGAAGCAATATAGATGAGTATGAATAGATAGGCCATTGACGGAGCAAAGGTCAATGGCACATTCTTAAGGTAGAAAGAGAAATGGGCAGACCGTATGGGCCTTGCGGTCCTTATCTGCCATCAGCTTCTATGTTTCTATCACAATGTATGTAAGCTTCTTGATGTGCTGTGATAGGCCTCTCGGTGACCAGGCGCACATGCCTGTTGTCCATGGATGCCAAGAAGGCATTTGATCATATTGAGTGGGAATATCTTTTTGAGGTTTTGTGCTGGTTTTGTCTGGGGGAAGATTTTGGTTAGGGCATTGTATGCAGCTCTGGTAGCTTGGATTTTGGTCATTGGTACCCTCACAGACAGTTTTCATCTTTACCGGGGCACAAGGCAGGGATGCCCCCTCTCCCCCTTATTATTTGCTCAAGCTATAGAGCCTCTGGTGATCTGAATCAGATCTGATCCTAATATACAGGGCATAGTGGGGTGTTCTGGTAGAGCTCATAAACTCACTTTGTACGCAGATGATCTGCTGTTATATATTACGGAGTTGGATCTGTCTATGCTGGTATTGATACAAGTGATTGCGGAATTTTCCTCCTTGTCCAGATATAAGCTTAAGCAATATCCGGTGCAAATGGACCATTTGCAAAGGTCAGTACTGGCACAAAGGTTTAATGGTGTCTTGTAAAGTTCTTCAGGATGACATACATCTTTGAAGAAAAGCACTGTTCTAAAATGAACATAATATTGCAAATATAGTTCATATATACTGATTGTGTTAGATTCCTTCAGAGGATAAACCTTACACAATTATTATTCTTGTTTAAGCTTTGTCTTAATTTATCTTCTGATGTTGGGACTACCAGTTTAAATTCATGATGTGATTTTGATACTGTGGCTGCAGTCTTCTTACAAGAAAAGAACATAATTTGCTTTATAAACATGGAGTATGCCAATTTATACATAATTTTAGTGTATTTACCAGTTACAGTATTCGTCTTGGTGACAAATATATCCCAGACCAGTTTTCAAAATAACAAAAAAAAAAGGCACTAGTCATTGTGATCAGTTAACATACTCTATCCAACCACAGGAGATATTAACATGCTCAAAAACATGGCATAGTCCATACGCCACCAAGGTGCAACACACTATAGGTGAGACCTTGAGTTCCACTAATCAGTGGACTGCAGTTGCATGACACACCCTCTATTCTGCCAATCAAGAGACAGCAATGTATTACATGACAGTTCTTCTGTGCTACCAGTCTGGAGACAGCAATGTGCTGCATGATACACCTTAAAGTCTTCCAATCAGGAGACAGCAATATACTACATGACACTCCTTCTAGTCTGTCAATCACGAAACAGCAATGTGCTTTCTGAAACACCTACAGTATATCATGCCAATCCAGAGACAGCAATGTGGTGCCCTTCTATACTGCCAATCAGGAGACAGTAATGTGCTGTATGAGACATCCCTTATTCTGCTAATTAGGAGCCAGCAATATGCTGCATGCAGAGACCTATTATGCCAATCAGGAGACAAGACTGGTGTGAGGCACCCTCAATTCCATTAATAAACAGACAGCAATGTGCTACAGGAGAGAACTCCTACTCTGCTAATCAGAAGACAGTGATATACTTATAGAAATACAGAATCTGCCAGCAGATAAGCACCATATGGCTCACCTAGTATGCCCATTTCCCTACTCACTTTTGCAGCCCCAGATCCTATTTGATCTGTGACCCTCTTGCTCTGCACATCTCCAGGGTACCCTTATGTCTATCCCATGCACTCTTGAACCCCTGAATTATTTTTGCCCCCATCACTTCTGCTGGAAGGCTGTTTCATAGCTTCACTACCCTTTCAGTGAAAAAGTACTTCACAACAATACCACTGAGCCTTCCACCCTTCAGCCTCATATCACGCCCCCTTGTTCTTGTGCAGAGTTTTCTCTGAAATATGCTTTCCACCTGTACCCTGTTTAGTCCTCTAAGGTACTTGAAAGCCTCTATCATATCTCCCCTCTCCCTTCTTTCCTCCAGTGAATGGATATTAATATCCTTAAGCCATTCCTTATAGGGCTTCTGGTGCAGTCCATGTACCATCTTCCTTGCTCTTCTCTGGACTGCCTGCATTTTGTCACTGTCCTTCCAGAGATGTTGTCTCTAGAACTGGACACAGTACTCCAGCTGTGGCATCACCAGTGATCGATCAGTCAATCAATCAGTCAATCATCTTTATTTTACCAGGTGAAGCACCACTGAGACAAGCTGATTTACAAGGTGAACCTGGAGTGGTCAACAAAAACAGCATGAATAATACCTAAGGAAAAAAAATCAGTTGAGTAACAAGCAAGTACAGTGGTCATCAACATCTTCTTGTTCAGGACAGGTAACAATAATACAATTACAAAAGAGTTTACAAGGCAATAAATCAGGACAATATAAAATAATGTTCACTTGTGGCAAAAAAAATTATAGGGAATAAAGAAAGTTGGGAGTGTTATAGAGATAGAGGGGTGCAAGGGGGAGGGACCAGTGTTAGCAGGAGGAGGAACAGGAGGTGGGGCTGTACAGTGGCATCACCACCTCTTTCCTCCTGCTTGTTATGCCCCTCCAAATGCACCCTAACATTCTGTTTGCTCTCCCCACTCCCATTTCACACTGTTTGGTCGCCTTCAGGTTGTCAGGTATGATAACCTCTAGGTCTCTCTCCTGATTTGTGGTGATCAGAATTTCCCCATCCATCCTGTACTCCTCTCTTGTATTCCTGTGACCCAGGTGCATGATCTAGCACTTTTTAGCATTGAAACTCAACTGCCAGACACCTGACCGCTCCTATCGGCTTTCATTTTCCCCGAATTCTTCTAGGACTCTTTCCACTGAGAATGGAATGGTGTCTACCTCCATCCCCTGAATGCCATTCTTTTTTTTGTAGCATTCTTTTTATTGAGACACAGTTGTGAAAGGCACACAGATACAACATCTCATAACAAACCTAGCAACAGATTTGCAAGGCATAAAATAGATTAGCAGAGCCAATTACTTGATGCATCAAACTTAACAGCAACCTGTGTCTGTGCTCATCTTGTTTTTTTTAGTTGTTTAACCAGAAGTAGCACACTAAGCTGAAAGCTTTTTTACAGGTGTAATCTGGGAGCACAGGGAAGTTAAGTGACTTGCTAGGGGTCACACAGTATGCAAATGGAAGCTGTGGGATTCAAACCCAGGTCTGATCTGCTGGATATCACCAGATTTGCAGTTCAGAGACTTAAACCATTGTGCTATACTGCCTCCCATCCCTGAAAAGGAAGGCCCCCCACAACCACAGTGACATCCACAGGGTAACCCTATACCATACCCCTACAGCTTAACCTATATCAGTAAGTCAATTTAAAAAAAAAGCAACAATAAATTAACTAAGATCCCTAAATAAATAATACCCCCCAACCAGAAGAATATTAACAATCCATTGATCCAGCTAAAAGAAAATAAAATTTTTATACTGTTTACCAAAGAGTATATCACATATGGAAGAACTAAATTGAATGGCAGGTGTAACGCCGTGACCACAAGTGACCATCCACCTGGGGACCCTCTACACATCCCATCCCTGAAAAGGAGGGGCCCTCCCAAAACCACAGTGACATCCACAGGGTAACCCTATACCATACCCTACATGAACCTCTGCAGTGAAGAGAGAATTTAGGAATGGATCACATCTTATAAGAAAACTCTCTTTTTTCCTCTTTAGGAGCCAGGATAGATACTTTAAGGCTAAGGTCTGTATAACCAGTATTCTCCACTGGGCAAGCATAGGAGGGGTGCAGGAAACCCACATGTTCATAACACAATGTTGTGCTAATATCAGCAGTACACAAAGCCACCTGGGAAGCAACCCCCAACCTTCCGCCCCCGTGTCCTCCATCTCAACAATGCTAGCAGCGTTACCGGTATCTACCTCCCTGCCATATTAGATATTTCACCGGCCACATCCTACTAGAACATCTGCAGCATGGGGTATGTCCAGAAATAATGTATATAGGTACTGGGGGGGGGAAATGTGGCTCCTACCACATAAAGGAGAGATTGCGGGGTAATACTTATGTACCATGACAGGGGGACAGTATAGTCTATAAAGAAATTTATACTGAAATTCCTTAAATCGATTACAGACCAGGATTCCCATATGCAACTTCAGCAACAGGGCCCCCTAGATCTCTCTCTCTCTCTCACACAACTGCCTAGTTTTTGCTATAGTGGCAGGGAAGTAGTCTCGTTCTTGCCTGACCACTTTACTGACAAAGCCCTTGAGGTCCTACTTAGCCACCTGCACTGGCTACTCGAATGGAGCCAATGGTGGGGAATCTTTCTGCACACTGTCCAGCCCCCTCCCATACATCCGCATCTGTAAATACCAAAAAAAGTGGGACTGCGGGATCCCAGTGGTCTCCTGAATCTCTATATAAAGGTATCAATACCCTGTTGAGTATACAAGACACCAATGTTTGATATTCCCTCTGACTCCCACAACTTATATCCCTTGTCCTCCAGGCAGGAAGAAAGGATTCCTATACATAGGAACCAAAACGTCTTATGCAAACCTCCTTGGCAATGCCTTAGGAGACCCCAAACTTCCAATGTCTGTTTTGCCAAGGGATTAGGAGAGACCTGTCTGAAACAGGCCTGCTGTCCCCGCACTGCAAGGTATGCTGACAGACGTCTGGCCCCACCCTCCTCCTCTAAGTCTAACCAACTAGCCTCAGGCGGTTTGTGCACCCATCGGATATATATCTGCACTGTGTTGCTATATAATAACTTTTAAGATCTGGGAAATTAAGTCCCCCTCTAGAGATGTTCACCTTAAGATGCTGCAAACTCATGTGAGGGCACTTCCCTTGCCACAAAAAAGGTGGAAAAGGCCCCTTCCAAATGCTTGAGATCCTCTTTAGTGAGGCACATAGGAAACATCTGGATAGTATACATCAACCTGGGCAGGACATTCATTTTTATTAAATTAAGCTGTCTTAACCATGAGAGTGGTAGTGCCCTCCAATGGGGAAAAATCTCCCAGGACCACTGTAATAAGCGGCATAATATTCAGTTGATAAAGTGTACCCAGGGAAGAACCTACCAAATGTCTAAATATGTAAACGAGTTCCCTACCCTCCTTAAACCTCATGTGTTCCCAAGACCCTGTCCCCCCCTCCCTACCCCAAGGAGAGCAGCTCAGACTTATTAAGATTAAAGGGTACCTAAACAAGCAGTTTTTTAAAACTGCAAATTCCAAAATCTGGCTTCATAGTGAGGTAAAGTAAAGGCTGCTGTTTACATTCATGCTAAAAAAGCATTTATGCAAATAACATAAATGCAGTTTCATAGCTTTTGGAAAATGTAAACATCAGCCTTTCACTTTCAAAAAACAGCCTTGGTTTCTCCCTAAGATGTCGGCCAAGTGTGTTAAGTGATGAGTCATGATGACATCATCAGAGCCAGAGATAGAGACCCACATATATTTCTATAGTGCTAACTAGGCCTTCTTTCTCTATTTAATTGAATTGTTGTACCAAAATGATCAACACCATGTATTAACTTGTGGATTATTTTGAGCAGTACACATGTTAGGCTATGATTTTGCTAATTTTGTTTACTTTAACTTGCTGAAAATGTTTTGCAATCCAGCTGACTTTTTCCTTAGCAAACTGCATTATAGTACAACACTTCAAATACCTGATGATCTAGTGGTTATGCGATGCACTGAATTTTTTTTTTTTGTTAACCAGGAGAGACACACTAAGCTGAGGTGTGGCCTTGGAGCACAAGGAAGTTTAGTGACTTGCTCAGGGTCACACAGCAAAGTACTGGTCTGGTTCAGTTTCAAAGCTCATGCACTCTTGTTAATCCACAAATAAGGCTTTCTTTTTCCATGTGAACCCCCTGCACCTAGCCTGCCTTCTGTTGAACACCCCTCCATCCATACCCTGTCCCTAGTACTGCCTGGGGCCACATATGTGCTTAAAGTCTCATGAAGAGAATTATCACACTTCAGATTGTAATCTTGTACCGCAGAGAGTTGTGCACACCTATACCGATACACATCATCAGCTGGCACTGTTAAAAAATGCCTCCCAAATCACTCTCCAGTCCACATTCTCAATGTTTGACCTCTGCTCCCACAGTAAACATTGAGTGGATCACCACCCTTCTGTGCAATGAAGGCAGTATGTATAGTTCCCCTGCTGTTTTTTTTTCCTGCCTCATTAACCAACAACTAGGTCTTCCTGGAGGGCTAAGCAATAAGCATTCAAACAACATGAAGTCTTGCTATATTATGACAATTGCAGTTTGTCCCACCATTAGAACTGCTCTGGAGGTGAAAGAGTTAACTACCATGCCAGGCATGGAGTTTAAGCCTTGACTCGATTGAAAGCTCTGTCTGGCTAATTTCAAACCCGAAACTGTCAGATTCTTTACTCCACCTCACTGAACAGTCGCTCAGAGATTTCTCCTACTGCTCGGTTCATTTCTCGGTTTAAACAGTATTTTCTCGTTAAATTCAACGCGAATATTATTATTTTAACCGCAAACCGATCGGTTCAAGCTCTGTCTGTGGTATTATAAGTAAAAGATAGGTTTATTTCTGTGTGGAACTTGTAAATTTTTATTGGTTCGGTTCGAACCGATCAGGCTGTTTAAAACTCTTAAAAGTAAGCATTTTAAATCTTTTAGAGTGCGGTTCCCGGTTCTTATCGGTTCTAAAAAAAACGGATTTCATTACGGTTTTTTCCACGACCCGTGACATGGTTGGGAACCGATAAGGATGTCTTGCCTGGCACTGCCGTTAAAAGGGCAAGTTTGTTGGTTAGGCTGGCATCATGTCTGAGAAACCCAAAAGAAAAACCGGGCCCACTGGGTTTCAACATTGTAGTGTCTGTGGGAAGCCTTTGCCAAGGCTGACCCACACACTGTCTGTGTCTGGGTTTGACCACCTCAATTCAGACTGCCAGATTTGTAAAATTTCCCTGCAGCCACCCTGGACAAGAGAGTGGGCAGGCTCAGGAACGAAGCCAAAAAGTCCGCTGACCAGATGCCAGCCCGGTTCGGTGCCAACCGAACCGGAGGGAGTTCCCTCTGACCAGGGCGAGACTTCCTCGGGCAAACGAAAAGCTGGCTCTGAGGAGCCAGTTCCAGCAAAGAAAACTAAAAAATCAGCATGTTTGGAGTCCAAAATTCCTTCTCCAACTGCTGCAGAAATAGCAAAAGCTATACAGATTGTACAGTCACTTTCTCCGGTTCCGTCCGAACTGCCACTGTCTGGTAAAAGGTCGGTTCGGCCGGTTCCACCAGTTCAAGAATATGATATTGAAGAGTTTTATGAACCAGAGGAGGGGGAGGAGGATTATGATCAGTGTGAATGTGACTTTGAGAGTCTGGATGTGCCCATTAAACGGACATCTCCCCAGACAGACCTTTGGAATCTCCCCCTATGCTTTCTGAGTCCCCTTCTCACTTTTTGTTTTATAAAAAGGTTGCTGAAACCCTCCAGCTTCCATTAGAGGAAGCTGTGGATGAGCAAGAGGAACCTGATTTTGTGGAAATGATGGATATCCCAGAGTCTAGGAGATTATCTATCCCTTACATAAATCATTTAGGAAACAAACAATAAAAATATAAAAGCTCTAATTCTGTGCCTCCTGTTGACAAGAAGATGGACAGGAGGTACACTTTATCAGGTCCTGATACAGACTTTCTTTCACAGCAATGCAGTCATGTTGGGGTAGTTCAGGCTGCAGCCTGTGATAAGGCTAACATTCCCCTGGCTTCACATCCTCCTGACAAGGACTCCAGGAAGATTGATGCCATGGCTAAAAAACAATACATGGCAGCGTCCTTGGGACTCAGACAAGCAAATTACATGGCTTATGTGGCAAGATACCAAAAATCTAGATGGGACACTGTCATGGCTTTGGCCAAACAGGCCCCTGGCCAGCTTGCCAAGGAGTTGGAGCAGGTGGCTGCTGATGGTATTGAGGCATCCAAGGTGCAGTTCCATGCTGCTGTGGATTCTAATGATGTATCCTCTAGAGTCATGGCTACATCTGTGGCCTTTCGTAGGTTGGCTTGGCTCAGGTATACTAGTTTGTCACAGGATACCCAGACTAAGAACATGGATTTTCCTGTGGTAGGGAATTCTCTGTTTGGGGAGCAGACAGAAAATTACATGAAGAAAATGGATGAATATAGAACAACTTATAGGAGCGCACAAGCCAAGGAGCAGCAAGCCACTCCTCAGAAGCAGACCCCCAGGGGTAGAGGTAGGCCTTTTCACAGGCCTTTTTACCAAACCCAGGCTTCTTCTGCTTATGCTCAGAGGGGGTTCTTCAGAGGCAGAGGCAGAGGCAGACGGGGCGCAAGCAGGTCTGCTTCCACCCTTCAGCCTAAAGCCCCTGCCAAACAGGCACCCTGATGGGGTGCCCAGGGCCGGTTCTCCATTACCTGTAGGGTGCAGGCTGGCTTACTTCGTTCAGGACTGGGAGTCTCTAACCTCAGACAAGTGGGTCCTAGAAGTAGTAAGCCAGGGTCTGGTTCTCAGCTTCAAAAAATTTCCAAAGATGAGAGCCAGATCTTTTCCACCTGCAAACCCTCTAGAGACCTTTGCCTTAGAAACAGAAGTCTCAACCCTCCTGGCTCTCAGAGCTGTAGAAAGGGTTTCCCCCTACTCCAGGGCAAGGGTCTGTACTCCAGGTACTTCCTTACCCCAAAAAAGACAGGAGAATGGCGGCCCATTTTGGACCTAAGATATCTGAACAAGCACCTTTTGAAACCAAAATTCAAAATGGTGACTCTGGCAATAATTTTACCTTCTCTAAGGCCAGGGGACTGGCTAGCTTCCCTGGACCTCAAGGATGCCTATTTTCATGTTCTAATCAGAAGCTCCCACCGAAAGTACCTCAGATTCGAACTGCCCTCAGGCCATTACCAGTTCAGAGCAATGCCCTTCGGCCTCACCTCTGCCCCAAGGGTATTCACAAAATGTCTAGCAGTAGCAGTTGCTCATTTAAGAAGGCAAAAGATTGCTGTCTTTCCCTACCTAGACGACTGGCTTATTGTAGGCCAGTCTCCAGAACAGGTCAAATCACACCTGCAAGTTACCCAGCAGCTCATTACCTCTCTGGGTTTCCTGCTCAATCTCCCAAAGTCAGTGCTGGAACCTGTTCAGGTACTCACCTTCATAGATGCAGAACTGGATACAAAGCAGGCCAGAGCCTTCCTGCCCTTAGAGAGGGTAAGGAACCTGGTGGCCCAGGCCTCCTCCTTCAGTCTGCAGGTCTCTCGACCAGCAAGGCATTTCTTACAGCTCCTAGGACACATGGCTGCTTCCACAGCTGTAGTGCAAGGAGCAAGATTTCAGATGAGGGACATTCAGTTTCACTTGAGAGCCTTTTGGTCTCAAAGAAAAGATCCCCTTTCCAAGTTGATCCCAGTGACTCGAACCCTGATCCAGGCCCTTCAGTGGTGGCAGGATCAGAGCAATTTAAGACTAGGGGTCCCTTTCATCCCTCTATCTCATTCCTTGACCCTTACTACAGATGCGTCCCTTCTGGGATGGGGCGCTCACATGGTCGACCTCTCCACCCAGGGAGTGTGGTCCCCTCAAGAATCTCTGCTCCACATCAATTTTCTGGAACTCAGAACTGTCTTTCTAGCACTTCAAGTGTTTTCTGCATCTGTTCAGAACAAAGTGGTACAAGTCAGAACAGACAACACCACCACAATGTGGTACATCAACAAACAAGGAGGCACTCGGTCTTCGGCCTTGTGCACCGAAGCAATGAAGTTGTGGTCTCTGGCTTATTCCCTTAACACTTCCCTCATAGCAGTTAACCTCCCAGGAAAGGACAATGTCCAGGCAGATGCTCTCAGCAGGATTTCCCAGAGCCATCATGAATGGTCACTGGATCCCCAAGTACTGGGGATAGTTTTTGCCAGATGGGGCACCCCTCAGATAGATCTTTTCGCAGCCCCAGACAATCACCAACTTCCACTGTTTTGTTGCAGACCCCCAGTGATGGGCTCAGTCCCCCTGGATGCCTTTCTCCTAGATTGGGAAGGGAAGTTTCTATATGCCTTCCCCCCCTTCCCTCTCCTTTTCAAGGTGCTAGTCAAAATCAGATCCCAGCCTTGCAAGATGATTCTGATTGCTCCAGATTGGGCCAGGCAGCCCTGGTACCCACTCCTTCTGTCCTTAGTTGTCCATCTTCCCCTGTGCCTCCCCAGGAAACACAACCTGTTATCTAGTGCCCAGGGGAGAGTTTGGTATCCGAATCTCAAATCCCTCAACCTCAAGGCTTAGCTCTTGAGGAGTTAGAGTTTGCTGACCTACACCTTTCTCAAGGTGTTCTTGACATCCTGAAGGCTTCTAGGAAGCCTTCCACTAGGGCTACTTATAATTCTAAATGGAAAAGGTTTTCCATCTGGTGCTCTGGGAAGCATATTCCCCCGGAATCTGCTGATTTGCCCATTGTTTTGGACTATATGGTCTATCTTAACTCTTTGGGCCTGAGACCAGCTACCCTGAAAGTGCATTTGGCAGCTGTCTCTGCTTTTATTTCAGCAGGAAAGCCCTCTTCTCTTTCCACTCACCCTGTATTTTCCAAGTTTTCAAGGATTACTTCATACTAATCCACCTTTCAGGCCCTGCCCCTGCCTGGATCTTAATGTTTGCATTGCTCAGTTGATGCAACCCCCTTTGAACCTCTGTCTTCTGCAGAGCTTAAGTATTTGACTTGGAAAACTGTTTTCTAGTAGCCATCACTTCTGCCAGGGCATAAGTGAGTTACAAGCCTTGTCAGTGGAGACTGACTTTATTTCCTTTCACAGGGATAAAGTAGTCCTTAGGACTAACAGGAAGTTTTGCCTAAGGTGGTTTCAGATTTCCATCTTAACCAATCTATCTCCCTTCCAGTGTTCTTCACTGACCATTCCTCCTCTGGTGAGAGGAGGCTGCACAACTAGATGTTAAGAGGGCCTTAGTTACTATATAGAGCGTACCAAGGGTCATAGGTTGAATCCCTCAACTTTTCCTCAGTTATGGTGAGGTTGGGAAAGGTAAACCTGCCACTAAGAGATCCATTGCCAGGTGGATTGTCTCGTATCAATTTGTTATCAAAACTGGGAAAGGTTCCCTTTCAGGCCTGAGGGCTCACTCTACCAGAGGTATAGCTGCATCTCTAGCTGCTGCCAGAGACATCCCTATCTTGGAGATATGTCAAGCAGCTACCTGGAAAACGGTACACACTTTCACCAAGCATTACTCCTTGGATATCCAGGCCAGGAGGGATGCTAGATTTGGCACAGCCATGCTTCAGAGCCTATTCCCTAAATAGGTTCTGTCCCTCCTCCATGGAGGTACTGCTGTGTATTCTGCAATTGTCATAATATAGCAAGACTTCATGTTGTTTGAAGAAAAAATTACTCACCTTAGTAATGTTGTTTCTTCTAATGGAGTCTTGCTATATTATGACCTCCCCCCCAACCTGCCCCTCTCAGAACTTCTACCTGGGTATGGGGTGGGCAGCCAGTGTTGGCACTTTTTATGCCCATTATATGTTTTTTCCACCCCTTTTTGGGGTTTTGGGGGTGTTGTGTTTTATTTTATCTTATATTATTATTTTTCTGGTCCCCTGACTTGAGTCTTGGTGTTGGGACCAGGAATAGGTGTTAATAGTGTAGGTTACAGCTTCCACACAGAACCTTAGTGAGTTTTTGCTCGTAAAGATCTGACAGTTTCGGTTTGAAATTAGCCAGACAGAGCTTCTCTAACCGAGCTCACGCTCTAAACTCCATGCCTGGCATGGTAGTTAACTCTTTCACCTCTGGAGCAGTTCTAATGGTGGGACAAACTGCAATTGTCATAATATAGCAAGACTCCATTAGAGGAAACAACATTAGTAAGGTGAGTAATTTTTTCTTATCACCCACCAGAAAAACTGTTGTTCATGCCCTCATAAGGGCTGCACTTACAATGGATAACAATATTATTAGCAGGAGAGGCATACTAATACCTTGAGCAAATATACCCGACTTCCAGTGTCAGTCTACTCTTTTACCTGTGATTTGCTGAGCCCCGCAAGACAGTTCCCAGCAATTCTTCTCCAGTACATTTCTGTGCTCTACTTCACAATGCAAGTTGGCTGGTTATCACCCTTCCAAATCTTGAATGAGCTATACACAGCTCCCTCAATACTGTCCTAACAAACGTCAACATCCCCCCCCCCACCACCACCACCCAAGGATAATCTCCCTACACTGAATTCAAGTAACAGTTTAGGTACAGCCTTGCCACTCTGAATATTTGTCATTGCTGACTACTCTCACCCACAGTCAGGTAGTAATCACGATGTTGGCAGGCCCACATTTCAGATCTCACAGTAATCTTCTCAACGTCCTCCTTCATGTCTTCAACTAACCTGAATATAGCTGTACCCTGCTGGAATGGCTTCTTCAGTCCCTCTGTGGCATTCATTCTTCTCACCTGCTCCCTGCACCAAAAACTGGTGAGTTCACTACCCTTCCGCATCATGAATGTGGTTAGTACAGTCTCCTGTGTTATTTTTTTACATATTAATAATACACATGAGCTTCTGGTAAGCCAGGCTGATAACAGCATGGCACATGTGGAAAAATAGACTTTCCTACCCATATAAGATCTAAGCCACCTATAATTAGGCACTATTAAATGATGTGCATAATGATGTGCACACCCATCATTTAATAGTGCCTAATCAAAGTTAGCCTAGATCTTTTAAGGCTAGGAAAGCCCATCATTCCCCTTGTTCCCTGCTGCTATCAGCCTGACTTACTGGAAAGATATGTTTACATTTGATATATCAAAATAAAACAGGGACTGTACTACTTGCATTCATGATGCAGAAGGGTGATGAGCTCACCAGTTTTCAGTGTGAGGAGGAATAGTGAAGAATGAATAACAGAGGAGGACTGAGAAGGCCACTCTTGCAAGATACTGCTATATTCAGGGAAGGGGGAACACAGAAGGAGAAAAATGTGAACAGATTACTGTGAGAAATAAGATGTGGGTCTGCCAGCACCTTGATCACTACCTGACCTCATTGTCCTGGCCAACATTCCCCTTCCCATAAAAACAGTTCATGCAATTGTCCAAGGCTGTGTCTGGATATTAATGTATGAAATGGCTGCCACTACATGTTTAGTCACTTCACTACCAGACTAGTATTGCTTGTAAAGCACTTTGGGATACAATGTACATGAAATCCACTATATAAATGCTGATTCTTCTTCTTCCTATTATTATTATTATTTCCCATGGAAAAAGAAGACAAGACAAGCATATATTTGAGTTTCAAGAAAGTATGAACTCTAACATTAGACTGCACAAGAACTTTGCTATAAAAAAGTGGTGGCTCTAGTGGGTGGTGAAGGGGGTGGCTGCAACCCGCCCCCCCACATAGTAACATACTTGCTTGCTGCTGCTGCTGCTGCATTTCACTTTGTTGAAGAAGTCTGATTTATTGATTGAACAAATGTTTACATTAAAACTATGGATTACATTTGTAGGTTCTGTCAAAAATGTACTGGAAAAGAATAATATTAGAAAATATAAAGGTTTAATAAAAATGTTAAAAAGTACATATTAAGCGTGCACACCACCCAGCACCCCCCATTGTAGCATCCTGGATCTGCCATACCCACTAGACCACCAGGTTATTCAAGATGTGTACTGCACTGTGGTTTGCCACAGAGAAAGTCGGTTGGATTAAAACACAATTGCAGCACGTTAAAGTAAACAAAATGAACAGAACCATAGCCTAACGTGTATTGTACAAAATAATGCACATGGTTTTGACCATTTGGGAGAAACAATTCTGTACAAAGGGAATAAATAACTAGTTATCACTATAGAGAGAGCCATATATATCTCTCTGACTTTTGCTCCAATGATGTCATCACATAACGCATTTGGTGGCCATTTTAGGAAGCAGGTAAGACAGTTTTTTTGAAATTGGAAGGCTGATTTTACAATTTTCAAATGCTCTGGAACCACATTTAGGTAAATTATATAAATGTAGTTTTAGCATTAACAAATACAGCAGCTTTTCCTTTAGTCACCTAAGGAGTCAGATTTTTGAATAGTTTGTTGTCAAAGTGTTGTTTAGGTTTCCTTTAAATACTACATTCGTTCATCTATGGACCCATTTCCTACTTATACCAGCATGCAGCCCTGCACTGTTAGTGCAAGAGGGTGGTGGCAGGCTTTGCACTACCTATAATTTTATAAGTAATTCTGCTGGTGGGAGATGGGTCGGGGTGCAAGTCCCTGAACATGACAAATTCAAAATATCTGAGCATACTTTAAAGAGGAGCTAGCTATGCCACCTGTATGAGCACAGAGGTAAGGCTTGCACTTCCACTAAACATAAAGGAACTGGCATATCTTCATTGAGAAAATCTCCTCCATTGGGCCATACCTTTGAAACTGTAAACCATCAGCATCAGGACCATTCAAACACTTTTGTTAGCTGGTGGCCAATCACAGTGACCTACATCACTGCTGCCTATATAACATGGTTGGCCCCATCATTCCTTCATTTCTTTGATATTGCATGCCACCATCAAAAGAACTCTTGTTTAGGTTTTGTACCTGTGGACAAAGATCTAAAAAAAACCAACACGCATTCCATCTGCATTTGTTTAGGCCTATCCCGCAATGTTAGGGCCTGTGAGATCTGCCTGTGATTCAGTGAGGCCACAAGGAGATCCCTTCAGAAGATTCTACAAACCTTAATTGTGAAAAAAGCTATGAAAGCTTCTAAGAAAGCTGCAGGTTCCACGCTGGGTTTTTCTTCCAGGTTGACGGCAGCCACTATTGGGAAATCACCATGGCATTTGGCAATGGTTTTGCTGTCTTAACTGGTCGAAGTCTTTGGACAAAGACAAGGACAGGCTGTCGAAGTCTCCCTTGTCCAACTATCACCACTCAAAGTACAAGGAAAGGTGTATTCATCATTGATGTGGTTCTGGTCTCCACTTCATTAGGAGGGTAAGTTCCAACAGGTGTCATTGTCCACAGCTGCACCTTCAGCTCCAGTAGCCCCGTAGCCCCCCTGACCTTCCATGAGACGCCAAGGTAATGGCTTGGCTCAGGCTCGTCCGCTGCTAAATATGGTGGTTTGCAGCCCCTGTCGACAGGTTCCAACCAGTCAATGACAATCACTCTCAAGTAGTGCTGGCTACAGTGTCTGAATTATTTTGCCACATCCTGCCTGAGTTGTCACTGATTATGGCATTACCATTGATGGGTCCCAGGCTGTCGACTCCTTCAATGTCAGTGTCTAGCTCACAAAGCATGATGGTTATTCCTCCCTCTCAGTCACCATTGACACCTGCTCCTGTTGTGACTCCTGTTGTCATATCCAGGAACGAGGAGGAGGACAGTCCTGACCTCCAGCACATGGTGGAGGATGTGTAGGAAAAATGAAGGAATATGGATCCTTTCCAGGAAGGTTTTGGATCAAGTTGCATTGTTCTCTTGTAGTGAGGACACTATTGTGTACACCCCAAGATCTTCTTCTGAAGATGTTTCTTTCCAGGTTCTTTTGAGGAAGATGCAGGATGTCATGGGCTTCACTGCTGAGGAGGAAGACTGTTCTAAGCACAATCATTTTTGAATTTTATAGGTTTCAACAGTTCCTTCCATTGTTATTTCTCCTGTATCTGTTACATCAGAGGATTTTACCTCTTCTGCCTGACACAAGCCAAGTACCTTGCCTGCTGTACCTCGAAAGGCCAATAGACAACATCCTGCCCCTTCTTCCAGGCTATATTATGCATCACAGCCTGAAGCAGACTCTTGTGGTCATTATGGTTGCCCATGATAACTAGAGGGCCCAAGACACATCAATTCTTTTCCCTCTGATAAAGAATATAGGAGGATGGATGTCATGGGGATGAGACTTATATAGTACCTCTGCCTCTCTCTGGAGTTCAGGATTGCCAATTATCAAACTTACATGATAAGATATCAAAATAGCTTGTGGAAATTGGTTATGTCCAGCATAGATGCACTACCTAATGGTACCATTGAATCTGAATTTGTCATGACTATTCCCGCAGGCCCTGAGACTGGAAGAACTTGTGACACTCTGCATACAATGCCACTAATGCTTCTGCTAGGGCTGCTACTTTCAGAATCTGATTAAATCACTATTCCTGGTTTAAAGGTAGCTGGTTTTACTACTAATGTACAATAGTCTATCCTCAATACTACCTTTAGAGGTCAGACATTGTTTGGTAGTGTTGTGCAAATGGCCATGAAGCAGCTCCATTCCTCTAAGATGACTCTGAAATCCCTGAAGACGCTGATCGCACAGCCCTCAAGGGGTCATTATTGGGGTTCTTTTCATAGATCAGCTGTTAGGGGTGCCTGTGCCTCTCATCAGCATCCCAGTACCAAGCCAGAAGTCCTCTCCCACAACCTCATTTCCCCAGATACACATTCCAAGCCCCCCCCAGGGTATTAGTGCAGGGAGCTCTCCTACCATTTCTGGTACATTCTGATTCACCACTGCTCCCCCTCCACCAAAGACTCTGGGGATACAGATGGGGCAGGATCTCCATTTTTCTACCAAAGTGGAGGGACAGCAATACAGAAAGGTGGGCTTTGGACAGTACAGAAATGGGACATGTTCTCGAGTTTCTGTCTACTCCTCCAGTGCATCCTCTATAGCCCTACTGTTACCTTCCAGTCCACTTGTCCTTCTGAGCACAGACGTTCTGTACATACTTTAGAAAAAGTCCATAGAGCCTGTTCCAGCTACAGAACTGAATATTTTTTATTCCCTTTACTTCCTGGTCCCAAAGTGGACAGGAGATGTATGCCACGTTAGACCTCAGGGTCTAAATAAATACATTAAACACAAAAAGTTTCAGATGGTGTCCCTTCAGGTCCTCATCACCTTGTTATGAAAAAGGGGGAGTGGTTGTATGCACAGGATATGAAGTTTGCGTATCTGCATATCAGAATCCACAAGTGCCACAAACATTATGTCAGATTCATGTTGGAGGGTGTGCACTATCAGTTTCATGTCTTGCACTTTGGCTTGTCCTCAGTGCCACAGGTATTAACCTAATGCTTAGTGGTAGGAACAGTGGCTCTACAGAGAGACGGTCTTCGTGTCTTCCCTAATCTGGACAACTGGCTCCTCAAGGCTTCATCCAAGAAAACCATTGTCTGGATTCTGATGAGGACAAAACAGTTGTCTGAGGAACTGGGTGTTACAGTAAATGAACCAAAATATATTCTAATTTGGTGTCAATCTCTCTAATACATAGGAACAGTTCTGGACACAGCTGTGCTGTGGACAGCACTTTCCTGCCAAAAGACAGGGCAGATATCTTGATGGCTTAGGCTCATCTGGTATACAACAGTCATTATGTTTCTGCAAAACATATGCCAAAACTTCTTGGCCTGATGGCTGCTGCCATCCTTACTGTCTTTTATACCCATCTCTACATGTGCATAAAGCACAGAACAGTTCAGATGCAGTCAATTGACAGACAACCTGGAACAGATGGCCTTGGTCACATCACCCCCCTCAGAAATGCCCTGTTATGTTAGATGAATTGCCACAATCTAATGAAGAGGGTTCCTTTCTGTCATTTGCCCCCCCCCCCCCAAATACTGGTCATGGATATGTCCGGGTTTGGTTGGCATGCCCATCTAGGCACCCTACAAACTCATCATCATCTCCATATTTACAGTCTAAAGATGAGGGCTGTTCTACTTGACCAACAGGCTTTTCAGAGTCACCATAGTGCAGGACAATCTCACACAGACAATGTCAGTGCTGACAATGTCAGTGATATACACAACATCAACAAACATAGGAGTACACAGTTGTATCCCCTGTGCAGAGAAACAATGAGAATATGGTACTGGGCTTTTCAGGCTCACCTCAGTGCAGGGTCTTTACTGAGTCATACATACAATGTCAGTGTGATGCACTACATCAACAAACAAGGGGGTGCTACTCTTGTCAACTATGCACAGAAGCAATGGCTGTTAGTTGTTCTTCTCTCAGGTGCTCAAAACATCATAGCAGACAAGCTAAGCAGGTCTCAGTCCCTGATTCAAGAATGGAAACTCCTGACCTCTGTGGTAAATGACCAGTTTATAAGATAGATTATCTATTGTCATTATTTGACTCATGTCCAGTATTCCTCTACTAAAGTGCATGTGGAGGCCATTTCAGCCTTTCCTGTCCTTACTGATGGGAAAATAGTGGCACATTTAAAGGCGTCCAGTAGATTCCTGAAAAGCATACTGCATACGCGTCAAACACTACATGAGTCAGTTCCACCTTGGGACCTTAATTTTGTTTTGGAAAACTGACAGGAGCCACGTTTGAGCCCACTGCTGCTTGCAACATGCATTTCCTATCCTGGAAAACCACATTTCTTGTTGCCGTTGCTTCTGGTGAGAAAGCCTCCTTACTTGATTTTTCACCAGAATAAGGTTTCTTTACAAACCAATCCTCATTTTCTTCCTACTGTAAGCTGGTCTCTGATTTCACTTTGAATCAGACCATATGCCTTACTGTGTACTATACTGAACATGCTAACAAAATCAAAGCATAACTGCATAGCTTAGATGTACATAGAACCTTGCATTTCTACCTTGAACATACCAAGGTCTGTAGAAAGTCCTCTCAGCTATTTGTTACATTTGTCCACAGTAAGGAAAGCTCATCTGTGTCTACACAGTGCCTGTCTACATGGTTGGCAAATTGTATTACTTTCTGTAACAGGAAGCACAGGAAGGAACTTCCTGGATCTGTGCATGGTCACTCCACTCATGGCATGACAACTTCTGGTATGTGTTTATGTAAAGTGTCAGCAGCTGACATATGTATTGCTGTTACCTAGAGTACTGTTCATACTTTAACTAAACATTACAGTCTGGAGTTGGACATCGTCTCCTGCAGACATGCTGGCTTTTGCTTTGTTATCCTCCAAGGCCTCCTGTCATGATGTCATAATTGGCACAGGCCTCCTCTTTGGGCACCTTTTGTACTGCTTGGGAATCATTCCAAAATTATATCCCAATGGAGGAGATGTCCTTGATAAAGACAGAATAGTTATTTACCAGTAGCAGTAGATCTTTAAGAGAATGCCTTCCATTGAACCACAGTGCACCCACCCTCCTTACCCCATTGTCTCTTTTTAGATGTCACAGTTGCCTACAGTGCTGCCAGTTTTTTTCTGGGGTGTCCATACATTGCATCAGCTTTTATTCCAACTCATCATCTCTCCAGTGTGCCTAGTTCTGATCTTCCAGTTCCTGCAGGTAAGATATTCTCAAAGCTTGTCTCCAGCTGAAAATTAAGGAATGAAGGGCCACCTATGTTATACAGACAGCAATGTCATATGTCATCATAGCCAGCCCAGGACCATTGAGAGGGTGGGGGAGCAAGGGATAATTCCCGGGACCCAAGCCACCCAGTATACTGTATGCAGGAAAGGGGCTGTGAGCTGGTATTGGCCCCAGAGTTTGAACTTTATCTGGGGCCAGGAATTTCTCTCAAGGGGCCTGGGTCGGCCACTGGCTAGCGAAAGTTTCTAAGTGGTCCTGATGCCAATGGCTTATAGTTCCAAAGTTGTGGCCCGATGGAGAAGATTCTCCTGAAGATCTACAGTTACTGGAAAGTAACTGTTTTTTAAGTGTCCTTCCGTGTTGTCCCTAAGGATAGTCATAATTGTGGGTATGATGCCATCCAGCTAGAAGGGATGGTACACACAGAACTGTGACATCAGCATGAAAATGACTTTCCCCAGTATCCCATTGGCAGAAATCAGTTCTTTCATATAAACCAGAGGGAGAAGCTGCATTTACTTTGACATCTCAGCTTGAATACTGCACCACAATATTTATTTTTTTCTTCCCTTTAGTAACTCAGTAAAATCTGTTGTTCTCAACAAATATTTAAAAATTTAAATTGTGCCAACTTTCCCAGTGTAATTGGTTTCAGCTGACTTGTAACCCATGGTATTCTGTTGGTCTACTTTCTAAAAATTTAAGCTGGTCCACCTCCAACCCATGCAGCACTAATTTACATCGGCTCTCACCCTGGGGAATTTAAATTCATACCAATCACCCCCTCCCAAAGCATCTTGCTTTCCTTCACCCCTCAACTAAAAAAGGAGAGGAATGCCTGCAAAAAATAGGACCAAAGACAAACTCCTGGATTATTTATAACATCTGAAGGCTGAAGAGATGACAGGCAAGGGATCTGCTAACAGGAGTTGTTCCATTCTACCGCTTCAGGACACATCAGTGAAGGTAGCAACAGCGAAAGCGAGGAATTCACAATAACTTCCAAAAGACTTTCTCAAGCTAAACAAGTTCAACTCTACCTTCCACTGCCTGTAGAAAACATTAGGGAAAACAGCAAAGGGCCTCACCAAGGTAGTTCAGAGAATGGCCGACCTCCAGAGAGGGCTGACCAAGGTTTCCAAGGCTATAGAAAAACACAACCACCTCCTTCAACTAATTTACCAACAGGAGAGAGAGCTCACTGAAAAACTGGATGATATTGAGCGCCGATCCCACAGAGACAACCTCTGGTTGTACAGACTACCAGAAGATACAGAATTGGTGCAAATGGAGGACTATATTGAATCACTATTGAAAGTGCTGCTTGATCTACCACAACAAGAGCCACTAAACATAGTATGAGCACACAGGATTCTCACAAAGAAGCCAATGAACCCAAAAGAAAACTGAGGTCCATAATAATGACATTTCTGGATTACAGAACCAAAGTGAAGGTACTCACCACAACTTGGGCCAAAAAGGAGCTGATACTAGGGGACTAGAAGCTGCACCTAGATCATGACTATACACCAATCACAAATCAAACGTGGAACACACTGCTAGGAATCCACCAGTGTCTAGAGGCTCAGGACATGAAAATGCACCTGTTTGCTCCTGCTCAGTTCAAGATATTCCTCCCAGAAGATCCGCAGTTTTTTTAGAACACTGGTGGATGCGAAAACCCTCCTTCAAAAATTAGGAGTGCCTGCGGAACTCTATCAGCATCTCAAACCTGCTGCTGAGCTGTTTTCAAATCTGAAACACTGGTCTCGGGCCTCCCGCTCAAAGAAAAACAGCAACTCTACTTCTTGAAAAAAGCAGACATTGAGATAACGGCAGCCCACTGAAGCTACAACTAGTTCACGCACAGGTTTAAATGCTTCACTGGCAAGCATTTAAACTAGCCAAGAGGGGAGACACTGTAAAGGAATAGGGAAATCCTAGCCCCCCCCCCAAAAAACAAATCAGGGTAGTAAGTGACGTAAACACCAAGACAGAGAAGTCAACAGGGAGAAGGGCAGGTAAATGGAGAAAATGACAAATGTATTAAGGACAGGGATGGGGCAAAAAGGGGTAAGGATAGCAAGAAATGGAAGGCAATGAGTACCTATGCTCATAGTCTGGGCAACAAGCTCCCTGAACTGGTGGCCTTGATGGAAGATGGATGCCTGGATATCATAGCAGTCATAGAAACATGGTACACAGAGAACCATGACTGGGATGTTAACATACCAGGGTACACAACCTACAGGAGAGACAGGGAGGGGAGAAGAGGGGGCAGAGTAGCCCTCAATGTAAGGGAAGGGATAAAAGCAACTGAACAAAAGAGTAAACAGGGAGGAGAGGAGGTACTGTGGGTCAACATGGAGACTGGAAACAGCACCACAATCCGCACAGGGGTTGTATACAGACCCCCATGTCAGGGGGAAGGAATGGACAAGGATATGATAGAAGGCATCCTTAGGATGGCAGAGAAAGGGGAGATACTGTTGATAGGGGACCTGAACATGCCAGATGTTAACTGGAGCACCTTTACTGCAGCCACATTCAAAAGCAGGGCCTTTCTCGATGCCCTTCAGGTGGCATGCCTCAGACAGCTAGTTTTGGAACCCATTCATGAGGGAACAATCTTAGACCTCGTACTCTCAAATGGGGAGAGTGAGAGGATCTCAGATATGGAAGTGGGTAGCCATCTGGGAACAAGTGACCACCAAACAGTGTGGTTCATGATAAACTCAGCTACAGAGTCAAGCCATACAAAAGTGGAGGTTCTGGACTTCAGGGGGGCTGACTTTGGTAAGATGGGAGAGTGCCATAGGAAAGCACTAGCAAACAGGCTAGAAGGAGGGGTGGAGCAACAATGGGGAAACATCAAAACTGCCATCACAGAGGCAACAAGCCTTTGTGTGAAGCAAACAAACAAATCAAAATGAAAGAAAAAGCTACTATGGTTCTCAAAAAAGGTAGTGGTGAAGGTTAGGGAGGAAAAGATAGCATTTAGGAAGTATAAGGAAACACAGAAGGAGCAGGACAGAGAACTATACCAGTTAAGGCAGAAGAAAGCAGGGAGGGTAGTCAGAATGGCAAAGGCCAAAACTGAGGAAAAGATAGCCAACTCGGTTAAGAAGGGGGATAAAACCTTTTATAGGTATATCAGGGAATGTAGAAAGACAAAGGGAGGGATAGTGAGGCTGAATAGAATCAGTGGGTGGGCAGAGAGATAGTGAAAAAGCAGAGATACTGAACAAATACTTCTGCTCAGTATTCACAAAAGAGGAGGAGGGGTAGGTGCCTAATCCAATTAACAGAAGCACTCTGGATAGGGGGTCAATCCCAGTCCTTTCACACAAGAAAGGGTTCTGAAAGAACTCCTAAAACTGAAGGTGGATAAAGCAATGGGGCCTGATGGAATTCACCCCAGAATTCTAAAAGAATTAAAGAGAGAACTAGTGACACCACTGACTACCCTTTTTAACAAATCATGGGAGGATGGTGTTGTACCTGAGGACCGGAGGAAGGCGGATGTGATTCCCCTTCACAAAAGTGGGAGCAAGACAGAGGCAGGAAACTACAGACCTGTCAGTTTGATCTCTGTGGTAGGGAAAGTGATGGAATCACTTCTGAAGGAAAGAATTGTTGAGTACCTAAAGGCCAATGGGGCACAGGACCCAAGGCAGCATGGGTTCATAGCGGAAAGGTCCTGTCAGATTTCTTCGACTGGGTGACCAAAGTAGTAGATCAGGGAGGGACTGTGGACATGGACTACTTAGACTTTAGCAAGGCATTTGACATAGTCCCACACAAAAGTTTAATAGTCAAATTAACCAGCCTGGGAGTAGGTCCCAGGGTGGTAGCCTGGGTAAAACATTGGCTGGACAACAGGACACAGAAGGTAATTGTAAATAGAGTCCACTCTGAAGAAAGAGGGGTTACTAGTGGGGTACTGTAGGGTTCAGTACTGGGTCCAGTCCTTTTTAAAGTCTTTATAAGTGACATTGCAGAGTGACTGGAAGGAAAAGTATGCCTCTTTGCAGATGACACAAAGATCTGCAACAGGGTTGATACACAAGGAGGCATGTAAAGGATGAGAAGGGACTTGGCAAGGTTGGAGGAATGGTCAGAAGTATGGCAGCTTGTATTCAATGCAAAGAAGTGCAAAATAATGCACCTGGGAAACAAAAACCAAGGGCAAGATTACACAATGGAGAGGTAGTAACAACAACAAAAAAGGAAAGGGACCTGGGGGTAATCATATCAGATGACCTTAAGGTTAGCAAGCAATGTGAAGGCAATAGGGAGGGCTAGGGGTATACTGGGATGCATAGGGAGAGGCATCACCAGCAAAAAACAGGAAGTTGTTATCCCTCTGTACGGACAGTTGGTGAGACCCCATACGAGTACTGCATCCAGTTCTGGAGACCCCATCTCCACAAGGACATAGACAGGATGGAGGCAGTCAGGAGGGCAACTAAAATGGTGCACGGTCTGCAAGAGAAGCCATATGAGGAGAAACTAAAGGGCTTAACATGTACCCTTGAGGAAAAGGGAGGAGGGAGGGACATGATAGAAGCGTTTAAGTACCTCAGTGGAATCAACAAAGTCCAAGAGGTAGCATCTTTCAGAAAAAGAGATGTGCAAGAACAAGGGACACAATTTGAAGACAGATGGGAAGGCTCAGGGGCAATGTGGAAGTATTTTTCACAGAGAGGTGGTGGATGCATGGAACAGCCTTCCTGAGGAGGTTGTCGGGGTCTAAAACTGTGGGAGAATTCAAGAATGCATGGGACAGACATAAGGCAATTTTTGTGGGGGGTAGGAAGAAATAGGCTGTTGGTTAAATAGGATCTGCAGCTTATCCTGTAGGTAGGAAAATGTGCAGACTAGGTGGGCCAAGTAGTCCCTTTCTGCCATTAAAGTCTATGTCTCTATGTTTCTAAAGACTATATGCTGCAAAGCCCCATGCATTTAAACTTTGAACAGATACTTACTGTAGAGTTGAGGGCCTTGAACTGATGATGGCGCAGCTGGATGGATTGGACGTCGGAGATTCAGCTCTTGCTGCTCCTGCTGATGGAAGGCCACAGATTCAGAGAACAATTGCCTAATGGGATTAGATATCCCGGGCACCTTAACACCGGAACTTCAGGGGAAGGGGTGTAAATGTAATGATGTAAGTCCATAAAATAGGACTAATGAAGAGAAATGCTTTATTGGGAGTAGTTCTCCCCACCAAAGATACAAGACAGGATGGTTCAGACCAGGATGAAGAGGTTGGCCCGACCTGGACCACTTTCCCATTCAGAAGAGAAAACAGCTGATTGGTGGGAAAGAGGCCAAGGAATGCTGGGCAGGGGGGCAAGATGTCATAGCCTAACAATTGCTTGGAAGTAATGTATGATTCCCCAGTTTCTTACAGGCCTAACTTCATGGGAAACATGGCGCAAGATAGCGGATGCTTGAAATGGGATTGCAAGTTCTCCTCTGACACATGAAGGTAAGCCCCCTGTTGAATGCATGCCTTGAAACTTTGGCAGAAGGTCAAATCTAAAAATGCTGTGTTTTCCTGGAAAAAGGCATGAATCTCAGCCCAATCATGTGGGGGGCGGGGTACAACAGGTCGTCGGGACCCTGGGAAATGATTAGGCACTGGGAATGTAGCCCAAGCAGAGCTGCAAACCACTGAAACCCTAAGGTACAGGGTACAAACATCCATTCCCCAGAGAGACCCAGGGGAGGGGGGCCTGTACCTCATGATTGAAAAACAGAATTGGAGTACTGTATGAATTCCCTTCTGCTTTTCAGGCCTAAATCAATAGGGAAGACAATACAAGATGATGGATGGTAGTTAGGTGACTCCGGACTCCCCTCTACTGCAGAGAGGTAAGCCCCCTGTTAAAGTATACCTCCAGACGACTTTGATAGGATGACAAACCCGAACTTGTTGTGTCTTGGTGGAAATAAGGGTAAATCTCAGCTTGCTACACTAAAAATGAAAGCAAGGCATCTCAAATACATGGAGATGGCTAAAATATCGGAATGATAAAATCACAAGTGAAAAGGTGAAATAGCTTCCTGGAGACATAGGGAGCTATGCAGCCTGCCATGTGGGTCAAGGTGAGCCAGACGACTGGAGGCAAACTACCTCGATGAGGGAGGGAGGGGCCTGGGAGAAGAGCACCAGCCACAAAATAAGAACCTGGGTGGAATGGGGAGACCTGGGAGGGGAATCCCATGGCAGGGTAACAGACCAAGGCAGCCAGATTGAACTCACAAAACACATACCCTCAGCCAGCCCGGTGGCACTGAGGGTTGAGGCGCTGGATGCCACACCAGAGACCCGAGTTCAGGAGTGAGCTCGGGTGCCGGGGGTCAGCAGGAGAGGGATTGGATTGAGCGCCCGCTGGACTGCTCTCCTAGAAGGGTATTGGGGAGACCAGCGCTCCGACGGCCCCTGGTGGAGATCGGGGGCACCGCAGAGCACTGTGCTGCATGTACACAGCATGGCCCAACATTGGCAGGATGGACATGCGCCGAGAAGTCAGGGGACATGCACCACGCATGGGAGGGGGGAGGATGATGTAACAAGAGGGAAAAAGCCCTCTCCTAACAAATAGGCGACAGCTTTCTCTAGTGTCTCCACCACATGCCCAGCGCTGGTCTCCCGTCACTGCCCCTTTCGATCTCTTGGGGGCTGTAGGGCCCACGCCCCCAGAGAGTCATACTGTCCTTGAAGATGATGGGAGGCACAGCAGGCAGTAGAGCAGTCAGGCCAGTGGGTAAGCCTGAGAGAGTTCCAGTTAGGGGAAAGATAAAGAGAATCTACAAAAAAAGAGAAAAAAACATATACCCTCAGAATGATGGTGAGGACAGGGCTGATTGAGTCAAGTGTGCCTTTGTTGTTTGATGTTATGGTTTATGTTTGTACTGTACTCTACCAACAGCAATAAGCAGTACCTAGTGAGCCTACTCTCTGAATGGCTAGTGGGAGAAGAGGCTGAGACCAAACCCCTCTTCATGAATGCAAAGATTTTAGCGCTAACAAAGATACAATGGAGTCAGGCCAGATAGTATATTACAATGTCAGGGGCCTTAACAGACCCATAAAATGCACCAGAGTATTAACTGAATTAAAGCAGCTCAGAGCGGAGGTAGCGTTCCTGCAGGAGACCCATCTAGACCAGAAGGAAGGAGCCAAATTAAAACATTCGTGAGTGGGAACTGCATATCATGTTTCATTTCAGCAACAGACCCATGGGGGGGGGAGTTGCCATTCTTATACTTAAAAACTGCCCATTCACAGTTGAAGACAGTGAAGAAGATGAGGAAGAAGGGTTTGTAATGGTGAAGGATAGATACAGGGGCAAACCATGTGCAGTCAGACCTGGTTAATCCATAAGCATTTGTGTTAGCCCAATTTTTGACGTAATAAAAATCTAAGTATTAACCAGACAATGACCAGATGTTTTTTAAGATTTCAAAGATTTCTTACTGTAAAACAATTTACTTTTTAAATACAATTACCAAAAGCATTATGTGTGTACTATACATTTAAACACCAATATTTTAGAAAAACTAAGCATTATGTTTAAAGCATAATGATAATCACATTACAGGAGGGATTTAAATCTCATCACAATAGCAGTGTTCACTGGGAGCAGAACAAGGGGCTCGCAGCTTGACAGCAAGCTGGGTAGCAGAACCATGGGATCGAGCAGATTTAATAAGAACAATCGGTGCATTGTAAATCTTGGGATTTTTTTCAGTGCTGCTAACTTCACTATTATACCCCTTATTCATACAGGAGAAGGACAACTTGAGGACAACTCCAGACTATTTAAAATATTTCATTAAAATAAGGAGAACTGCCATTTTAAGACCGGGACCAGCTTGATAGCCAGAGAGCAGACCGTTGGAGTCTGTGGCTCAGTAGAATGGGGCTGTTTAAATCTTTTTTTTCTAAAGCAGAATGGGGAACTGACAAGCTGAAACTAAATCTTATTTTTACATAAGAACTGGGAGCAGGAACATGAGAAGGAGTCACAAGACAGACTTGTTTCACTCGGCTGACAGGCAGACTTGTTTTCAGCAGAACGGGGAACTGAAGGATTTAAATTAAAACCGGGAGCAGAACAGGAGACAAGCTAAAACTAAATCTTTTTTTTTACAGCACGACCAGGGAACCAAGCTAAAATTAAATCTTTTTTTTTACTAGCAGAGCAGGGGGCAGGAATGAGCAGAAACAGGAGAGGACACAGGACAGGCTTGAGCTGTTTAAAACTAGGACCAGGAGTCACTTGACAGCTAGCCAGGGAGCTGAACGTTGGAGTCTGTGGCTCAGTGGAATGGGGCTGTTTAAAGCAGAACATTTAAATCTTTTTCTTTTTAAGCAGGATGGGGAAGTGAATGATTTAAATTAAAACTGGACTGATCAGCAGAATGGGGCTGTTTAAAACTAAGGCGAGGATTTACTGTGGCTTTATTTTCTGTTGTACCACGGAGGTAACACGCCAGAGGGGATTAAGGGATTAAGAGTGCTTGCGATTAACAAGCTGTTAGCACCTCCACCTGAGCTCAATAAAAAAGCGATTAAGGAGGTCACAGTGAATAGAACTTAATTAGACTAGTTAAAGACATGCAAATGGATTCGGATTCTCAGTTTTACGTAATAAAGAGGTAATTAACATGAGAAAAAATCTATTTGCATTGTGTCTCATTCGGAAAGTCAGACATATGGACTAATGAGGCACGGATAAACCAGGTGTGACTGTACCTTCCTTAGTCTTTATGCCTCTAAAGAGGATAATGAAAATTCTGCCTTTATGAAAAAAACAATTCTGGGAATGGATCCTCCTCCAGAGGAACTGTTCATCATGGGGGGGGGGGACTTTAGACCCAAAACTGGACAAATCAGGGAATACCCTGGGGTTGGTTAGCCAGGCGGTATCTGGTATAAAGGCCATTAACAAGGAACCTGGATTAAGAGATGTCTGGAGGTACATGAACCCCAAAGTAAGAGATTATACATGCTAGTCAGGCCCACATGGGACCTACTCAAGACTAGACCTTTTTCTAGTCCCAGTGAAATGGTTACATGCAGTCAAGACTACTTCTGTAAAAGCCATGACTGTGTCAGACCACACACCAGTGATCATGGATATTTCCCTAACCCCTCAAGTCAAAAATTCATCCTGCTGACTGAATGTATCCCTTCTGAACAGACCCAAGTATAAAGAATTAGTAGAGCAATGCATTGCAGAATAATATGTAGATATAAACCCCACCAGGGACACAACAACAGCAGTGTTGTGGGATGGGCTAAAGACAGTGGTCACAGGGAGGACAATAAACTACGCAGCCAGACTAAAGAAAGACAGGCCTGGTGGTGCTGAGGGTTGAGGCGCCGGATGCCACACCTCGCGCCATGCTGGTGACCCAGGTTCAGATGCAAGCCTGGGGAATCAGGGGTTGGTGGGGAGGATAGGATTGAGTGTCCAGAAGACTGCTCTCCAATCCTGGGGTGGGATCCAGGGTGCTACCACTCTGCAGCGACCCCTGGTGACAACCGGGGCACTGCTAGAGACAGTGAAACAAGTAGGGAGTGTGGCAGGCAAAGGTGCATAGGTGCCTGACGTCATTGCATGCTGCACTCCTGGGGCACAAACACAGGAAAATGGCAGCACAGACTGCAGCAGCTTGATGGCCGCTATTCCCATCAACTGACGATGCCTGGACAGTAGTTGTGTGCCAGTATTGGATCCTTGCCTGGCACGGGGGCAATGGGGGGTGCTCCTCTTGAAGGTATAGCTGCATATGCCAGCTGGGCTTACAACTCTAAGGTCAGTGGTGGAGGTGGAGTGGCAGCTGGAATAGGAGTCAAGGCAGTGGCTGCAGGTGGAAAAAAGTGATATGATAAAAAAAAGAAAGGAAGACAAACGGTGCAATTAGAGGCAGAAAATAAGATTTTCAACCTGGAGATGGAATATATAAAATAGTAATAAATGCTGAAATGAAAAGGGAATTAGAGGAACTCAGAATAAAACTAAGCAAACTAGAGGGCGTAGTTTGTTACTCCCAACATCGCTACTATGAGGCAGGATACAATTGTATAGGGATACAGCCAGCGGAATAGTCCTGCATATTAGAATTATAGGGAACCCCCAACAATGTGAATCGGAGCTAACTAAAATAGCAAAAGAGGGAGAGCAAGTCGCTGACTGACCGAGGCTCTGGAGTGCTGGTGCCGGCAGCTGGATAACATGCCAAGCCTGCTCCACACAGAGAATGTAAATAAAATATATAAAAAAATAGCAAAAGAGTTTGTAAACTTCTATAAGCATTTATATTCACAAAACCAAGTATCTAATTACTAGGACAAAATAGATAACTTCTTTAAGACGGTGAAGGTTAGCAACTATCTCAAGAGAATAGGGAGTTATTAAATGCTCATATTAGTATTTCAGAAATTTATTTCATTAAGGGGCTAAAATCAGGGAAGGCACCTGGGCCAGACAGCATGGCACCAGAGTTTTATAAAACATTCAGGGCAAGCCTCCCCCACATTCAGAGAGTGTTTGGAGGAGGGGGGTATTGGGGGGGGGTGAGCAGATCCCTCCCTCTTGGTGCTATGCCCAAATCTCTGAATTGCCCAAACTGGGCAAAGACCCTATACTGTGTAGCTCATATAGACCAATCTCTTTATCGAATGTTAACCAAAAATTATACATCACAATCCTGGCCATGAGATGACAAGGCTGTGTGGGGGATTCTAGTCCACCTGTATCAGATTGGTTTCATTAATGGTAGGTGTGACAGGGTAGAATAGGACCATGTCCCATTTTTTATGGAGAAAGGGTTTAAATGCAAGGATCTAGTTTTTCCTTTTCTATTTCTGTCTGGTTCCACAACCAAATTTTCCTGTGAGACTTCGGACTTGATCAACCTGAACAGTCTTGCAATTCTTTGCCTCTCACTGTCTCTCAGTTTTCTCTTGCTGTCTGCTTTTCTTCTTTGCATATCTATATTAGCTATTATAAAATTATGTGAAAATTAATGTATGGAATGAAACTGATAATGGGATCACTGTTGTTTAGAAAATATTTAGTATTACTGTTGAAATGTGTATTAATTGTATTTTGTCATGACTTTAAGAAGCTAGAGGTTACTTGAGTGCAAATGTTGAGCCTTTTGCGAAAAAAGCGCATCAAGAAGCAATGTTCTAGCAGCTCCTAAACTTTACAAGGACAGGATGTTTGCTAAGGATGGGGGGTGAAAAGAGTTATAAAAAAGAGCTAAGCTGAGCTGCAAGGGGAGATTTTTTACAAGAAAGATTTTATCTTGTCTCTGTATGTAGTTGTTATGAATAAGTTTTATTTTTTTATATTACTGCTACTATAAATAATGTTTTAGTGAATTTTACAACTATTCCAGGGTTTTCCCTATGCTGTCTGACCTGTGCCTCAACGACAGTAGGCTTATCTATGATAACATGCGCCAGTTATTAAATTTACTGCTCTTGCAGCGGAACATGCTGAACCTGGTGATTGCTATTTTCACGGATGCTGAAAAGGTGTTTGATCAAGTGGACTGGAGGTTCCTGCACAGAACCCTAGAAGAGATGGGATTTGGTCTCAACTATAGAGACAGTATAAAAAATCTCTATGTAGCCCCACAAGCAGCCATCAAAGTAAATGAGGTAATAACAGAGAGGTTTCATTTGTCTCAAGGCACCAGACAGGGATGCCCGCTCCCCCCTTTTATTTTCCCTTTGTATAGAACCCTTAGCAAAGCAGTCAGAAATAATGACAAAAATCAATGGGATAACGGTGGGAGGTAGAAATCATAAATTATTCCTTTATGCAGACAATTCCCTCTTCTTCTGTACCTCACCCCAAACCTCCATTCCTGCACTGCTACAAGAGCTGGAGTTAATCAGGGAAATCTCAGGCTATAACATTAATCTAGAAATGTCAGAACACATAAAAATAAGTGAGCACAGCCCCAGGGAATTCGCCACCATCTTCATCTTTAGATGGGCCTCACAGAATACAGTGAGATATCTGGGGTATAAATATCATCTAACTTAAATACTTTATTTAAGCTTAACTATGACAAATTAATTGCTGAGATCCAGGAAGGTACTAACAGATGGTCTGTGCTGCCCTTCTCTCTGGGCGGCACAATAGCCACACTTAAAATGAGCATTTTCACTCATTTCTTGTTCCTGTTTCAAGCATTACCTATTAAAATCCCCAACACATTCTGAAAACAAGCCCAGAATTACGTAATGTCCTTTGTTTGGGCAAAGGGCAGGCACAGAGTGAGCAGAAGAATGCTGTCACTCCCCAGAGAACGAAGCGGCATCACAATGCCAGATCTCAAGCTATACTATATGGCAGTGCAACTAGTGCCTGTTGTTTCATAGATAAAGCAGCAAACAGACATAGGATGGCAAGAGATAGAGGACCAACAAACAACATCCATGCCACTGTTTGCACTGCCCCATGCAACCCTGTCCAGGCAGGTCTGGAAGGACATATCCAGTCCATGGACCAGGCACATGATTCACATGTTGGTGCAATCCAGGAAAATCACCAGATCCCTAATGAAGTTGGCCTCCTATCAATAATAATAGGGGATCCGAACTTTACACCCCCTCGTACCAATTCAGGGTATGCGAGATGGAATAGACTGAAGTTGACCAGATATCAATCCCTGATTAAAAATCATAATGTAATATCCTTAAGAGAACTACAAGTGGACATTATATACAATTTCAAGACTGAATTACCAAAATAGAAACCTTACCCTACTGAAAAATGTTTTTACTGGGCAGCTATGTTGAAGGGGAGAACAGGTACAGTGTCATGAACATACAAGATGCTACTGGAGAAAAAAAACACCCGGAGTTTATTACTTTAAAGCAAAAGTGGGAAGCTGAAGCAGGAGTTAGTATTAAAAAAAAAGAATGGGAAACAGTTTAGGAAAGGGGCTGGAGAGTCACAGCATCACCCAATTGGAAGGAATTCACATGGAAGTGCCTTATGCACTACTTCCACACCCCAACCATCACTTATCATTTTCAAGCTGATCAGTCAAACCAGTGTTGGAGGGGAAGTGGACAAATAGGTTCCCGTTATCATATTTTCTGGACATGCCCCAAGATTGCCATCTTCTGGTCTAAGGTATATCAAGAGTTGTCTAAAATCTGGGGCATCTGCATCCCATATGATTTTAAATATCTGATACTAGGAATAAAGGTTAATGAAAGTGGGGACAACAAACAACAAGGCCTTCTCCAGATGCTGTGTACTATATGCCAAAAAGAGATCACTTCCAACTGTCTCAAGACCCATGATCCCCGCTTTTGACTCATGGGTTACTAGGGTTAACAACATCCAAAGAGTGGAAGAGATTACAGCAAAATTAAGATTAACGTTAGAAAAACACACCAACCTTTAGGCTAGATGGGAGTCTAGGGGTGGGTTGCCACCTCAAGGACAAGGGGTTCAAGACAAGGTGTGGATTCCAGAAGACACCAAAGGCTCAGTCTCATCTCTTTGCTTCTTCACCAGATTAGAACATTAATTTAAGGCTGGCAACAGTTAACTAATTCCATGCTGACAAAACTAACCAATAGCATATGCATGGTAGTGTACAATGTTTGGTTTATCCTAGTTGGTTACAAGTTAGAAGACTATGGTTTTACTCTTTCTTTTTAAACAAACTTATTACCTGTTTGTACTGAATGGCATAAATAGAAGCTGGGAGATAAAACTGAAGGCTTTCCAAACTCGGAAAGCACAGGCTGCTACAAGAGCTCAAGAATGGTTATATGTTACACATTGCATAAGTATTGTATTACATCTTATAAATGTTATAATATGTGATATATTGTATACTGCAAAGTTAATGTATTAATACTGTGCTACCGAATACTTTTATTTTAATAAGGAAGAGTTTTTAAAAAAATTTAAGTTGAGCTTCTGGCCTGTTGGTGCAGCAGTAGCATTACCACTTGCAAAGCCAGCAACCCACACGGGGAGGAAGGATTGAGCATCCAAGAACCGTACCCCTTCCTTGGGAAGGAGGTGCTGATCCCTCTGCATTACTGCCACATAGTGGGGACCAAAAGGGAGCACAGATAGATAAGATCGATAAAAACTTTATTTTTATGCAGGAATACTAGTCATTAGGATTGATACAATCCTGTTCACAAGACAGTCCTGTTTGAGTTACTCGTCTAAAACAATATGAAGCAAAACCACATCAGAAACAATACGAATTTACAACAAACACAGTTGCTTAAATACTTAAGCTTACTTAATTTACCCTAAAACATTATACGACATAACCACATCATATACAACTTAAAATAAATACAATTTCAGTTATCAAATAGATCACAAAGCTATAAACACAGACTAGAAAGCCAGAAGCACCAGAAAGGGGAGAGAAAGCTGCCAGTTGCCCAGCTTGCATGCATGCACACATCATTGTGTGTTAGCACCCTGGGGAGAAAACCAGGAGGAGGAAAAGCCCAATCCACTCCATGCTGGCACCCCCACTCTCTCGCATGACTGACCTGATGGGCCACCCACCATTAAACGTTCCTGGGTAAATGATCAATAACTTAGTCTGTGAGACTATTTTCATCAGTTGTCCATTTGTACCTGCTGTTTTTTTGGGCTGTTGTTGAAACACACATTTGCACAGTAATTGGGTTGTTATGTATCTTTCCAAACATACAAACTATAAAGTCTATCCTAGTCCAGGCATTACGGGTGTGCAGATCTTTGTGCATATCGTGCTGGCAAAGCTTCACCGGAGCAAAATTACAGTTATGTAAGAACATACCATAACAGTGAATCTTCAAGTGGACCTCTTGTGTTGGACCACAGCTATGGAACTATATCCACCAGGCAATAGGACCACATGGAAGCTTTTTAGCTAGCAGTCTACTAGGGGCTGCCCACAAAAATGTCAACTGACAACATCCTCCCTATATAAATATGGGCAGCCCCCCGCTGTCCTCAGTGTCTCCACTGGAGACCATATACAGAGTATCTCCTCCTGAGGAAGCGAATGAGAGCCAGAGGCTCCTGCCACTAAGCAAGGTTAAATGGAAGGTGAACTGTATTGGAGAAAGAGAGACAGGAAGAGAGAAAGGGCCAAAGGCCAAGGGTGACAGAGGGTGGAATGGCATGGCAAAATGGGTGAATACCTAAGGAATGTGTTGTATTTGGTGACCGAAAATAAGTACCTTAAACACATCAGGGTCTTGTTAGTAAGAAAATCAAGCACCACAAAAATGTAGGCCTTCTCTATTTACTTCTATTCAGCACAGATACAAGGGGAAAACTTATCTCAAAACACACAAAGGAAGAGTTACAGGAAGCAGATTTCTTAAAACGGTACTGTCTAGCATTTCTTAAAGCTGCACTACACATAACAATCCCTCCTGACTTGGCTAGAAAGTATGTAAGTCAATAATTCAGAAAATAGTATGAGACTATTGAAGTTATTACTGCAATGTCCCTTTTAGTTAGTCATGTCATTAGGCTATATCTCTACATGTCCATTCTCTTTGGTGGACATCTTACACATCCTGACTGATGTAGTAGGACTGGAGGCTGTTGCACTGGAATCTGATTAGCATCAACCACATCTTGTCTCAATTGCTGTGTGACAGTGGTTCCACTATCTCTTCCTGTTCTTATTCTGGAAGAAATAATGCTGGATAACTACTCTGACTCTGGGTATCTCTTTTTTGTTCTGTCTCAGTTCTAGTACATAATTGGTCTACATGTTTTTTCCCTCTCCTCTAGTTAGTCAGTTGAACAGTATAGACAACATTTACAAGCCTTTTTTTCTACCATGCTTTCTATCCATCTCTTTGGGCCTGCATACATCCTGACCCACATGGGATCATTGAGTTTGAAGGATCTAGTCTTAGGAAGCATTTCAGTTACTGACTTGTAGCTTAGAGAGCAAAGAAGGTCCAATTGAGTTTGAATCTGACATCCAAACAACAAAACTGCAGGGGATATTCCTGTGACACAATGTGGTGTTGTTTGATACATTGCAAGAAAGTTCAAAAGGGCTATTTGTATTGCTGTCAGTGTAGTAGGATTAGCTTTGTTCATACTCTTTTTAAAAGTCTGAACCAAGCATTCTGCTTCACCATTTGAACTTGGATGGCAGGGAGGTGAGACAATATTGTGGATACCACATTGTTGGTAAAATGCTTGGAATTCAACAGACGTGAACTGTGGTCCATTACCCAAAACAATCACTTGTGGAAAACCATGGGTAGCAAAGATAGATTTCAACACTTTGATGGTACACTCAGTAGTTGTTGAAGACATTTGATGAATTTCTGGCCATTTACTATAAGCATCAATTAAGAGTAATCACATGGAATTTAAATAGGGTCCTGCGAAATCAATATGCAACCTTTGACAGGGTTTTTCAGGTCATTCCTAGTGGTGAACTGGAGCTCTTCCCGGATTTCTCATCTATACAGTAGAACCTTCACATCTTTGCATGAGCTGGTATATGTCTCTGTCAATGGAAGGCCACCATATGTGAAGTCTGGCCAGGGATTTCATTTTAGCAATGCCTGAATGGCTCACATGCAAAAGAGTTAACACATTTGAGTGATAACATTGGGATAGTATGACATGCAGTCCCCATAGAAGACAGTCCTCAGCAATGGATAACTGTTGCCTTTTTGTATGGTAGGGTTGTAGTTCAGCCAAATAAGTAGTGCCTTGCAGCCAACCCTCAAGCGTATGCTAATACACTTTTTCAAAATTTCATCTTGACTAGTTACTTTTGCAATGTCCTTAGCTAGTACTGGAAGCTGATCTAACTGCTGTAGCTCCATTGCACACACAACAGTACAGTCCTCTATATCTTTGAATTGCACTGGAAAACTATCTGGCCCCACTTGGCATACTAATGGCTCCTCTTAAAGTCCCACATCAAACTTCATTTCTCTGGATATTGGTAACCTCTACAAAGCATCCGCATTTCCATGCTGGTCTGTTGATTGGTATGTAACCTCGAAATTATAGGCAGAAAAAATTAATGCCTATCATTTAGGTTGGCTAGTGGCTGTTTCTGGAATTCCTTTTTCTGGACTGAAAATTGTCACTAGTGGCTTGTGATCTATCTTCAGGTGATACTTGTGACCTAACAAGTATTGGTGAAATTTCTGAACACTAAACACACTTGCTAATGCTTCTCTCTGAATCTGGGCATAAATTTCTTTCAACTGCAGTGAGTTTACGTGAAGCATGGGCTATCAGCTTTTCCACTCCTTCTGGATCTGTATGGAAAAAGACAGCTCCTATACCCACAGGACTAGCATCACAGGTCAATGTGATAGATAAGTTAGGGTCACAATGAGTTAAATTATTCACATCAGTTAGAGAGAGCTTGATGGCTTGAATTGCCTTACTGTGGCCCTTGGTCCACTTCCACTGAGTATCTTTATGTAACAGTTCATTTAGGATAGCACATGTATTGGCTAAGCCAGATATGAAATGGTCATAGTAGTGCACCATACCCAAGAATGAGTGAAACTCTGAAATATTCTGTGGTTCAAGCATGTGCACAATGGCTTCCACCATTTGGACAAATTCCATCTTTGTCAATAGTGTGACCCAAGTATGTGACACTTGGTTGACAAAACTGGCATTTTTCTCTCCTGAGTCTCAATCCACTCTGTTGTGATCTCTCTAAAGTCTTTTGTAAGTTAAATACATGTTCTGCTTCTGTCTTGCCCATGACAATGAAGACATCCAAATAACAAGCAACACCTGGTTTATCACCCACCATTTGCTCAATCACTTTTTGAAAAATAGCAGGTGAGGAACTAAGGACAAAACATAACCATTTGTACCACGCCTTCTATCCGTCTCTTTGGGCCTGCATACATCCTGACCCACACGAGATCATTGGGTTTGAAGGATCTCAGCCAAATAAGATTATAATGACTGACCTGGTTTCTGGTGGTAACTGTAGAATTTATAACATTCAGCCCTTGGAAAAGTTGTTAAAATGTATTGTGCATTCAATTTAGCCTTTGGCTCTTGATATGACAAATCCTGCAGCCGGTCCAGTGCACACCGACTGCATAAAAGTTTGATGGTTTCACTCCCCAAGAAAGTACAAAAAAACAGCTCTAATAAGCTCACCATGTAGCTGATAATTTGCTGATTGTATGGCAGGATTAAGTAATAACCACTGATCAAACTATCTGGACCATGTATCCCAGTCCATTCTTGTAAAAATCTCAAAGCTGACTGAAGTTGCCATGGTACTCCACAGTTCCAAATTGCTTACTTGCCTCCAATGCAGAAAGTCACAAAATGGTGTAATTCAATAAGCTGGAGCTATGGAAATTTCCACCATCCTTATCGCCAGTTTGTTGTATTTGTTGGCCGAAAATAAGTACCTTAAACACATCAGGGTCTTGGTAGTAAGAAAAACATGCACCACAGAAATTTAGGCCTTCTCTGTTTACTTCTATTCAGCACAGATACAAGGGGGAAACTTATCTCAACACACATACAGGAAGCAGATTTCTTAAAGCTGTACTGTTTAACATTTCTTAAAGCTGCACTACACATAACAGAATGCACTAGCAAATGGGCAGAAAGGAGGGGTGGAAGAACAATGGAGAAAAATCAAAACTGCCATCATAGAGGCAACACGCCTTTGTGTGAAGCAAATAAAGAAAAGAAGTGACCACACCTGGCACTTGGGTTAGTATCCCAATTCTAACACTGTAGTGCAGCATGAGGGGGGTGCTGTATTTCTGAGGTGCCGTCTTTTGGATGTGATGTTAAACCGAGGTCCCAACTGCCTGGATTAGTGGTAGTTCAGGTGGATGTTAAAGATCCCAATGCACTTATCAAAAAGAGTAGGATAATTTTTATTGTAATATCATCAAGAAACATAAATGTCAAAACATGTAAAAAGTTACAGTAATATATATAAAAAAAATATATAAAGGGAAAAAGAAAGAGAAGTCGGTGTTAAATCACACAAATAATAAAATGAAATAATGGGGAGAAAAGAAATGTTAACAATGTTCCAAATAAACCATTAAACTAAACTTAAATATATTCTCTCAGTGTAAACAGTAGACCCCATAAACCAGCAGATCCAATCTAAATTCTTGTATTTATATAGTCTTAAAGAATCAATCATTTATACTTAATGAACATAGAAAACCCTTTCCACCAAGTGGAAACCTTTTTGGATGTATGAACAGCTATATCCGAAATATACACTTTCTCCATGGCTGACTTCATAAGATTTCCTAGTGTCTCATAAGGCATCAATCCTTGATATAATACCCACTGACATCTGGCCTGCCATAGATAGAATTTTAGACAACAACAAAAGACAACCAGTGTTTCTTTAGAATAATAAGTACGTAGATTATAAAATTGTCCCAATACCAGGTTATCATAATGTACATTCCTTAACCAATCCATACTCCATTTGGTTGCAAGGTAATCCCATAGAGGTTTCGCATAAGAACAGTGAAATAAAAAATATTCCATGGTTTCCTCTTGATTTATAGAAGTCTCATATGGACAATTCCTTTCAGTTTTAGCTTTATATTTTGCATTCCCTCTTATATTAATGCTTCCATAAACTGCTATCCAAAGAAATTCCCACATCTGAATAGGGATTCTCTGATTGGTCAACTGGGACAGAATTCCTGAATTTTGGGAGGATGGACAATTTCTGAAACAGGGTTCAGTCAGATAAATTGAAGACATGACTACTTTATACAGCTGTGGCCCTGAATTTCCAATAATTTGTTGTGTCGTTAAACCCCATTTATATAGTTTTTGAGCAGCAGGTGTGAACCACTGTGGAATATAGAGATAACCAGTCAATTTAGAGGGAGTAGTCTGCTATTTGGCAAAGTATCGGGATAGATTTATTTTGATTCATTAAGAATGCATTGCATCTCTAGACATCAGGCCACATTTGAGGGACTGAGATAAAAACAAAGTGTGAAAAAAACCCACAGGGTCCATCATGCCGAGACTTCCTTTATCTTTCAGTAAGTATGTGTGTTGCCATTTAATGGGGTTCAATCTATTTCCCCATAACATCTGAAGAAAAAGACTATATAATTTGGTTTCTAACTGCATGGGAAGTGGGAAAATCATGGCAGTATACAGAATCATAGGGATGATGAATTGTTTCATCCTCCAATGTCTCCATCTTTGAACTTTAAGATCTACGTGCGCTAATGCAGAATCCCAATTAAAAAAGGGAATGCTTTGTGGTCTGAAATAAATGCCTAAAATTTTTAGCAGTTCCGAGGAAAGTAATATCCCTTCTATAGTAACCGGATCTGGGAAATTAGATCCAATAAACAGGCTTTTGCTCTTTGTGCTATTCAATTGAAAATTAGAAAAAACAGAATAAATATTCATAGAGTCCAAAAAAGGGGGCACTTGGGTATAGTCAGACAAAAATAAACAAATGTTATCCGCATAAGCATGCATGTAAGACACTATATTATTATCTGGCCCCGTCACTCCCAACCATCCTGGGGTGTCCGTCAAAAGCAGAATCAAGCAGTCTGATGTGAAAATATAAAGAAGACTAAGGAGGCAACCTTGCTGGACTCCTGTCTTTATTAAAAACCATTCTGTAACTTGGTGTCAAATTACTGGGTGTACTACTGCTCCATGATATAAAGATTTAAGCCACTGTATTACTTGCAGTGGAATGTCATACTGTATGCTTCTAAGGTTAAAAAAAGAGAGGAATGATAAATCATGTCAAAAGCTTTATGCTGATCTACAGAAATGATGCACCCAGTCCTCTTTTGTAAAGAAACATAATCAATAAGGTCTCTAATAATCATCAAGGCTTATTGAATCTTTCGATTGGGTAAACCACAGAATTGCAAAGGTGATAGTACTATGTATGCATAATGCTTAAGTCTAGTGTTAAAAACGATAGCTAATAATTTGTAATCAGAATTCAAAAGCGTAATTGGTCTCCAATTATCAATAGAAGACGTATACCCAGATTTAAATAAAAATATCTCAAACCTTCTGTAAACCAGAGAGGAATACAGTAAGTAGTCATAAAAAAACAAAAAACCTTTTCTAAACAAATGGACAGCGGTTCCAATAATGTTTTATAAAATTTGTTCGTCATTCCATCTGAACCAGTTGATGTACCATTCTTCAAAGTCTTTATAGCCTGTTCAATTTCAAAGGTGGTGATAGGTTGTATCAAATCAACTTTGCTGTCTTAGACTGCAGGAATAGGTATCATGTTTAAGAACTGCTTTATGGTGTCCTCTGAAGGAAGGTCTGAAGGAATATGGGAAAAAATTAAATCTTTTATAATCCTATTTAATACCTCTATGGAGGTCACAGTGTCCCCCTTATTATCGAACAAAGATTCTAAAAAGGTGGAATCCTTACATTTCCTAAAAGCTTCAAAGGGATCTCCATAGAGGGACTTCTTTGTCCCATTTTGAAGCAGGGCCTTCATAATCTGTGCCCTGTCATACTGGCATTTTGTCATTTCTTCTTTAAGTAATATAATTTGGTCTGTGTAGTCCAGTCTAGAGGTGTTAGCCATGGAATATAAATTCTGAAGTTGTTGTCTGAGTTTTGGATATTTAAGAAATTTAGTGTTTTCGCTATATTTCTCATGTTTTAAAAACAGGATTTGAAATCTGATTTAGAATCTGCCCACCAATCCCCTAAATCCTCATACAAAAAACTGACAGATGATCGAGCTTCTAATATATCTGTGATTTGACTCCTTATCCGTTGGTCAGATAAGAATTCAACTTCCATCTTGGCCTGACACAAGGTTGTTCTGGAACATTAAAAAAAAGAACACAGCAACAATAGATGATCTGAAAAATCAGTGAAAAGAGTCTGAAACTGAAAGTTTGGTAAGATTTAGAAATAAACATGTAATCAATGTAGAAGTAAATGTATTTCTTCAGAAAGTAAACTGGGACCCAGAACTCTGATACATGCTACGATTTAAGAGATCTGCTATCTCTATCAATTTTCGTAATGCATTTGAATCTCAATATACCTTCTTCCCTTGATTCGATGTGCCACCAGGAGTAGATTTTAAACTTCAGTTGAAGTCCTCACAAAAGAAAAACCTTATATGAGGTAAGTAAATAAGGCTTTAGACTATCAAAAAGGGCCACCCATTCAGATTTGACCTGTGAACCACAAATATTGATTAATATGCAGTGCATCATTTTCCATGCACCATCTAATATCAGAACTCTCCCTGGAACTAAATCAACTAATTTAATAAGAGTAAAGTCAAATTAATTAAATACAAAACCTACACCATCGGCTGTTGCTGTTCCAAATGACCAATAAGAAGGTCCCCAAACCCATTCCCTTTGGAAAAATCTTGCCTGGTCACTAGTAAACATCCCGGTTTCTTGCAAAAAACAGATATTGATAGCTTTATCATGAATATGATCATACACTACATGTCTCCTTCTGGAATTTAACAGGCTATGAACATTCAATGAGCCTATATTGAAAGGAACCATTCATGTAAACATTGTCAAAATCAAGGCTCCTTTTTCCTCCTTTTCTTTTTCTTTCCTTTATATTCTGATTTGTGCTGTAGGGAGATATTATTTTCTGTTTTAGTAGATTGAGAATCAGAATCCCCCAAATCCATCTCAGAGTCCCCTCATTGGGTGGCCAAGATGGAAAAGTTTTTTTTTGGAGTCTGTTTCAACAAGGGGTTGGACCAGTCCCACCTTCAGATTCCTAGTTGATCTACATACTGGTAAGGTGGTATAAGATGGTTAACTGGAGGGGGTAGAAACATCTTCTACAGGGTCAGTATAACACACTGGTAATGAGGAGTCAGTAGACAAAGCTAAAGAAGAGGTAATGGGGGGAACTGGTTATGCCTCTGCTCCTGAAGGGAGATCAAGAGAGGGAGGAGGTTGGGGGGGGGGGTCTTCCAGAGGAACTCTGATCGGAGGATCAGGAACTAAGGATGTAGTGGTTTGGGGGAAATTGAGTCCTGCGCTTGCTGTATAAGGAGATCAGGGCTTAAACAAGTAGTTTTATTCTTAGCAGCCCAAGAACATTCAGAAAAAACATGACTAGTATCTTCACAAAGATCGTACCTAGTGTGAATTGCACATTGAAAAGCAATATGCCCAATCTCCCCACAGTTATCGCACCTAGGCCTGTCACATGAACTGGAAAGGTGTGCTCTAGAGCCACATTTGCAACAGGCCCAAGGCTGACCAGTGTAAAAACAAACACCTCTATCATGCCCCAACAAAAAAGAATTAGGGATATGTTCAATTCCAGACTCAGTTTGCCTTAGTTTAACTTTATAATGCCACCCCCCCAGTCCAAAATATTTTGATATCTAATATAACTTCTGGAGGACTCAACACATCACATTTCTGACTTAGCCAGTAAGTTACATCCTCTACATGGACCCCCACATTGTGGAACATTACAGTAACATACTTAATCAGTGGTTTGGTTAAAGGGATAACCAGAAAGGGAGTCCATGTAGGAGAAAATTTAACTTGGTTATACCTCTCTCAAAATAAATCAAGAGCATAAGCAGATCGGAAGCTAATATCAAAATTGTCCTCCCCTGAAATGTTAATAAATGCAAAAATGTCTCTCACGGAGAAGTGCAGAGAATCTTTCAGTAATAATTTGCCCACATGGTGCCTGTCGGGGCGAACTTCAAGGCCTCCTTTATACCAAATGCATACAGCATTTCTCCTTGGAGCTGCTTTTTTCTAATTTTAGAAAAAAGTTCAGAGAGAAGTGTTTTTTGTGTCTTTATGGGAACTTGAGGATGTTCCTCCACAGGGAGAGGTGTCTCTGAAGTCATGTCAATGACAGAAGGCTGTACAGCAGGATTTTTAGGTTCTAAACTTGATATAGTCTTATTAAGTGTCAGGTTTCCATTTGCAAGATTTGTAGGTAGTAAACCTGAATGCATAGCAGGATGTAAAATCTTGGAATGCCATTCAGGTGAATTTTGAGTAAAATTGAGCGTAGGATCCCAATCAGGGGTGGGAATCCAAGTTCCATGAGCATTCTGCGTCCAACCAGCCTCACTTAATGCCTTCTGGGGGGACCAGGGCTAACCTGGAGTCACTGTGGGCAGTGGAAGTTCATCATGCCCCACCCTGAGAACAAGTGGGGACTCAGAGTTCTGATGCTCCTGGCCCGGCCTTAGTACTAAAGAAGGTGCAGAAGCAGAAATATTTATATTTGCAGTTGTCAGGGCCATGCGCTTTACTTTATTGTCATCCTTCATCCTAGATCAAGATTCAACATCTCATGAAAAATTAAACACAGTTGTTCCATCCTGATTTAAAGAAGAAGTCTGGTAAATCACTTCATTATTGTGTTCAGCAGAGGTCAGAGCCAGCGTGGCATTCCAAAAAATGAACCCAGCAGTTTTAGAAAGGTTCAAGACAGACAGTTCTGTGGTGATGTCAGAATATGCCTGAGTCATAATAAGCCCTGTAAGTCCTGCTTTCTCTTGGAGTGTTTTTACATTATCCAGGACTGTACCGGGTATATCTAAGCAAAGAACAGCTTGAGTAGTTAAATCTACCGGCTTTCGGCACAAGTGACTGTGCACTCCCTTACTGCCAGCCGTAGGTGTTTGTACCTCAGTTACTGCAGGAGCAGCATCAGAAAGAATAATCATAACTGACTCACCTGGCCCCGCTGTTTTCCCTGTAGCTGCCACGTCATCCTGTAATGCAGGCCCGATGACAAGCGGGCCAGGAGTTTTAACGGTGCGCCATTCTGTAATCAGGGGAGTTGCTCAATCAGATGCCCTTTTTCCGATAAGCATTTCTTGTTTTCTTTAGTCAGTAATTTTTGTAGGGATTCCTTCAGTGCAGATTCAATGGATTTCTCAGGAGTTATATCAACTTCAGGCCTTTGTAGCCTTAAATCCTTAATTGAAATAACTATCTCTGAATCACATATCTCTTTCAGGTCTGAAACAACATCCATAAAAGCTTCAGAGTCATCCAATAACTCACTAGCGAGAAGGGTTCTCTCCCCTTCCTTTGGGACATCCTGTTCCACTGGAGCTCCACTCAAAGTAGCCATGGCTCACAGTCAGTGAGCCCCCTACTGCAGAGTAGGGGAATTTCCCCAGTGTCCTGCCAAAATGTCCACCATTCACTGGAAATACCACGCACAGCTTAATCTGGTTCAGTCTCATTTGGCATTCATCTGCACTGGGGGGGTTGTGAAGGGGGAGGGGCAGCTGCAAAATGGGGTGTTAGCTGCACACTCAAGCAGACTTGATAGACCATGTGGCCTATATCTGCGGGCAAGTAGTAAGTAAAACAAAACAGAGTAAAAAATCACTATGGTTCTCAAAAGAGGTGGTGGGGAAGGTTAGGGAGAAAAAGATAGCATTCAGGAAGTATAAGGAATTGCAGAAGGAACAGGACAGAGAACTGTATCAGTTAAAGCAGAAGGAAGAAGGGAAGGCAGTCAGAATAGCAAAGGCCCAAACCGACAAAAAGATAGCCAACTCAGTTAAGAAAGGGGATAAAACCTTTTATAGGCACATTAGGGAGCAAAGAAAGGTCAAGGGAGGGAGGGATAGAGAACCTTAATAAAGGGGAGGAGAGGTGGGCAGAGGGAGACAGTGAAAAGGCAGAGATACTGAACAAATACTTTTGCTCAGTATTCACAAAAGAAGAAGAAGAGTTGTTACCTAAACCAAACAATAGAAGCATTCTGGGCAGGGGGGTCAACACCAGTCCATTCACAGAAGAAAGGGTCCTGAAAGAACTCCTAAAACTCAGGGTGGACAAAGCAATGGGGCCTGACAGGATACACCCCAGAATTCTAAATGAACTAAGGGGAGCCTAGTGACACCACTGACTACCCTTTTTAACAAATCATGGGAGGATGGGCTGGCACCTGAGGACTGGAGGAGGGCAGATGTGATTCCCCTTCATAAAAGTGGGAGCAAGGCAGAGGCAGGAAACTACATATCTGTTAGTTTGACCTCTGTAGTAGGGAAAATGATGGAATCACTTCTGAAAGAAAGAACTGTTGAGTACCTAAAGACCAGCGGGGCACAGGACCCAATGTAGCATGGATTCACAGCAGGAATGTCATGTCAGACAAATCTAATCAATTTCTTTGACTGGGTGACCAAAGATTAGACTAGGGAGGGGTTGTGGTTACGGCCTACTTAGACTTTAGCAAGGCATTTGACACAGTCCCACACAAAAGGTTAATAAACAAGTTAGCCAACCTGGGAGTGGGTCCCAGGGTGGTAGCCTAGGTAAAAATTGGCTGAACAACAGGATGCACAGGGTAATATTAAATGGAACTCATGCCGAAGAAAGGGGAGTTACTAGTGGGGTGCCATAGGGTTCAGTACTGGGACCAGTCCTCTTTAATGTCTTTATAGGAGACATTGCAGAGGGTCTGGAAGGGAAAGTATGCCTCTTTGCAGATGACACAAAGATCTGCAACAGAGCTGATACCCATGGGGGGTGGAAAGGATGAGAAGGGACTTGCCAAAGTTGGAGGAATGGTCAAAAGTATGGCAGCTTAGATTCAATGCAAAGAAGTGCAAAGTAATGTACCTGTGAAACAAAAACCCAGGAGTAGAGTACTCAATGGGGGGAGAGGTACTAACAACAAAAATGGAAAGGGACCTGGGGTTAGTCATATCAGATGACCTTAAGGTAGGCAAGCAATGTGAGAAGGCAGTAAAGAGAGCTGGGGGGATACTGGGATGCACTAGGAGAGACATCACCAGTAAAAAACAGGAAATTGTTATCCCTCTGTACAGAGAGTTGGTGAGACCCCATCTGGAGTACTGCATGCAGTTCTGGGGACTCCATCTCTGCAAGGACTAGACTAGATGGAGGCAGTCCACAGGAGGGCAACTAAAATGGTGTTTGATGCAGGGTCTGCAACAGAAGCCATATGAAGAGAGACTAAAGGAGCTTAATATGTATACCCTGGGGGAAAGGAGGTAGGGGGGACATGATAGAAACTTTCAAGTACCTCAAGAGAGTCAACAAAGTCCAAGAGGGTAGCATTTTTCAGAAAAAGAGGTGTGCAAGAACAAGGTGACACAATTTGAAGACAGAGGGGGGGATGGCTCAGGGGCAATGTGAAGAAGTATTTTTTCACAGAGCAGGTGGTGGATACATAGAATGGCCTTCCTGTGGAGGTTGTGGGATCAAAAACAGTAGGAGAATTCAAGAATGCATGGGACAGGCATAATGCAATTCTGGTGGGGGGTAGGAAGAAGTAGGCTGTTAGTTAACTAGGCTCTGCAGCTCATCCAATAGGTAGGGAAATTGGCAGACTAAGTAGGCCAAGCGGTCCTTATCTGCCGTCAAAGTATATGTTTCTATGTTTATCCACTGACTATTACAGAGTACATAAACATAACAAAGTGCAAAGTGCAAAAAGTGCAAACATTTTACTAGAACTGCCAAAGAACCTACTCTTTTTCACCCTGCCAGCCACCAATAACCCCAGTGCTTCACCTCTTGGCTTCCTCAGGGAGTGTCAGTGATTGGCATGCCTCTGGTCGAGTGGCCATGCACAACCCCAGGAAGTTTCTTACTGTACTTCCTATAACAGAAAATAATACAGTTTTCCAACCAATTGGACAGGCACTGTTTAGAAAATGGCATGCCCTCTTTCCCAGGAGCAAAAGAAACAAACAGCTGCGAAGACTTCCTGCAGTCCCTCGTGTGCTAAACATGTAACTCCCCCCGGGGGCTTACCTTACTTGTCTGCTTACTCCCGTTGCTGCTGGCATCCCCCAAAACTCCTCAAACTCCTTCTGGTGTCCTCTGTAGTGCCTCCTTTGCACTTTAAGCCCAGTTCGGGCTAGAATTCTTTACCTTGAGTCACCAGCATGTTTCTAGTGCCACCGGCCACCGTGCATCTTCATCATCATCATCATCATCAAATCTTTATTTATTCAGGCGAACATCATTGAGCAAGGCTCATTTACAAGATGGACCTGATAAGGTCAAGGTTCAATAGTTCATACACAGCAGATACATCATACACTTGTATAAGACAGTTATACATACAGGGGACAATAACGTTTATAAACAGTGATGTACAGTAAATTCACATGATAAAAAACGGTTATAGGAAAGTTAAGCTAATATTTACAGTATGTACAATATATACATATCCCAGTGGGGGGGCATGGCAGACACTCAACATAATGTAATACTAGGATGGTGAAGGTATTACTGGGTGCCATAAGATGGGGTTTCTGTCTGGAAGGAATATGCCATATATGGTTTGGAAGGGAGATTTGTGAGATGACAATACTAGCTCTAGTGGTAGCAATTGCATTTCTCTTTGAAGAAGACTGTACAATGCTGTTTAAAGGATACAAATGGAATGATATTGGACAGTTTTAGGGATTTTTGTAGGGTGTTCAATGCTATAGCTAGAGAATAGCTGGTTGCTGCCCTCCCTAGCCTGGTGTTGAATTTGGGCAATTTGAGCAGGATGATGTTGTTGCTTCTTAGGGCGTAGGAGCTAGGAGAGGTCTGGGTGAAGCAGTCCAGGATATAGTTTGGAAGTTTTTTTGACAACGCTCTGTAAATCCATAGTGCTGCATTTCTGTTCCTTCTGAGGGTGAAGGAAACCCACCCAACTGCAGCATAAAGAGAGCAATGATGAGTATTAGATGGCAGATCTGTAATGAACCTTATTGCTCTGTGATATAAGGTATCCAGCTTGTGATGGTAGGAGATGGGCAGTGACTATAAAGGAAGTCTGCATAGTCAACAACTGATAGAAAATGGCCTGGACTAACCTCATCTTTGAGTCTCTGTTTAGGGAGGGTTTTAATCTATAGAGAAGGTCAAGCCTTTGGCGAAGCTTTTTAACAGTTCTTCTAAATGATGAGCAAAGTCAAGTCTGTTGTCAATCCACACACCTAGGTATTTGAAGTTTTCTACATACTCCAGATTTTCTCCAACTATAGTGCATAGCTGGGGGAGAATGATTGGAGAGGATGTGCTGCTGGAGCTTTGATTTGTGAACATCATTGCTTTAGTTTTCTTTGCATTTAACAGAAGCTTTTTCTCGAGTAGCTGATATTGTAGCAAGGAGAATTCTGTTTGTAGGATTTCACGAGCAGCTGCAGGCGAAGGGTTGCTGACATACAGAACAATGTCATCAGCAGAGAGGTGTACAGAGGAATTGGTAAGGGTTGAATCAATGTTATTTATATAAATGGCAAAAAGGATAGGACCCAGAATAGAACCTTGGGGGACTCCTCTTGACAGTGGTTTTAATGGGGATAGGTCACCTTCAGCTTTTACCTGCTGTGACCTACCGGTGAAATAGCATCTGAACCACTTAAGGGAAGATGGATCTAGGCCAATGGAGTACAGGGATGAAAGTAGTAGCTCGTGGTCCACAGTATCGAATGCTTTGCTCGGGTCCAGGAATACTGCACAGACATTATTCTTTTCATCTAATTCGGATTGCCAGTCATTTGTGACCTTGGCTAGTGCAGTGATAGTGCTATGCTTGGCCCTGAATCCAGATTGAGCTGGGTTTAGAAGCTTAGCATTGTCAAGATACTCCCTTAACTGATTACTCACTAATTTCTCCAGCATCTTGGATAGCACTGGTAGAATGGAATTGGGCCTGTAATTATTAAGATCCATAGGATCCCCTGATTTTAGAAGGGGAACCACTTGGACTGTCTTCCACAGTGTGGGAATAGAGCCAGAGTTTAGGGGTAGGTTAAAGAGGTGTGTTAGGGGGACTGCAAGTACATGGCATGCAATCTTTAGAAAGTAGGGATCCAGAGAGTCTGCCCCTTCGCTTTTTTTGGTATCCAGTTGCCATAATAGATAATAATAATAATAAATCTACCAGGAGCACATTGATGTGCCATCCCATGATTTTGCAGGCAAACAGGGAAGTGTTCTGGTGGTCCTGGTGCCCTGGTAGGCTCAATAGGGGCCGGTGACTCCGACAATGCAGCGCAGAAGCTCCTTTACAGCTCAAAAAATAAAGTTTAAAAAAAGGGCATTTCAGGGAGGCTCATTAATATTAATGAGCATCATACATATTCATGAGTAGCTGCCTGCCGCCTAGGGGGACAGTATATCGGCATCAGCAACAGCAAAAACACAAAAGTTATTTTAATGAAAATGGATTTGACAGGAAAGTGTATGGGCTACAAGTTTATGGGAAAACTATAATGCTACCATGATTATTTTGTCTGCACCAGACTTTTAAACTTGTGGGACTGCATAGACTGCATGGACATTGCAGCACAACATTTTGAGAGTGCATCATCCAATCACGAACTGGAATTACAACCAGAGCCTCTTGGGAGTGTAATATAGATTTATGGGAGATTGCCAGGGACAAAGTTTGGGTACCTAAACTGAAGCAATTAAAGGACTTGAATTGTTGCAGGCAGCCTAAACAACCAATCAGAACCCAAGGATCTCTGCCTTTATTTAATAAGAGAGACAGTTTGAACTGAGTTCAGTTCTGCAGAGGGACCAGACTGAAGGGGACTGCAGAGAGCAGCCAGCAGTTCAAGGCAGGCCTCATGTGTTGAGACTCCAGCTCGAACTACCAAGCAGGCTGTGTGGAGATTTGGGCCTGCAAGAGACCTAGTTGTTTTTGTGTGTATTACCGGTGGTCAAAGAGAGAAGATTAATTGCCAGGAACTACATGCCTGCAGTTTGAAGGTTTTGCTCAGTGAACTGAACTGAGGGGTTAAGACTTAAATGCATTAACTTTAAGTGTGTGAGACTGATTTTAGATTGAGAGGTTTGCTCAGTGAATCTACTGCAATAGCAACTGGACTATCAGAATTGTAGAAAGTTGATGCTGTTATATTTAAATGTGCTAAATGTTTCTCATGGATCAAGACCTGCCTGATTCGTTATGCCAGCTGGAGGTTTCACCAGCCAAGCCAAACAAACTTTGCCAACATGCTCAGCATGCCTGAGCCTTTGCCAATCTGGCCCAGACCAACTGCCCTGCACCAGAGACTATCCTTAGCAAGAGACCAGCTTTGGGGATCCAGCCCCTGTGCAGAAACAACTCGCAGGTTTCGGCCACCTGGAGGGAAAGGCCGTGAAATGGAGGTGACCTGTGATGGCCCTGTTTCCCCATGCTCATCGGTGAATACCACGAGGGCTCCATATCGCCTGCAATTCCACAGCAATCTGATAGTGTGAGTACAATCATGGTAGCTCCTTGCTACGAGTTATTTGATTATCTGTGGTACCATCTGGTTTCTTTGCAGATTCTTGGGTTTCACGAGATTGAGCCATCCGGCCAGAATTACAAATAATCATCTTGTGGTGCATGCTAACTGCCTTTTCTTTCCATCAAGAGGCCCAACATCAGCTGCAATGCCGGCCACTCCCGGAGAATGCCTCTGGCCAGTCAGCTTTCCATCCTAGGTACCCAGTGTTGTAATTGTACAATTGGGACTAAATGCATGCCAAAAATCCTGAATCAAATCAGAATACCTATCATTTAACTAGATTCACGCTCCTTCCTTGTTCACGACCCCTGAATAAATCTGATTGTCTTTTTTTCACATTTAACCTGGCTTATGTGCATATTATTAGTTGGGTTATAGTACTGAAAGTATATAGTTGTCTTTCTTACCTTGTTTTACAGGTGGTCTCCAGGGATATTGCCGAAGGTAAGTGTGAAGGGTGTGTGCATATCACTACTGTTATTTACTGACTGTGTGTTAACTGCTGTTAAAGGTTACAAGCCACTAGAAGGGTTAGTGGGTGGTTATAGCTTCCCAGAGGGCTATAACAGGTTGGACAGGCACCCCCAATACAATTACTCTGAGTGGAGGTACCGTAATATCAAACCCAGGCCCCTCAACCTGTTGTTAGGAAGTCAGGCAGGGGTAGTAACCCTAGAGATAGCGCCACCTAGGGGTTACATCTTGGAGGCACCACTGGGATTAGTGCTCCCTAGTGGCCAAAATGAAAAATTGCAACTAGAAATGTTATGGGTACCACTGAAGCCATGGCTGTACAGCAGTTAGTTAGTTGGTGTATGGGCCATGAAATTGACCCCCAGAATGCTTTGTTATTACTAGATACATCCTTGGACACTAGTAAAGACACTATAGAGGGGGCACTTTCAAAATCTGAATGTCTGGGGAAGGCTGTAGTGGTGAGCCGACAAGCTGACCTGATTGCCCAAGTTCTAATGGCTTTAGTGGAGTGTAGTAACCCCATTGACAGCACTAAAGTGGCCAAAATTATCACCATTGATGGGTCCCCAGTTGCATGGAGGGTGGTAACTAAAGATAGTGAGGATCCCTCAAAATCCAAACCTCCACCCTTGTCTGAGGGTTTTGAGGAGAAGCTTGCCAACTTGCTACTGGATGAGGACTTAGAGAAGTTATTAAAGCCTCTGGGATATGTTCTTTCCCCGGCTCTTGCGCCTGTGCCCACCACGGCCAGTTATGACTCTTACCACAAGCTTAAAATATTTTTTGGTATCCTCCCCACACCTAATGGGGAGGCTGATCTGGAGACCTGGATGGACTCCGCTACCACACTAGTACAAGACGGGCAGTGCTCAGAGGCCTAAAAAAGGCACGCTTGGGGGAAAGCCTCCAAGGGCCTGCTCTACGTGCTTTCCATTATCTAAGAACCTCTAACCCTAATGCTTGTGCCCAGGAGAACTTAGTCACCCTAGAGAACGTGCTTGGGGGTACCACTAGTGTTGAAGCATTAAAATGGGAGCTCAAAGATGTCAAACAACAGCCAGGAGAACTGTTATCAGCTTACATGAGTCAATTAGAGGAACTCCTGCAAATACTTTTTTGAAAAGGAGGCTGGGCCTCTAGCGAGCTGGACCAGGTAAGATTGGATCATATACTTCACTCTACCCATCATTCCAGCTGGGTATTGATCAAGCTGCAACTATACCAATTAAGATCTGCTCCCTTGCTCTTCCACCTGTTGATGAGGGAGGTATGTGAAGCTGAGGAGGAGGAGGAAGACTACCGGGGGCCCTGCATGGCTGTAGTTACTGCTGCCCCCAATCTTGGCAAGGGGTCAGTCACTGAGGACCCTGAATTTCAAGAACTATGTAAAGAGATCAGAGAACTTAACACCGGTGCCAACCCTGGGGAGCCCAGTGAGAGAGAAACTGCTAGGGATACTCCACCATGGGCAGAACTGCTGCTGAGAAAAGTCAGAGAATTGAAACCTGGTGCCCCTACTAGAGCCATCACTGATAAAGACTACGACCCCCCCCTCAAAATGCATCTGTTTTTGGAGTGGGAGCACATGTTTAGGTGCCTCCTGCAGCTGGCTGCTTAAAGGCTGAACTAAGTGAATTGACTGCTATGCTAAGATAATTTTTGGGATGTAGTGCACTGTCTTTGGCATGGCAAAGAAAGAGGGAGGCTAAGTCAAGACCCTCTACACTCAGTGCCCCAGCTCCAGTGTCGAATATGTACTTCTCCCCACCACCTAGCCATGACTGAAGATCCACCTCTAATGTAATGTTACAGCCAAAACAGACCAAAGGAAGTATAGCTTGCCACAGCTGAGGTAAGGATGGGCATATGAAAAAAGACTGTGGTTTCAAAGGGGCCTAGAAAAAGTGGTCGACAAGCAGCTGGGAGTGCGCTGAAAAGAACAGCAGTCTCTGAGGGGTGCAGGAAATGACCGCAGTGGAGGATCAGGCAATTCCAAATCCAATTTCTTTGTGGCTAGGTCATCTGTCCACGTCCCTGTAGATACTTCTCTGGATTGGGAAAAAATGGTAGGTCCTTCCATAGAGACTACAGTACACATTGACAATATTCCTGCCCAAGCCATGTTAGACAGCAGGTCCCAGGTCACTATAATATTTAAAGGATTGGTATGACCAGCACTTGTCTGTCTGCCCTCTACAACCCTTAGAAGGACTGCATGTATGGGGCCTGAACGATACGTCTTACCCTTACCTTGGATATTTACAGATATGGCTATCTTTTCCTTCTACTGTTGCTGGCATGGATGAGCCCATGGAGACGCTAGCCTTGGTCTGTCCTTCCACTGGATTATATGATGGAGTTCCCATTTTGATCGGCACTAATGCAAACATGTTTGGCTGACTAGCAGAGATGTGGTCAGAGAAGCAAGCTCAAAGCAACGGATGAGCCTTACCAATTCACGCCATAGTAAAAAAAGCTTACAAGATACAGCTGCAGAACAAAGAGAATGACAAGGATGATTCATTGGGGTATTTCTGGAGAAGGGACCCATCATCTCTCATAGTGCCACTTAACTCACAGTGCCGTGTCAGTGGAGAGGTGCATATCAAAAACGATGTCACAAACCAGATTTTCATGCTGGATGCCCCAGGAGAGGGGAAGCTACCCCTTTGATTAAACCCAGTGTGCTACCTGTCGGAGCCCATGCCTATGTCAGGAGAGTAGTGGTGCAACTCTGCAACATGACCGACCAAAACATTGAATTCCCCCAGGGCTGTACCTTGGTCCAGGTATACTGTGCAGACACTGCGATGCTACCAACCATGTGCCACAGGAAGGAGGATGATGATGAAGTTTCCCCAGATATGTTTGACTTTGGAGAGTCTCTTATCCCTGACAAATGGAAAGACAGGATCAGCTGCAAGCTAGCACAGTGGACCAAAGTATTTTCCTTAAAGGAATGGGATGTCAGAAGCGTCACTGGTGCAGAACACCATATCAGACTCCATGATGAGAGGCCATTCCGAGAGATGTCCTGCAGACTGGCACCAGCTGACATCGACAATGTTCGACGCCACCTCCAAGAGATGTTAGCAGCTGGAATTATACAGGAATCACATAGCCCGTATGCATCCCCTATTGTAGTAGTCCGAAAGAAGAATGGCTCAGTGAGGATGTATGTGGACTACAGGACCCTCAACCAAAGAACCATGCCAGACCAATATACAGTGCCTCGTATCCAGGATGCGCTTGATTGCCTTAATGGGAGCCAGTGGTTTTCAGTCTTAGACTTCAGAAGCAGGTATTACCAAATCCCGATGGCACTGAGAGATAGGGAGAAAACTACATTCATCTCCCCCTTGGGTTTTTGTGAATTCTTACAAATGCCCCAGGACATTTCTGGAGCACCAGACACTTTCCAGAAATTAATGGAGTGAGCTGAAGGGGACATGAACCTGCTTGAATGCTTAGTTTATCTGGACGAAGTCGTTGTTTGACAAAACACATGAAGACCACGAGGCTCATTTATTCCAGGTCCTGGACCAGTTAGAAGAATACGGATTAAAACTATCCATTGACAAGTGTCAGTTTTTTCAGAAATCCGTAAAGTATGTGGGCCACATCATATCTTCTGAAGGAATACAGATCAATCCAAGCAAAATGGAAGTTTTACTCTGCCCTAGCCTAGCAAGCTTAAAGAACTGCAAAGGTTTTTTGGCTACTGTGGATACTATCCCCGGTTTATAAAAGATTACACCAAAGTCATTCATCCCCTGCTAAATCTGACTCAAGGGTACCAATCTACCACTCAGAAATATAAAAAGAGTACTGTAAAAGAAGAGGACAAGGTTTATTTCAAGACTAGTGAACCTTTCGGAAACAGATGGACTCCTGATTGTGACACTGCATTTTATGACATCATTTACCAGCTTACACATGCTCTCATACTCACCTATGCAGATCCAGCTAAACCATATGTGTTACACACAGATGACAGCTTGAAAGGACTTGTGGCTGTGCTTTATCATGAGTATGAGGAAGGACTACACCCTGTGGCTTTTGCTAGTAGGAGTCTGACACCCTCCGACAAAAATTACCCTGTCACAGACTTGAATTTCTCACACTAAAGTGGGCAATACTGGATCCATTTCGCAAATACTTGTATGGTGCTAAAATCCTAGTCAAAACAGATAACAATCCATTGACGTATGTTCAAACAGCCAAATTAGATGCCACAGGACACAGATGGTTTTCAAACACCATGAAGTCTTGCTATATTATAACATTAGCAGTCAGCCACTGCAGCTGAACTGCCCCGGAGAGGAAGGAGTTAACTCCAGAGGATCTGGAGTTCTACAGCGCGAAGGCGCTGTGCCCAAAGCTCTATCTGGCAGTTTCAAATGAAACTGTCAGATTCTTTACTCCGCTTCACTGAACAGTCGCTCTGGAGATCAGCTTCTTCAGCTCGGTTCATTCTCGGTTCAGCGGTATTTTTCGGTCATTTGAACCGCAAAGTCATTATTTTACCGCATTTCGGTTTTAAAGCTCTATCTGGTAACCGTAAGTACTAATTTTAAGTCTGTGTGGAAAATTAATTATCGGTTCGGTTTTGAACCGATCGGTTTGTTATTTCTACATTTTAAAAGTGTACAGTGGGTTTTAGAGTGCGGTTCCCGGTTCTTATCGGTTCTAAAAAAAACAGAATTATAACGGTTTTTTCAAATACCCGTGACACGGTTAGGAACCGATAAGGGTGTCTTGCCTGGCACTGCCATCAAAAGGGCAAGTTTTGGTTAGGCTGGCATTATGTCTGAGAAACCCAAAAGAAAAACTGGGCCCACTGGGTTTCAACACTGTGATGTCTGTGGGGAGGCCTTGCCAAGGCTGACCCACACACCACTGTGTTTATTGTCTGGGGCTGACCACCTCCTGTCAGACTGCCAGGTGTGTAAAATTTCCCTGCAGCCACCCTGGAAAAGAGATTGGGCGGCTCAGGAGCGAGAGGCAAAAGTCCGCTGACCCGGATGGCCAGCCCGTCCAGTACCCACTGGACCAGAGGGAGTGCCCTCTGACACAGGCGCAGACTTCGGCAAGGAAGGCTGGTCTCAGGGAACCAGTCCCGAGTAAAAAGACAAGGAAATCAGTAGGTTTGGGGTCCAAATTGTGTCTCCAACTGCTGCAGAGATAGCTAAAGCCATTCAGATTGTCCAGTCACTGTCTCAGGGATCTGTAGAACCACCAACAGTTGGTAAAAGGTTGGTTCGTTCAGTCCCAGTGGTTCAGGATTTTGAAGTTGAGGATTTTATGAACCACAGGAGGGAGGAGGAATTTGATCAATATATGTGTGGCTGGGGGGTCTGGACGTGCCCATTGAACCGGACATTTCTCCAGACAGACCTTTAGAATCTCCTCCTATTCTGTCTGAGTCCCTTCTTTCTTTATTTTTTACAAAAGGTTGCAGAAACCCTCCAGCTTCCTTTAGGAGGCTGTGGATGAGCAAGAGGAGTGATTATGTGGAAATGATGGATATTCCAGAGTCTAGGAGGTTGTCTATTCCTTTGCATAAGTCATTTAGGAAGCAAACAACAAAGATTTTAAAAAATCCTCATTCTGTCCCTCCTGTAGATAAAAAAATGGACAGAAGGTATACTTTGTCAGGCTCGGATACAGACTTCCTTACTGAACAGTGTAGTCATGTAGGTGTGGTTCAAGCTGCAGCCTGTGACAAGGCTAATATTCCTCTGGCCTCACATCCTCCTGATAAGGATTCCAGGAAGATTGATGCCATGGCGAAGAAACAGTATATGGCAGCTTCTTTGGGACTCAGGCAGGCAAATTATATGGCTTATGTGGCTAGATATCAGAAATCTAGGTGGGACACAGTATTGCAGTTAGCCAAGCAGGCCCATGGCCAGCTGGCTAGTGAGTTGGAACAGGTGGCTGCTGATGGCATTGAAGCCTCTAAAGTTCAATTTCATACTGCTGTTGATGTTAATGATGTTTCCTCTAGGGTCATAGCCACTTCTGTAGCTTTCCGTAGAGGTTGGCATGGCTCAGATGCACTAATCTGTCCCAAGATACCCAGTCAAAGGCTATGGATTTTCCTGTAGTGGGAAATTCTCTGTTTGGGGAGCAAACAGAAAACTATATGAAAAAGATGGATGAATACAGAACTACCTACAAAGTGCCCAGGCTAAGGAGAAGCATGCCATGCCACAAGGCATGCTCCCAGAGGTAGGGCAGGCCTTTTCAGGCCTTTTCCAATTTCAAGCCTTCTCTGCTGCTGTCTGCAGAGGGTTTCTTCAGAGGCAGGGGTGAGCCAGGCACAAGTAGACCCCCTCCCTCAGCCTAAGGCTGCTGCTAAGCATGCACCCTGATGGGGTGCCCAGGGCCGATTCTCCTGTACCAGTGGGGGCAGGTTGGCCTATTTCAGCCAGAACTGGCTGTCCCTAACTACAGACAGATGGGTTCTGGAGGTAATAGGCCAGGGTCTGGTTCTCAGCTTCAAACACTTTCCAAAGATGAAGGCCAGACATTTTCCACCTGCAAATCCTCCAGAAGCCCTTGCTTTGGAAGCAGAGGTTTCTTCTCTTCTGGACTGCAAAGCAGTGGAAGGGTTCCTCCTTGCCATCACGGCAAGAGGCTTTATTCAAGATACTCTCTTACCCCAAAAGACAGGAGAATGGAGGCCCATTCTAGATTTAAGGTACCCTGAACAAGCATCTTTTGAAACCAAAGTTCAAAATGTTGACTCTGGCAATGATATTGCCTTCCCTAAAACCGGGGACTGGCTAGCTTCCCTGGACCTCAAGGATGCCTATTTTCATGTTCTGATCAGGCCTTCTCACCGAAAGTACCTCAGGTTCGAACTGCCCTCAGGCCACTACCAGTTCAGGGCAATGCCCTTCGGCCTGACCTCTGCACCAAGGGTATTCACAAAATGTCTCGCTGTAGTAGTGGCTCACTTAAGAAGGCAAGGGGTTGCTGTGTTTCCCTACCTGGACGACTGGCTCATTGTGGGTCAGTCTCCAGGTCAGGTGAAAACCCATTTGCAAGTCACCCAGCAGCTTCTCACTTCCTGGGATTCCTGCTAAACTTACCAAAGTCAGTTCTGGAACCGGTTCAGGTCCTAACTTTCATAGGCGCAGAATTGAACACAAGGTTAGCCAGGGCTTTTCTTCCCTCGGAAAGGGTGGACAGACTCATCGCCCTGGCATCCTCCTTTACCCTGCGGTCTCTCGACCAGCAAGGCATTTTCTGCAACTCCTTGGGCACATGGCTGCTTCCACAGCTGTCGTGCAGGAGCAAGATTCCAGATGAGGGACATTCAGTTCCATTTGAGGGCCTATTGGTCTCCAAAGGAAGGACCCCTCACCAAGCTGGTTCCAGTTACTCAAACTCTGATCCTAGCCTCCACTGGTGGCAGGTCCAGAGCAATTTAAGACAGGGGTTCCCTTCATTCCCATTTCTCACTCCTCACCCTCACCACGGATGCCTCCTCTTAGGGTGGGGGCTCACCTGAGCGATCTTGCCACCCAGGGGTGTGGTCTCTCAGGAATCTCTGCTCCACATCAATCTGTTGGAACTCAGAGCTGTCTTTTTAGCTCTTCGGTGTTTTCAGATTCTGTCCAGAACAAAGTGGTTCAAGTCAGGACAGACAATACCACCACAATGTGGTACATCAACACGCAAAGGGCACTCGGTCTTCAGCCTTGTGCACCGAAGCAATGAATTGTGGTCTCTGGCCTACTCCTGAACACCTCCCTGATAGCGGTTCACCTCCCAGGGAAGGACAATGTCCTGGCGGACGCCCTCAGCAGAATTTCTCAGGGCCATCACGAATGGGCTCTGAATCCACAAGTGCTGGGGTCCGTCTTTGCCAGATGGGGCACTCCTCAGATAGATCTTTTCGCAGCCCCAGACAACCATCAACTTCCTCTTTTCTGTTGCAGGCCTCAGTACTGGGCTCAGTCCCTCTGGGCGCTTTCTGTTGGACTGGAAAGGGAAGTTCCTGTATGCCTTCCTCCTTTCCTCTTCTTTTCAGGGTACTAGTAAAAATCAGATCTCAACCTTGCAGAGTGATTCTGATTGCCCCAGATTGGGCCAGACAGCCCTGGTACCCTCTGCTTCTGTCCTTGGCAGTCCACCCTGCCCTGAGCCTACCCAGAGTCCATGACTTACTGGCCTGTGCACAGGGGAGAGTGTGGTATCCGGACCTCAAATCCCTCCACCTCAAGGCTTGGCTCTTGAGGAGCTAGAATTTGCTGACTTACACCTTTCTCAAGGTGTCATGGATATTTAAAGGCTTAGGAAGCCTTCCACTAGAGCCACTTATAATTCTAAGTGGAAGAGGTTTTCCATCTGGTGCTCTGAGAGGCAGATTATCCCAGAATCTGCTGATCTTCCCATTCTTCTGGAATATTTGGTCCATCTGAATTCCCTAGGCCTTAGACCAGCTACCCTGAAGGTTCATCTGGCAGCTGTCTCTGCTTTTGTGTCAGCAGGAAGCCTGCCTCCCTTTCTTCTCACCCTGTGTTCTCCAAGTTTTTTAAAAGGTTACTTCATACTAACCCTCCTTTTCGGGAACCAGCTCCCGCCTGGGACCTGAATATTTGCATTGCTCAGTTAATGCAACCCCCCTTTGAGCCTCTGTCTTCAGCAGAGCTCAAGTATTTAACTTGGAAAACTGTTTTCCTAGTAGCTATCACCTCTGCCAGACGCATAAGTGAGTTACAGGCCCTGTCAGTGGAAGAAGATTTTATCTCTTTCCACAGAGATAAGGTAGTCCTTAGGACTAATAGAAAGTTTTTGCCTAAGGTGGTTTCTGATTTCCACCTGAATCAATCTATCTCTCTCCCAGTATTTTTCACTGAGCATTCTTCCTCAGGTGAGAGGAGACTGCACAGCTTGGATGTCAAAAGAGCCTTAAGCTACTATTTAGAGCGCACCAGAGGTCATAGGTTCGAATCCCTCCAACTGTTTCTTACCTATGGCGAGGTTGGTAAAGGAAAACCTGCCACTAAGAGAACAATTGCAAGGTGGATTGTTTCTTGTATCCAATTCTGTTATCAGAAGCTAGGTAGAGTACCCCCCTCAGGATTGAGGGCCCACTCCCTGAAATTTTTGGCCCTGCGTCTCTAGCGCTGCTAGGACATTCCCATTCTGGAGATTTGTCAAGCTGCTACCTGGAAGACAGTTCACACCTTTACCAGCATTATTCCTGGATGTCCAGTCCAGGAGAGATGCTCGGTTTGGCACAGCTGTGCTTCAGAGCCTATTTCCTAAGTAGGTTCTGACCCTCCTCCATGGAGGTACTGCTGTGTAATCTGCTAATGTTATAATATAGCAAGACTTCATGGTGTTTGAAGAAAAAATTACTCACCTTAGTAATTGCTTTTCTTCTCATGGAGTCTTGCTATATTATAACCACCCTCCCTCCTGCCCCTCTCAGAACCTCTACTTGGGTAGGGGTGGCGAATTGGTGCAAGCACTGTGTCATGCCATTGTAGTTATCCCTTTACCCTCTTTCCTTTGGGTTAGGGATCTGGTTGCTTTCATTTAGGTTATTTATATTGCCCCCTTCCTGGACTTGAGTCTTGGGGGGAAGGGGGGGTTCATAATGTGCTTGTCAAGGGTGGTAAAACGAACCATAATACCATCAATTTTTGTTATTATGGTTCTGGGTGTTTCTTTGTTGTTTATATTGTTGTTACTACTACTAGTAGGTAGCCATGGGCTAGTGTAGTTTTTTCCACACAGACTTTCTGTTCTTTGATGTTAGCTTCGTAAAGATCTGACAGTTTCATTTGAAACTGCCAGATAGAGCTTTGGGCACAGCGCCCTCACGCTGTAGAACTCCAGATCCTCTGGAGTTAACTCCTTCCTCTCCGGGGCAGTTCAGCTGCAGTGGCTGACTGCTAATGTTATAATATAGCAAGACTCCATGAGAAGAAAAGCAATTACTAAGGTGAGTAATTTTTTCTTCCGCCCTATCAACATATGATTATGCGGTGGAGTACCAGCCGGGTTTGAATCACACTGATGCTGATGCTCTCTCACAAAGACCTGCTTTGTAAAAACACTATGCCACAAGTTTGACTGGGAAGAAACCCTGTCCTCTGAAGCTATAAACTATCTGGCTGTTTGCTTGGCACCTCCAAAGACTTGTATACCGGTTACCTACTGTAACTTTGCAGCCTTGAACTTCAGTTCTTTATATCAGCTAACTCAAGCTGACATCCAAAAAGAACAGTACTATGACCCAATGATCAGACCAGTGGTCGACACTTTAAGAAAGGGGGAAGATGTGCCTGGCCCAGTGGGGCTGAGGGTTGAGGCGCTGGATGCCACACCTCGCGCTGCACCGGTGACCCGGGTTTGGGAATGTCCTCGATCACTGGGATGCCAGTGGGGAGAGGGGGGCAGGATTGAGCCTTGGCTCTCCTCTTCTGGGTAAGGGGTGTGGTCCCCCGCCCGTAGTCCCACCATCACCAAATGGAGGCTCGGTGCCAGCGCAGGTGGTCCATGGTGTGACTGGGAAGGGAGGGGCATACCTAACAGTGTGCACATGCGTGCCTCAACACACACATGCTACATTGAGAATGTGTAGATGTAGGGGCCAGGAGAAAACCCCAAAAAACCAAAAAACTACATATGGAAAAAAAAAAGAAAGGGGGAAGATGTCTTCAAAGTTCAGTCCAGTGACCCCAAAACTGCTTTACTTCTTTGAGAAGGACTAATTTATTTATTTATTTGCTTTTAACAACCAGGTAAGCACTCTAGACATCCAAGTGCCTATTTTCTGGTGCGACCCAGGAGGGTTACAGAGTACACAATGCAGAGTCGAGGTAACATACAAGAGCCACAGGCTCCGACAAGTGGGTGGTACCGCTTATAGTACAACAGGCTTTAAAATAGTCAGGTAAGCAGTATAGCAACAAGTCACATAACAGCATTGAGAGGTAGGATAACATCAAATAACTACACGGTAAAGAGAATAACATCAAAATTATTGAACGTGCAAGTATGTATTTGCATGACATGAGCGCTTACAATGAGAGAGAATGGAAAGAAAAAGCAGAAAAGAGGCAGGTACAGATATGACAAGATCCCCTCTCCAACAGGAGGGCAGTAAGTGCCTTATGCTGGTGGTTATCAGCAGAAATTTACCATCGGCCTGTGAAACTGCTCATAGGACAACTTCCTCAGTGAAACAGGGTGAGGGAGAGAAATACATTGGGACTATGTGGTACATAGACAGGCAGAGGCAGATTTGAGGAAGCTCCACAGGGATGTTTTGAAGCGGAGATGGGAGGGAGAGGCACGAACTAGGGTGGGAAGGGAGTTCCACAGTCTTGGCACATTGAAGGACGGAGAAGGCCCGGTCACCTGTGAGGGTGTGGATCTTAGGAACCAAGCGGACCTGTGCTGCACTGGATCTTAAGTGGTAGGCAGGGGTTACATGTTTAAGGGGAAGAGCAAGTGCAGAGGGAGTGGCCATTCTAACTATGTTATCTATGAAGTTGCCAAGGACAAATGCACGGTGCTTTTCAGGGGGGAGTCACTTTAGCCATGAGTACAGCTCACAATGATACGTAAGGCGAGGGGCAGAGAGTGCAAAGTAGCATATATTGTCATATGCAGTGTCCCTTTTCACAAGGCTGGAGTTTGGGACTGGGGCAAAGGCAACGAGCCCATAACGAACTGGCTATGGCAAGCCGAGCAGCCAGGGTGAGGCAATTTTGGCTCTGTAGGCAAGGCCGAGCTTGCCATTTGTGGCTTTACAAACAATCCGAAGATGCGCGTTGAGATCCAGTTGTGGATCATGGGTAACTCCTAGATACTTGACGGAGTCAATGACTGGCGGGAGGGAGCCATTTGCTCCATAGATAGTTAGGGGTACCAGGCAGAAAGAGGTTTTGGCCACAGAGTCGAAGAGCATGGCCTGGGTCTTCTTCAGGCTGACAGTAAGCTTGTGGCCCTCAAGCCAGTTCTAGAGTAGATTGAAATCGGAGTTAAGCTGGGAGTTGATGATAGTGATATTCTGCAAACTGGACAGTATGACGAGGTCATCTGCATATAGGCTTGGGTGCCCATGGGTTGTAGCAGAGAACAGTTCATTAATGAACAAGGAAAACAGAATTGGTCCAAGGATGGATCCCTGGGGGACCCCACAGTTAACTGGAGAGAGGGCAGAGAGGGTGAGATTGAAACAGGTGTATTGCTGCCTACCCGCAAGGTAGTTGGAGAACCAGGCAAGGGCTCAGTGGGAGAATCCGAGAGAATGCAGAGTGGAGTGGAGGAGGGAACGGTCATCCCAATCGAAGGCCTTTGAGAGATCAGTGAAGATGGCACCTGTCATTTTGCCTTGGTCATTCATGGACCTGATCTCGGAGGTAACCACGGCAAGTGCAGTTGATGTACTCTGCCCTTTTCTGAAGCCATGCTGAGCAGGAGAGAGAACAGCATGACCCAGGAGGTAGTCAGAGAGTTGTGAAGCAACTGCCTTTTCAAAGAGCTTACACATAGCAGACAGTATGGAGATGGGGCGATAGTTATTAATATCTTTGGGGTCTCCTTATTTGTAAACAGGGACAACCTTGGTAACCTTCCATACATCAGGGATGATTCCTGAGATAAGAGAAGCGTTACAGATATGAGCAACTGGCTGGGTGAGGAGGGGGGGCCCTAAGCTAAGCAATTTTGGTTCAAGGCTGTCATGTCCAGCCCCCGTGTGGTGGGAGACACCAGCTAGGAGTTCTTGGGTCTCTCCAACTGAGATCCGTTTGAGGTAGAAGGGTGGTCGAGGGGAGGGGTGCCCACTTAGTGGTTTAGGGGCTTTGAGTTGGGAGGGAAGGGGAGCAGGCAGGTCTGAGAACATGTAGTTAAAAGCAGCGGCAATAGTTTGGGGATTATTACAGTTGGTCCCCCCAGTATGCATGTCAGCGAACTGTTCCTTGGCAGACCCACCAACAAGATTTTTAACGTTTTGCCAAAAGCGCAGGGTGTTGTTGGCCGAGGCTAGCAGGGCCAATTTGCAGTACTCTCTCTTGGCAGCATGTATGGCTCTCTTACAGGAGTTTCTGAGCTGACGATATTCAAGGAGGTTGTTGTCATTGTGGGAGATCTTGTGCTCACCCAACATTTGTCTCTCTGCTTCATGAGGGAGAATAGGCCTCCATGGAGCCACTTCGTGACTGTGCCTCTCACCTTCCTTTTTATGAGGGGTGCATGCCTGTGTTGCAAGGGAACAAATGCTGCAAGGAAATGATCTAGGGCTGCAACAGGGTCATTTGTGGCAGTGACCCTGGACCAGTCGACGCATCGTAGATCCGCAAGGTAGTCGCTGAGTATAAGTTTGGAATAGTCCCTCATTTGGATCACTCTGCTGGGGACTTTGGGCAAGTTGGTGCCCCATATGCAGTAGGTAGGGGCATGATCTGAGATAGCATCAGGGAACATCCCTGAGTGGACAATTCTATCCAGCCTCTTGCTCATAACCCAGTCAATGAGTGACCCTTTGTTCCCCCGGGAGGAGAGCCTTGTGGGTTCCATGATGATCTGGCTGAGAGCAAGACCTGAGAGAGGAGGCTCATACTACTTGATATTTGGCCCCAGCCAATTGAGGTTTAGATCCCCTAGGATTAGCAGCTCATTTGAGCCAAACTTATCCCTAAGTTGGTCAAATAGTGAGGAAAGCCCTTGAGCACCCCCCCTTTGGAGGGTTGTAGGCACAGACAAGATGCACCTTTTTAGTGTTCCCAAGTAGGAGGAGGGTGTGAAGGAACTCGCAGGTAGGGGATGCAGGGGGTAAATGAGCAACTAAAGGCATATTAAGGTGTACCTTATAATATAGGAGCACACCCCTCCCCGAGCTTAGTGCCTGCCCTGTCATGCCAGACAAGGTTGTAGCCTGGAAGGGCTCAAGCGGAGTCAGGAATGTGAGGCTTAAGCCAAGTTTCTGTGATGCCCATAATGTCAGGCTTGTAGTGGGCCACCCAGGCTGTTAGTTCAGCAAGGTTTTGGAGGATGCTGCAGATGCTGAGGTGTCCTATTTTTAAACCTTTGGCAGTCAGCCAGGCTGAGGGGGGCTTGAAAGAGGACAGGGAGGTCGGGGGACCTTGACAGCTGGCTATGGTTCCAGCCTGTGCATGTGGAGCCATGGCCCTAGCTTATGAAACAGCTGGTGAGCATGAGGTACCCGGGGGAGGAAGGATCCCTAACAGGAAGGAACCACGGTCAAGACTAGCAGGAGTCGGCACAGTGCGGGCACTTTAGACAGGGCGCTGGCTTGAAGGAATACAAGGTTATTTACTAAGGGTGCAGTTTTGAGTTCACCCTGGGTATCAGGGCAGGGATGGAGTAATTTAGACCTCCCAGCTAGTAGGATGCCAGAGCATACCCTAGATATTGGAAATAAGGAGTAGCAAAGGCAAGGAGATAGGGCTAGACTCCTTGATATGTGCTATCAGGAGAGAGCTAGGAGAGAAGGGGGGGTGGGAGCAGCAATTCAGTAGTACGAGGGCTTGTATCAAAGGTAGCTCAGTTTATAATTATGTAGACTAACAGGAATGAGCTTAAAAGGCTGTTACATTAGAGGATGCATCTAGTGGCGAATCAGTATAGGCTGCAGATGGCAAAGTGGGCTGATTGGTTTTAGCACATCACGTGATATGAGGTATATAACACGGTGACAACCATGGGTGGTGGTAGGGGCGGTGGGGCAGCCGGCGCAGCCAGCGGGGTCAACACTGCACAACAGCTCCAAGTCAGTGGAGCAGCCAGCATGGCAGTTTAGCAAGGCCAAGCGCTGTTTTTATGCTTACAGTCTTAAAAAGTCTTTTCAGTCTGAATTGCAGTAAATATGGTTTTTCGTCGGCTTTGTTTAAACGCTCCCGCTGAGCATCTTTGGTTGGTGCTGGCTCCTACTGGATTTAATTATCTGCAGTGTGTTGCAGCTATGGGGGGGGGCAAGTACAGCAGCCCTCTCAACCTTCGTGTGGGACCCTCGCTGGATCCATTTACCTGTGGAGAAAAGAAGGCGAGGTGAGTCTTGTAATACCATGCTGAGGGGGGAAGAGAATAAGAGAAGGAGAGAGAGTGGAAGGGGTGCCAGAACACAGCAGTGCAAGGGTCAGGCAAGAGCAGCTTTAAGCAGTAAAATATTCCTCATACAAATGGCTCAAGGTCTAGCACTTAACCCCCAGATACTTAACCCCCAGACAGTAATAACACCACGGACAGCAGAAATGCCTGTATCGAGCACAGCACAGTTTAAATAGCTCTAAGTCGTGCACTTAACCCCAACTCTGTTAATAACAGGCTACAGAAAGCAGAAATGCCCGAAAATAAAATCTCTTAAGGTAACCCATTACAATGCAGTATCAAATGCAGGTGGAGCGTAGTTTCTGAGGGAAAAAACAATCTAAACTTCTACGCTGACAGTTAAACAGTGGTAAAAGAAAAGGCGCCAAGTTTGAACACTGCGCAACAGCTCCAAGTCAGCGGAGCAGCCAGCATGGCAGTTTAGCAAGGCCAGGCATTGTTTCTATGCTTACAATCTTAAAAAGTCTTTTCAGTTCTTTTCAGTCCAAATCACAGTAAATATGGCTTTTCATCGGATTTGTTTAAATGCTCCCACTGAGCATCCCTGGCTGGCGCTGGCTTCTATGGGGATTTAATTACCTGCGGTGTATTGCAGTTGTGGGGGGTAGGGGAGGGCAGGTACTGCAGCCCTCTCAACCTCCATGTGGGACCCTCACTGGATCCATTTACCTACGGTGTGTTACAGCTGTGGGGGGTTGGGAGGGCAGGTACAGCAGCCCTCTCGACCTCTGTGTGGGACCCTCGCTGGATCCGTTTACCTGCGGTGTTTTGCAGCTGTGGGGGGGGGGGGAGGGCAGGTACAGCAGCTCTTTCGACCTCCGTGTGGGACCCTCACTGGATCCATTTACCTGCAGTGTGTTGCAGCTGTGGGGGTGGGCAGGTACAGCAACCTCTCGCGACCGTGTGGGACCCTCGCTGGATCTGTTTCCCTGTGGTGGGTTGCAGCTGTGGGGGTGGGGGAGGGCAGGTGCAGCAGACCTCTCGACCTCCATGTGGGACCCTTGCTGGATCCACTTACCTGCAGTGTGTTGCAGCTGTGGGGGGTTGGGGAGGGCAGAACAGCAGCTCTCTCGACCTCCATGTGGGACCCTCACTGGATCCGTTTACCTGCAGTGTGTTGCAGCTGTGGGGGGTTGGGGAGGGCAGAACAGCAGCTCTCTCGACCTCCATGTGGGACCCTCACTGGATCCGTTTACCTGCTTAAGAAGGTTCCAAGCTACTAGAAGGGTTCGTGGGTGGTTATAGCTTCCCAGAGGGCTATAACAGGTTGGACAGGCACCTCAATACTGTTACTCTGGGCGGAGATACCATAATATTGAACCCAGGCCCTTCAACCTGTTGTTAGGAAGTCAGGCAGTGGTAGTAACACTAGAGATAGTGCCACCTAGGGGTTACAAGCATAAATATCTGAGTATTCTATGTACATATAAAGTATGGAGCAATGCTTCCCCTGGACTGGCATGCTCTGGAAAATAAACAGGTAGGTGGACAGTTTGAATCAAGCCAAACTCAGACACCACCTTTGGTAAAAACTAACATGAGAAAATAAAGCAAAGAATAAAAGTTAAAGATTTGGCAGTCAACTGAAGTGGCAGTATCTCTGTGGAGACCAGTGTGCAATGGTTGATGGTAAGAAAAGAACTGAGGAGAGAAAGGGGAAATTGTTTAACCAGGAAAGGCACACTAAGCTGGACCTTGTTTCCAGGTGCAACCTGGGAGCACAAGGAAGGTAAGTGATTTGCTCAGGTTCACACAGTATGCAAGTGAAAGCTGTGGGATTCAAACCCAGGTCTGTTCTTCTGGGTGTCACCAGATTTGCAGCTCAGAGCCTTAAATCACTGCGCTATACTGCTATGCTCTACAGGGCTGCCCACATTTACATAGGGAGGACAGCGTCACTACTGGTTCTGCAGCCTCCAGTTGCAGTTTCCACCTTGGAGAAATCAGAAGCATCTCTCCCCCCCCCAATCACCCATGGGATGGCATGTTTGCTTTACCATAGTCCTATGGTTCTGCTCCCTCAGGTAGTATCCCTTTGGCCAGGAGCATGAGATAATGCAACTGATGACTGGACAGTGGATGGAAGAGCGGGTGGCAGCAGATCTGGAGCAGTCCAACTTAAAAAGAGTCTTCCCTAACCACGGTACAGTAACTTGGTTCCATCTGTGTTCAGCTACCTTGGTCCACACAGGGCATGCTGCAAGGCCATGTAAGCCAAAACAGGGCAAGTGCCACTCCAGATTCTAGACCCAGACACCACTCTGAGTCTCGAAGGCCCACTCTAGTCGGTCAAAGCCAAAGTTACAATGGGGAGGGCAACCTGTCTCTTTTGAGTGGAGTCATGTTACTCCATCCCTTACCATTTGTTGTCACTTCTGAAGATGAGTAAGAGCCCTAACTTTATACTCGGGAGGGGCTGTTCCACTCAGCACAGGGCCTCAGACTGGAACACTGCGACAAAGTGTTCTAGGAAATTTACCAATCCTAATGATACAGGATATGCAAAACAGTAAATAATTCGACTTTTGGAAAGAGTTATTTTAATCTTTTAGTAACTTTTGGAGACCAGTCAACTGGCATGGTCCAGAAATGAAAGAGTAAACCCCGGTGACTGGCACGGGGGGATTACACTTCTGTTGTGGGCACACTGCTACAGAATATAATCAAGGAGCAAGCAGTGAAATACCTAGATGTGAACAACCTACGGGACAAGAGGCAGCATAGCTTTGTACAGAGGAGCTCATGCCAGACTAGTATTTGGATTTCAGCAAGGCCTTTGAGTCAGGACCACATAGAAGGTTGATGGAGAATTTAGGGGACCTAGGGCAGAGTACTGGCCTAACTACATGTATTGTGAACTGGCTAGGGGAGAGAGTGGGAGGACCCAGAGGGTTCTGGTAAATGGCCAGCTCTCGGAAGGGAAGGAAGTAACTGGGGTACCTTAGGAGTTAGTCCTGTAGCCAGTTCTGTTTAACTTGTTCATATGTAACATAGGGGAAAGGATAGAGGGCAAAATTAGCCTGTTTGCATATGATACTATGTTATGCAGGAGGGTGGACAGCAAGAATGATACCAGAGTATGAAAACAGATCTCAGAAGGTTAAAACAGTGATCAAGGGTCTGCTAGCTCAGAGTCAATGTTGAAAAATGCATATTGGCAGAAACTATTTTGATAATTGAATATTGACTAGGGGGTGTCCATGTAGCCCATACAAAGCAGGAAAGGAACCTTGTTAGGGTGATTATGTCTGATACGCTAAAAATCATGGGCCAGAGGAACAAGGCATAGGGGCAGGCCAGTAAGATGCTGGGATTCATAGGAAGGGGGTTTTCTAGTAGGTGTAAGGAAGCAGTTCTGTCCCTGTACAAATTCCTTGAGAGACTATAGCTGGAATTCAGGGCTCTGTTTTGGCGCCCTCACCTGAAAGTAACAGGGATAGTCTAGAGTCTCTACATAGGAGGATGACCAAGATAATTCAAGGACACCACGGGATGACACATGGGGAGGTACAAGGCAGCCTTAAAATGCATTTGCTGGAAACTTAGGAGGAAGCAGAGAGCTGTGACTGTGATTTAAATTTATCAAGAGAATAAACAGGGACAACCGCCAGTGGCTGTTGTTGCAGGGGGTCCAGAACAAGGGGACACAGGTGTAAGCTGGTGGTGGTGAGAATTCAGGAACGATGCAAAGAAGTATTCTGGCTTGGACAGAGTGGTGGGCAAATAGAGCAGATTGCTCAGGAAAGTGCTAGAAATGAAAACCGTGAGAGGCTTCTTGATGGAGTGGAACAGACAAAAGGGGATAGTGAAAGATGGAGTGGAGGGCTGGAGAGGGGGTAGGTTCAAGGGGACTGATCTGCTACTAGCAGACACAGCCCTGCACACTCAGCTTTAGGCTGGTGTAGCATAAGCCAAGATCAGTGCACACTAGATGGGCCTTGGTCTTTTTCAACCTATAACATTTTCTCTGTTAATGTTATTGGGTTTTTTCCTGGGAATAATGAAGATTTTATAGTATTTTTTAATCCTCCCAAGAACTACTCATTATGATAAATAGGTTCTCCTCCCTCCAAGTAATGCAACATTTTCTAACGTGATTCTTTTCTGTCTGTAAGTGACTTTTTTATTTTTCTTGTTAATTCAAATGGCGTTTCCCCCAAGGAATGCAGATTGCTATGGTAGAACACGGACATACATGCCAATTTTACGTAACTGAAGGGGTTAGCATGGTCACACCTTGACCTTTGCCCAAGAGGGAAGGTGTACCACCATCTTCTTAGTCAATGTCACTCGATGATTTGTTAGAAGGGTCACATGGATGCTGGGTGGTCCACATCCTCATTTCCCAGGACTTGGTGTAAAGCCTTCAGGTTGGGGTGTAGGAGAGACCCTCGACACTGAGTCAAAAGGTCTGGTTTGATCAGCAATGGGACAGAGTCCCATACTGACAGTTGTAGGAGTAGGGGAAACCATGTCTGGCAAGGCCACATTGGGGCTATGAGTATCATTGTGGCTGGTTCTAGTTGTAGTTTCAGCCGAGTCCATTGCAGGAGAGGGATGGGGGGAAGTATATAAGAAGAGACCTGTCCAGGGTTCGGACAGGGCATTTATACACTGTCCCTTTTTGTTCGGGATAATGGAAAAATACCTGGGAAAATAGTAATTCACTGGAGAGGCACACAGATCCATCTGTGGAGTGCCCCATAGGTTGAAAATTTCTTGGAGCACTTGCTCGTGAAGTGTCCATTTGTGAGTTGTGGACTGGCGACTCAGCCAGTTGGCTAACTGGTTGCAATGTCCCGGTAGGTGAACAGCTGTTAGAGTCAGTTGTTGCTGGGTGGCTTCTAGCCAAACTGCAAGGGTCTCCATGCATAGGGTGTGAGATTTCGTACCCCCTTGCTTTTTGATGTAGAACACTACTACAGTGTTGTCTGATTGGATCAGTAATGATCATGGTGCAAGGTAGGGCCAGAACACCTGAAGGGCTAGACGGACCACTTTCATCTCTAGGAGATTGATATGAGACTGATGGGGAGGAGTGGACCACCATCCTTGGGTCTGATAAGGACCAAAGTGCACGCCCCATCCCTGTAGGGAAGCATCCGTGGTTAACATTTGCATGGGGGGGCGGAAAGTCATTCCTTCATTCACATTGATTCTGATTGTCCACCATGTCAGGGTAGACATCAGAGAGGGAATCAGTGACCCTGATTTAGTCTTTGAACTGTCCTGTTATTTGGGACCATTGATTCTGAAGGGTCCACTGGACAGGTCTCATGTGAAGTTGGGCGAAAGCCACCATAGGGATGGCAGTGAACATGTGACCCAGAAGGCGCAGCATTTGTCTGGCTGTGACTATTTTCTGAGTCTGTATGTGTGATGCCAGAGATCCAAGTGTGTTCTGCCAGGCAGGCGAGAGGTAAGCCCTGGCTGTAACTGTATCTAGGACAGCTCCAATGTATTGGAGAGACTGTGTTGGATTCGGGCTGGACTTTGGCCAATTGACTGTGATTCCCAGATTACTTGGTATTACTTGGCATGAAAGAACAGAAGAAGGCCAGAGCCCATCGAGAATGTTCCCTACACTATGTGGGATATTATTTATCTATTATCCCTCAACCAAACATCTAATTTGTTTTTAAAGACAGTGGCACTAGTTGCCTCTACCAATTCTTGTGGCAAGATGTTCCATACAATGGATGCTCTTACTGGAAAAAAGTTTCCCTTTTTGCTGGTTTTATAAATTTTTACTTCAAGCTGTTTATTATGCAGTCTCAGAACATGTCTCCTTTTGGAGAGCGTTAGACCACATTTTTCCGTTAGATTTGGTGAATTTATTAAATTAAAAACCATAAGCATATCACCTTCTAGTTTGAAGAGAGAAGAGACCAGTAGCTTTTAATCTGTTCGGATAATCCAAGTTTGTTAATCTTGGAATCATTCTAGTTACTCTCCTTTGAACCTGTTCAAGAATTGCTATGTCGTTTTTTTTGGTTTGGATTCCAGAAAGGGGAGCCATATTCTAGATACAGTCTAATGTGTGCCCTATACAATGGAATAAGGCATTGTTCAGTGTGATTAACAAAAGTGCATTTTATTTGCCTCAAAAGGTTGTTGGTTATGCAAGCAGTTCTAACACAGTGATCATTTGATGTAAGATTATTATTAACATATATCCCTAAATCTTTTTCACAATTAGATGAGTGAAGTGGTAGTCCGTTTATATATAATGTTTGGATTATTTACACCAAAATGCACTACAAAACATTTGTCTTGATTAAACTGCATATGATTTTCATTTGCCCAGAGTGTTAATTTTTCCAAATCCTTTTTTAATGCAGAAATATTTTCTTGATTATTAACCTTGCCACCCAATTTAGTATCATCTGCAAATTTAACCATGAAGTTATCCGGCCCTGTTTGTAAAACACTGATAAACAAATTAAACAATGTTTGTCCCAAGACTGACCCCTGTGGTACATCACTTGTCACACTACCCGAATCAGACAAGATATCATTAATTCTGACTCTCTGAGAACGATTTGTTAACCAGTTTAAAGTCCAGTTGATAATATCAGGTGACAAACCTAGATTGTGCATTTTTGTAATGAGTTTTGCATGTGAGACTTTATTGAAAGCTCTACTAAAGTCCAAAAGAATTACATCAGTGGGGATACCCACACCTAGTAGAGTACTTATATTATTGTAAAAAGATATTAGATTGGTGGTGCGGGAATACTTGGGAGTAAACCCATGCTGATTTGAATCATAAATTCCAATTTTTTTACAATCTTGATCTATTAGAGACTTCAGTACTCGTTCCATTAATTTACCAGCCACTGAGGTCAGGCTAATTGGACGATAATTTTGCACAGAACCTCTATTGCCTTTTTTAAATATGGGAGTAACTATTGCTGAATGCCAATCATTTGGTACAATGCTTCCTTGTAAGGATTTGTTGAAGATAAATGACAAAGATATAGAAATATTTATAGAGGTTTCAATCAGAAACCATGGATGAATACCGTCTGGGCCCGGACTATCATTTTTTTTAGTTTTTTGATAGCCTGTATAATGTCAGTTGGATAGAACCTATGATAATCTACGGGGTGAACTTTAAATGTACTAATAGATGATTTTTGAGAGAAGACAGAAAAAAAGTACTTATTAAAGAGATTCGAGGTTTCTATATCAGATAGAGAAGAGCCATTGGTTATAATGGAACCAGTGGTCCTTGATACACCTTTTTTACTATGTATATAGGAGAAAAGAGATTTGTGACAGTCTTTTGTGTGAGCTAGTTTAAATTCTAGCTTATTTTTTGCTAATTTAATAGAATGTTTTAAGTTTTTCACAGATAGTCTGTATTTATGTAATCTGTGAACATTTTCAGGGTAGCATCTAGGGAGGTGAGCAGAGCTACTTTGGAGACTGCTTTTATTAGCCAATTATCTAGATATGGAAAGATGAAGTGCCCTTCTCTTCATAAGGCTACTGCCACCACCACTAGGCACTTGGTGAACACTCTGGGGGCTGATGAGAGGACAAAAGGGAGTGTTCGAAACTGGTAATTTTGACCCAGTAGGTGGAAGCGAAAAAATTTGTGGTGGGTAGGGTGGATGGAGTATATATAAATAGGCATCCTTCATGTCTAGGGTGCAAAGTCAATCGCCCTGTTTCAGGATCGGCATGATGGCAGGTAGGGTGATCATGCAAAAATGTTTGTACTGGATGTAAAGATTCAGTTGTCTGAGATCCAGTATTGGTCTGAGGTCTCCCATTGGTTTGGGCACCAGAAAGAAGTGGGAGTAAAATCCTGTTTGTTGTTCCAGAAGAGATACAGGTGCCATGGCCTTTGTGGTCAAAAGGGTCCTCAATTCCTCCTGTAAGATGGATATATGATCTGAAGGATAATGAATCTTCCATGGAGGGCAAGGGCATGGGGGTGGAGAGGAACTCCAGAGTATGAGCCTTCTGTATAATCTGAAGTACCCATTTGTCTGAAGTGATCATGTGCCAGGCCTCTAGATGGAGGGCAAAATGACCCCCCACAGCCTCTGAGGCCTGACCGAGGAGGCGGGGGGAAGCCCTAGTGAGTCACTTGGAATCAGGCTGCATAGTTCCACCTAAAGGGCGGAAGCGGGAACCCTGGGCAGCAGAGGTGTTGCCTCTGTGGGTTGAGCATGACCTCTGAAACCGTCTTTATTATTACTTCTGTATCTTCCACCTCTGTTGGAACAAGAGGAGTGTTGAGTACAGTAGGTTGTAGCTGGAGTATGATACATTCCATGGACCATACAGAGGGTTCTGCCTTATGCCTGTAAGTCATACAGTAAAGTTTGAGTACCTGGCCAGAACAGCTTGGACCCGTTAAAGGGGGCATTAGCTACTTTATGTTGTCTATCAGGTGCAAAGCCTGAAACATGAAGCCAGGCATGGCGACGCAGAATAATACCAGTGGCTGATAGTCGGGCTGAGGTATCTATGACATCATATCCCAACCTAAGAAGGTAATGGGAGATAGAATTACTAGTTGTCACTGTAGCCAATACTTTATCTCTTTCCTGTGAGGGAGGGAGTTTATTGATAAGCTTAATGGCAGAGGACCCCAGGATACGTTGATATTTAACCATATGACCCATATAGTTCAAGATTCTGATATTCATAGCACCTGAGGAAAATACCTTTTTCCCTAGATAGTCAGTTCTTCAGGATTCCTTATCGGGGGTAAGGAGCTCATGTGCTTTGGTTTTTGGTACAGTTATGAGTGGCAGTAATGACCACAGAATCTGCCTGTGGAATACTAGACAGAAAGGGGTGCATGAGAGGAGCCTGATGTAGATGATCTGTCTTGCGGGAAACAGCTGTAATAGCTGAAGACTGATGCCAAGCAGCCAGCATGGCAATCTGGAAGGTTGGTATTAGTGGAGGAACCACTGAAATGGGCTCCTCAGGTAATTCAAGGTATTCTTCCATATCCTTACGTTGTTTGTCTTGTTCAGTAGTGGAGAATCCCATGACTTTTGGATCTGAGCTATCATTTCACTAAAGGTTGGGTCATCTGGGGGAGATGCTGCTGAAGGTATATGATGATCCTCATCCAGAAAAGAGATTTTTGAATAGGGGGATTCAGGATTGGGAAAATCAAAATCTTGAAACTCTTCATTCTCAAGATCACCGGGGAATTCAGGCGGCAATTCTTGTTCATCTGACAAATAGTCCTCTATGAAAGGAGGAGAAGACCAGGGTGGCATGATATCCCTGTCACTATGGAATCTCTTAGGCAGAGGAAGGGGAGGAGATTGGGAAGGATCACCCAGCTCTTCGGAGGGCTGAGAATGCTGCATGGCATGTAAGACCTGTTGGACATCATTGGTGATGTCCCTTTCCTGGGATGGAGGGGGGCTGAGAAGGGGGGCTTGTTGGGAAAAAAGATGAGTGATAGAGGGGATGAGATGCATAGTATGAGCAGACCATGCCCCTGGGTGGTAAAGACCAGGGTCCCGCTCTCTGTCCGCCTGGCTCCTATAGGTAACCACCTGCTAAGGGCAGTCAATAAGGCATAAGTCATAGGTTTCCCCTGAGGAATGCAGGGTCTCATCAGCAGACCCACAAGGGAAAAATAGTTATTTTCACTTAAATTGTCAGATGCCATCTACGGGAGAGGAGCCCCCATCGATGGAGCAGCAGTACATTTAGCTGCATGCAAAGCACTGGAAAGCATCATCAACAAGAGGGTATAAGCCTCCATTGAAGGAGCAGTTATAACTTGAACTCCATTTTAAGCACTGGAAAGCACCTTCGATGAGAGGGTATGAGCCCCTGTTAATGAAGAAGTGCTTAAAGCATGTGCTGTCGACGGAGGAACACCTGAAACAGTGGCCATCAATGGGCAATAAGTCAGGGAGTGTGAGGAGAGTTTCTCCTTCTCCTTTTTCTACCTGGAACAAGAACCAGTAGAGGGGAAGCCCTTGGTATGACCCCCCTCGTTCTCTGAAAGAGACATTTCCTGCTCCATCAAAAAATGTTGAATTTCAAGCAACCGTCGACAATGAGTTACCTGATTAAATTTGTGACATAAACTGCAGGAATTGGTGTCATGTGTGGGTCCCAGACATCTTACACAAAGTGTGTGGTTGTCAAAGCGGCATATCTTCCTGCTGCAATGGCAGGAATGAAATAATGCTTGTTTCTTTGAAGAATCTGTAGACATTCATCTTAGTTCCAAATTTCTTGTCGATGACTGCTACACAGAATTTGCACTAGCTGCTGCATGAGCTGAAGACGGCAAGAAAATGAACTGAGGATACCAGGGACCACCCACACTTATATAGGAAACAGGAAGTTGATGTCACGTCTGGGCGATCCCTGGTGAAAAACTGAAAGAAGAGCTGCCATGTGCCACAGCGACCTCTGCTGGATACCCAAAAGTATTACCTACTACAAGAGGCCACTCCATGGAAGATGTACTGTTATAGGTTGAGTAACCTTTTTTTCTAGGGATGTGGATATGATGTTCTATCCACACCTTCTGGCAGACTCCTAGCAGTTCTCTTGGAGGAGGGAGGCAAGGCGCACACCCACTACTTAAGGAACAGAGACTGGAGAACAGAGGCCCCAAAACCAGCATTCTGGTGTTACTTAAAGTCAATGTGGTAATGGAAAATGAAGGTGTGTGCTGACCTCCAGGTAGCAGCCCTGCAGATTTCCTGGATAGGGACATCCCTGGAAGCAGCCACCAAGGTAACAGTATGATGGGTGGAATGAGCCCTTAGCCCTACAGGAGTCTCCCTACTCGCCAACCTATAGCAGAGGTCAGTGCAGGATACAATCCACCTGCCAATCATCCACTTAGCTGCCGGTTTGCCAGCTGCAGCTTCAGTGTAGGTGACAAACAGCTGGCAAACCTCTCCCTGAACTCCAGCCATGCACTCTTTGTAATAAGTGAGCACTCACTTCGGGTCCAGAGTATGGAGACTAGGCATGACCTCCAAGGTGTGATTGGTGAAGTACACTGGGAGATTAATTACCTGGTTAACGTGAAACTCTGACACAATCTTTGGGAGGAACTTTGGGTTGGGGCAAAGGACAACCTTGTCCCTGTGGAAGACCAGGTAAGGAGACTCCACCGAAAGCACCTGTAGTTCACTGATACTTCTGGCTGATGTTTTAGCCACCAAGAAGGCAGTCTTCCATGATAGGTGAGACATTTCACACCTGTGTATAGATTCAAATGGCTTGCCCACGAGTTTTGCCAAAACCAGCAGCAGATCCCAAAGCAGTGGCTGTTCAAGCACCGGAGGGTAAATGTGGTCAAGGCCCTTGGAAAAGTACCAGACCACCTTTTCCTCCTCCACCGACTGCTGACCGGCCTGCACCCAGTAAGTAGAGATGACTGCCTGGTGCACCTTAAGGGCCATCGACTGAAGGCCCGACTTAGACGGGGACCACAGGTAGTCAAGGATACTAGCCACTGGACAGGACAAAAGGTCCAGTCCCTTGCCCTGGCAACAAATGGAGAACCTCTTCCACTTGAAGGCATAGCATTTCCTGGTTGACTCCTTTTGAGATGCCCCACCACAGAGAGGACATCTTCAGAAAGATCCAAAGCCTAGAACTCTAGCCACTCAGGAACCAGGCTTCTAGCTGCATGGATTGACGGTCCAGATGGAGTACCTTCCACTTATAGATGGAGAGCAGGACCGGGCGAAGAGAAAGACACCTCGGGATCCTGCTGCTGAGGCTGAGGTGATCAGGGTACCAAAACGGGCGTGGCCACTCTGGAGTCACCAGTATCACCTGTGTCTTTTCCATCCTGGCCTTGAGAAGAACCTTGTGGATCAAGGGAAGAGAAGGGAAGGCATAGAAGAGGTCTGGGGTCCAGGGCCTTGAGAAGGCATCCCACTGCAGCATTCCCTGCTGGGGGGGTGGGCACAAAACAGCCTCAGCTTTGTGTTCTCCCTGAAGATGAACAGGTCCACTGGAGGGGTGCCCCCACTGAGAGAACTGACTGTTTATTACCTCTGGCTGGAGTGACCACTCATGAGACACCTCTCCCACATGGCTGAGGGCATCCACTAGCTAGTTGGAGGCCCCTGCCACATGGATGGCTAGGAGATTGCCTCCTGACTGTGCATGAGGGTCCACACATGGATAGCTTCCTTGCACAGTGGCAGAGAGTGTGTCCCACCCGGTTTGTTGAGGTAGTACATGGTCGTGGTGTTGTTTGTCTGGACCACCTGATCCCAAATGTGAGAAGTAAAGGCAGTCAGCACCAACTGAATTGCTCAGAGCACCAGCAGGTTGATATGGCTTAGGGACTCCTCAGGGTCCACAGCCTATGGATTCTGTGTTCCTCCAGGTGGGCACCTAGCCCATGAGAGAGACATTGGTTGTCAGGATGACCATTGGCTCTGGGGGGACAAATGGAATATCTTCCTGCGGATGCTTTGGGACCAGTCACCACTGGAGGGCATCCCACATCTGCTGGGTCACAGTGACCAGCTGGTCAAAGTGACCCCTGTGCTGAGACCACTGGCTGGCCAGCTCTCACTGCAGGGAGCTCATTCTCCAGCTGGCCCAATAGACCATGCTGGTGCAGGCTGCTGTGTAGCCCAGCAGCCACAGGAAGTCACGGGCAGTGTGCAACTGCCCAAACCAAAATAATTGGGCAAAGGAGGAGAGAGTCTCAGCCCTGTCTGCCAGGAGCCAGGCTCTGGCTTTGTAAGAGTCAAGCTCCGCCCTGATGAAGTTGATCACCTACAAAGGCATGAGTTCTGACTTGGCCTCGTTGACCAGGAGGCCAAGGAAGACACAGGTTCGGAGAGCCAAATCACCAGACTGCTCCACCTCCAGCATCTGTGATCAGTCAGTCATCCAAGTAGGGGTCAACCTGGACCCCTCGGTGCCTCAGGTAGGCTGCAACCACTGCAGTGCACATGGTGAAGATCCTGGGGGCTGAGGGCATACTGAATGGCATTTGGAACTCTTAGAGGGCACCCTCTGCTCGGAAGCAGAGGAAGCTCAGTGAGATAGATGGATCGAGATGTGAAAGAGCACATCCTGAAGATCCAGGGAACAAAACCACATGTTCTGCTACAGAGATGGAATGATCTGTGACAGTTACCATCCTGAAGGAGCATGACTTGAGGAATTTGTTCAGGTCATACAGATCTAAATAGGACACCAGCCCCAAGAACATTTTGGCACCAGGAAGTACCTGTAGACAAACCCTGGGTGTTCCAGAGGATCTGTGATAAGAACAATGACTTCCTTACAGAGGAACTGGGCAATGTCATTCCGAAAAGCCAACAGGATGTCTGTGGATACCAAGCCTCCCATGGGGCCCAGGCTCGGCAAGGAGAGTACTGCTCGAATTCCAGAGGCAGACTCTGATCCATTACATCAATGACCCATCTGTCTGTGGTGATGGTGGACCAGGCAGAAAGGAAGTGGTGGAGCTTGCCCCCTCACGGGAGGACTCATGGGAGGCATGATGGGCATGAGGGAGGCACCCCTCATCTCATCACTGGCAGGCTTGGAGGAGGAGGAGGGTCTGACTGAGAAGCCACCAGAGTCTCTCCCCCTAGGCTTATGGACAACCAAGGCCACCGACTTTGGCTGAGGTCACTAGGCCTGTGCCTGTTGACCAGCCTGTGGCTGGGCTGGTTTGGCAGCAGGAGTAAAGGGGGACCAAAAGGGCTTTCTTTTCTGCTGCTGGTTAAAGCCCTTGGGGTCCTTTTGGGCAGATGTCATGGAGTCCAAGGTGGCACTGGGCTTCTTGATGTGGGTGAGGTGGCCCTCAACCCAGGGACTGAACGTTTGTGCCCAGGAAAGGGACATCTGCCAGCTTGTGCTGAGTGTCAGCCATGAAGGTCAAGATCCCTTAACCAAGCTGTGTGGCGCATGGCCATTGCAGTCACCATGGAGTGGGCACAGTAGTCCCCAATGTCCATGGCTGTCTGAAGCTGTTGCTTAGCTACAGCCTAGCCCTGGTCCTGGACCTGTTTGAGCATGGTCTGGAGGTCCACTGGCAGATGAGGAAGCACCTCATCCAGAGTGCACAGCAGGGCATGAGAGAACTGGGCCATAAGGAGGGCTGAGTTTGCCTGTCAAAGACCAAGCGAGGGGGCAGCATAGACCTTTTTAGCCACATGGTCCAACTTTTTGGACTCCTTGTCAGGTGGCTTGTCAACATCCCCAGTGTTGCCATAGTGCCTGAACACAGAATCAGCCATCAGCCCCTCAGCAGAGTGGTGGTGTGTGAATCTCAACAGGGAACTGGTAGGCACCACATACTTGCAGGCCATCCAGGCAGAGGGTGCAGGGCATGAAGTGGGGCGCTGCCAAAGCTCCAAGGCAGGGCCAAGGATGGCCTCTGCCTCTGGAAAGGCCTCCCCAGCAGTATCTTCCCAGTCAAGGATCTCAGTCAAAGGATATAAAACCTGTTTCTGGATGGGTTCCATTTTTATACCCGTGAACTTCTAGATCAGGTGGAGAAGGCCCATAAAGGAAGCAGAGCCTTGGTCTGTTGAGAGATCCCCCACTTACTCCACATCAACCAGATAGGAGTGCAAGGAGGAACCCTCCCACTCCGAGGAGTCGTTAAAGAGGGATCGACCACCAGAGTCCCTGATGACCCTCTGAGGACAGTCAGGAGTGGTGGAGACCAACAGCTAATGGAGAAGCCCCTTGGCTGACCAAGTCTCCTTGGTTGGAGTGCCGGTTTTCAGCTGAATAGGTGGTGGCTGCACAGGAGTCAGTGGAAATGCAAGAAGAGGCCAAGCTGGGACTGTCTTAGATGACTCTGGAGAAGGAGAAGGCATCAGCATGTTGGGCAAGAGCCAGGTGATGCTCAGAATAAGAGCTGGAACTGGCTTCATACCAATGAGCACCAGCTGTTGCCACAAGAGGTCCTCATAGCATCTACACAATTTGTGCCGAAGCCTCTCCTTACCCAAGGAGGACAAGGATGAAGAGTAGCGGTGGCGCTGCTTCTTGGAGCATCATGAGTGGGTGCACCAATGTCATTGGGAACCACTCAACCCCCAGGAATATTGATCCATCCCTCCCTCCAACAATCTGAGTCAGGACCGGAGTCCTGGATAAGGAAGTGTTAGTCTCTTCTGTCGACAACTGGTCGAGCGGCTCGAGAAAAATCTCAGCAAGAAGATCAACCAGCATCTCAGCCAACTGGCCCAATGGGGATGCCATGGAGCCAGCAGCCTGGGCTGAGGATTCAACTGAATTTGGATCTGGAGAAGTGCAGGAATCCAAAGCTCTCAACTGAGAGTGTTCAGAATCCCATGAGTGACAGCAAGATCATTTTTTGGTCTGTTTCTTCAATTTAGATTGACACCTGGAGGAGCCCTGACTGAGGGTCAGCAGAGCCTGGCACAATTTTTTTAAGGACCCCGTAAAAGAGGTGCCCACCTGGAGCAGTACAAAGGCATAAACTAAGGAGGTGTGAGCTGTGACCTGGGCTATCACCTCCTCAAATGCTGCAAACTGGTTGGCAGACCCTGCAGCTGCAGAGACCATCCAATGCTCCCAGGTCACCCTTGAAAACAGGCACCTGTGCCTAGTGGGCCTTACCCAGTTACCAAAGACTAAAAAAAAAAATGGGCATCCTTGGATTTCACCAGAGGGCTCCATTCGCTCAGTCCGCCTAACTTGAGTTGCACTAGACAGTCCTCCAGCGCAGTGGGATGGAAAGTTCAGCAAATGTTGCAGGCTTAGAGCTCATGCTTGTGCCCAGGCAATAGATGCACGAGGAGTGTGAATCCATTCGGGACATTTTCTGTCCACAAGGGCACCAGTGGAATCCAAGAGAGAACTTGTCGTCTATTGCGGTCATGATCGATGATCAAGCTGAAGACAAAAGTTTTGAAACATTTAGGAAGTAAATCCAAAGATTTAAGTCACAAGGACCTACTCAGTGCGAGAGTAGTTAAAAGAGAACCTGTTTTTTCCAAGTGGAAAGGAAGATCTGGCATCATGGGGCAGAGTCAAGGGGAATTACAACCTGGGTGGGTGGGAGAAACCAGCTTGAAGATGTTCCAGACAGAATTAGAGTGAAAGGCAACTGCCAGAAAGTGTGGATAGAACATCATATCCACATCCCTAGAAAATAAGAATGCATCGGTACAATGAGAAATTATAAAATGGGTCTCAAAAACCCTGTAACCTTATTGGTCATAACATGTCACATGACTGTGTGTAAATCCTGAAACAGACAACTGGAAAAGATCCCAGTAATCATATGTTTACTTTCTTTGAACATAATTCATTTTTATTTTAATTTGTAATAACAGAGTCCTTTTACAATTACAATAATGCACTTCAGGGCATGTGTAATAGTGGGATTTACACACTTCCTTTGTGGTTAAAGTCACTCAGCTGCACCTCGTGAAACACCACACAAGCTGTGTACAAATCCCACAACAACACATGCCCTGTCATGCGTTATTGCTTAAACTGAGCACAGACAATAGAGAACTAAATTCAAGAACAGACTCGTATCAAAACCATAACAGAGTCCTGGCCTCTGTTGCTCTCAGAGTAAATATTCAGAATGCTTCTTTTTTAATGTAGTATCATAAAAATGTCCATCCCTAGGATTTTGTAACACTTTGTCAATTTCCATGTAGCTAAATTGTTGTTCTGTACTGGGTTTTGAGTATGCAATATGCAGTGCTGTTGCATATCCCAGATTTCCATTTTCTACAGCTTGGCAATGTTTCACTACAAGTTTGCAAAACTGTCTAATGGTTTTTGACATAAAAAGCAGCACAGGTGCAAAAAATGGCTAGTTGAGGGGAAGATAGATGTGGCAGCAGTCACTGAGACCTAGACCACTCAAGGGCATGAGTGGGACCTAAATCTGGAAGGCTACACTATGTTCAGAAAAGATAGGGGGAGGGAAGGGGTGGTGGTGTAGCACTGTTAGTCAGAAATGGCATAGGTATTGGAGGGTTAGAGGAGGCAGAGGGGAATGTGGAGGCTATTTGGGTCACCTTGCTGATGCAGGGGGGTAGGAGAGTAAAGGTCAGAGTGGTATACAGACCACCAGCACTGGCCGAGGTCCTAGAAGAAAGTTTGGTGGCAAATCTTGAGGGACACTGTAGATTAGGAAAGGGAAGGGTTATAGTAATGGGGGACCTCAACATGCCAGGAATAGACTGGGGGACTATGACATCAACAGTGGCCAGAGAGCAGAGGCTGCTGGATGTCTTCCAGGATGCGTTTCTGACACAACAGGTGAGTGAGCCAACTAGGGATGCCCAGACACTGGCAGACAGTGATCAGATTAGGGGCCTAGAGGTGAGGGACTCGTTGGCTGGGAGTGATCACACCACAGTCTGGTTCTTCCTGGACCTGGGGGGGCCAAACAAGGATGGTAGTAACTGACTTTAGGGGTGCAGACTTCAGGGAGATGGGAAGGATCCTTAAAGATCATCTAGACAGGATAAGGCTAGATATGGATGCTGAAAGCAGGTGGGGGATCATTAGGAAGGGAATACAGGAGGTTACCAGATCCTGCGCAAGGGAAAGGCGTACGTTCGCTAGGGCCAGAAAACCCTGCTGGTGGACCCGGGAGATACAGGAGGTGGTGAGGGAAAAGAAGGTGGCCTACAGGCGCTTCAAGTGGTCAAGGAGTGAAAGGGATAAGGAGGAATATGAGCTGACAGCCAAGAGAGTCACCAGGGTGGTGAGAGCAGCTAAGGCAAAAAAGGAGCAGTCCTTGGCCGTTGGGATCCAGAGGGGGGACAATGGGTTCTTTAGATACATAGGGGAAAAAGGAAAGTAAGGGGGCAGATCAGCAAAAGGGTAGCGGACGGTTGGGCACAGGAGGCGGAGGAACAGGCAGAAGTCCTAAATGAGTACTTTGCCTCAGTTTATACCAGGGGGGATGGAGGAGCTATGTCATGTGAGGGGAGCAGGGGCAAACCAGAGCAAGGGGTGAGACCGATAGAGACCAAGGGCCCTGATGTGTCTGGAGAAAGGGAGTGGCCACCACAGACAGGTGGGGGGACCAGCAGTGCATGGTGAAAAGGGGGAGAACAAGGCTGAAATCCCAGTAGAGAGAGTAAAAGAAGTCCTCAGGTCCCTTTGGATGGAGAAAGCACCTGGCCAGATGAGATATATCCCAGGGTGCTGTGGGAACTGGCAGATGTCCTGGCAGTCCCTCTAGTGGAGCTTTCAACATCTCTCTGAGGACTGGGTGGGTGCCCTAAGACTGGAGGGCGGCCCATGTTGTGCCGATCCACAAAGGGGATCAAGAGAGAAGGCAGGAAATTACAGGCCCATTAGCCTGACATCGGTGGTCGGCAAGGTGATGGAGGGTATTGTCAAGGAAAGGCTGGGGGGGGTTACTGGAGCAAACTGGTACTTGGATGATAGGCAGAATGGCTTTGTCACATTAATATCATGTCAGACAAATCTTGCTGAGTTCTATGACTGGGTGATGAGGGCCCTGGACCAGGGTAGGCCAGTGGATGTCATGCCAGACGAATCTGATAGATTTCTTTGACTGGGTGACCAAAGTAGTAGATCAGGGAAGGGCTGTGGACATGGTCTACCTAGACTTTAGCAAGGCATTTGACACAGTCCCACACAAAAGATTAATATATAAGTTAGCCAGCCTGGGAGTGGGTCCCAAGATGACAGCCTGGGTAAAGAATTGGCTGGAGAATAGGACACAGAGAGTAATAGTAAATGGAGTCCACCAGAAGAAAGGAGGGTACTAGCTGGGTACCGCAGGTTCAGATAGGACTAGTCCTCTCAATGTCTTTTATGCTTACATTGCAGAAGGACTGGAAGGAAAAGTATGTCTCTTTGCAGATGACACTAAGATCTGCAACAGAGTTGATGCACAGGGTGGGGTGGAAAGGATGAGAAGGGACTTGGCAAGGTTAGAGAATGGTCAAATGTATGGCAGCTTAGATTCAATGCTAAGAAGTGCAAGTAATGCACCTGGGAAACAAAACCCAGGGAAGAGTACACAATGGGGGTGAGATACTAACAACAACAAAAATGGAAAGGGACCTGGGGTAGTCATATCAGATGACCAAAGGTGGGCAAGCAATGTGAGAAGGCAGCAAGGAGGGTTGGGGGATACTGGGATGCATAGGGAGAGGCATCACCAGTAGAAAACAGGAAGTTATTATCCCTCTGTACAGACAGCTGGTGAGACCCCATCTGGAGTACTGTGTGCAGTTCTGGAGACCCACCTCCGCAAAGACATAGACAGGATGGAAGCTGTCCAGAGGAGGGCACTAAAATGGTGCAGGGTCTGCACCGAGGACATATGAAGAGAGACTTAAGGAGCTTAATATGTATAGCCTCGAGGAAAGGAGGGAGAGGGGGACATGATAGAAACTTTCAAGTACCTCAAGGGAATCAACAAAGTCCAAGAGGGTAGCATCTTTCAAAAAAAGAGGTGTGCAAGAACAAGAGGGCACAATTTGAAGATGGGGGGCGGCTCAGAGGTAATTTAAGGAAGTATTTTTTCACAGAGAGGGTTGTGGATGCATGGAATGGCCTTCCGGAGGAGGTTGTGGAGTCAAAATCAGTGGTGGAATTCAAGCATGCATGGGATAGTCATAAGGCAATTCTGGGGGGTTGGGGTAGAAAGAAGTAGGCTGCTGGTTAACTAGGATCTGCAGCTTATCCAGTAGGTAGGGAAATGGGCAGACTGGGTGGGCCAAGCGGTCCTTATCTGCCGTCAAATTCTAAGTTTCTATATGTTTCTATGATGTCCTCTTTCTGGATTTTAGCAAGGCCTTTGATTCGGTACCCCACAGTGGCCTGCTGGCTAAGCTTAAGGAAATAGAGATAGGGAGACAGTTGCTAAGATGGATAGGAAATTGGCTCTCTGAGCATACTCAGAAGGTGGTGGTTGGAGGGTTAGCCTCATTCCCAAGGTGGGTTACTAGGGGGGTTCCCCAGGAGTCAGTGCTGGGGCCACTCCTGTTCAATGCCTATATCTCAGACATCAGGAGGGGGATTAGGAGTGAGATGAGTCTCTTTGCAGATGACTCAAAGCTAGGTGCAGTAGTGGATGGGAAGGAGGGGAGGGTCGCCTTGCAGGAGGACCTGGAGGCTCTGGAAAGGTGGTCGGGAAAATGGAAACTAAAATTCAATGTGGGGAAGTACAATGTTCTGCACCTGGGAGTCAGAAATCCAGGCCAGGAGTATACCCTGGGAGGAGACATGATTCAAGTAACAGAGGATGAAAGGGACCTGGGGATAGTGCTCGATGTCAAAATGAACAACTCAGAAACCTGTAGGAGGACAGCAGCAAGGGCAAATAGGATGCTGGAAAGCATCGCCAGGGGGTTTACCTCCAGAAAGGTGGAAGTGATCCTTCCACTGTACAACTGCTTGGTTAGGCCACACCTCAAGTATTGTGTACAGTTTTGGAGCCCACATTTAAAGACGGACATTACACTCCTAGAGAGGGTTCAAAGGAGGGCAACCAAAATGATCTGGGTTCTGGGGGAGAGGACCTATGAGAAGAGGCTCAAGGAGCTCAACATGTTCACCCTGGAGGAGAGGAGGGATGGGAGGACATGATATAGGTCTTTAAGTACATGAAAAGGATCAATAAAGCAGGTCCAGTCAGGGTGCTCCAAAGGAAGGAGGGTGGGGCAATAAGAGGTTACGGGTGTAAGCTGGAAGGGAGCAGGTTCAGAGAGGAAAGGAGGAGATGTTATTTCGATGAAAGGGTGGTGGAGCCATGGAATGCACTGCCCAGGTAGCTGGTAGAGATGGAGACAGTGGACAGGTTTAAGAGGGGATGGGACAGGTGCAGGGGGAGGGTAAATCTGACCAGGCACAACACAGGTGGAACATCTGAGACTGGGGACAGTATAACCCAAGGGGGAAGGGGACACACCAAAATCAGCCCTCAGTACAGGTGCTAAAAATCGAGCAGACTCAAGAGACCATTAGGCCTATTCTGCTGGCATTTTAGTATGTTAGTATAAATTATCTTTGAAATGTCACAAGTGATTAGGTGGCATACAAAAGTACTCCTATCCTTGGGACTCTAAAAGCTTTTGTCTCCTTTGATCACTTTACAGGACTGACATCTGTGACAGGGACAGTAGCCTTTATGTGTAAGGCAGCATTGTAGATGAATGTGTAGACCTGACTTTTTTTGCAAAAATCATGGATGCTGACTCTGTGGATTACCTGATTGCTAAAGATTCCATCCAACCTTCACTGTACACTCTGCCGAAAGTCCATTAAATTTTGAACAAGACCCAAGGCAGACCAACTGTAAATGACATTTGTTCAGTGACAGAACCTCTATCAAGGTATGTAGATTTTCATCAAGGATGAAAATGAGAAAGAAAAAGTGTGACCCACCCGGAATTGAACCCAGACCCCTGGTAATACTGTTCCAGTGCTCTAACCATTAAGCTATGGGCTCACATGGTCAGCATGCCTGAGGCCTTCCTTAAATCCACACAAATTCCTTTCTCAAGTGTTGCACAGTCCTGCAGCTTAGGAACATATCAGAAATACAAACAGACCACTTCTCAGTGCACCTAAGCCCCTGCCATGCATAGATTTTCATGTAAGACTTGTCTCTGAACTCCACTCATACATTAAAGGCACCACTGAAATATTGCAATTGCTGCAACACATGGAACTGGAAAAGGGCACCTTCTTGGTGACCATGGATATAGAATCTCTATATACTGTTCTCTCCCTGAGGGTGCCCTTGATGCATTAGCATACTTCTTAAATAAGAGACCAGCACCAGCCAAACCTCCAACACTGTTCCTTGTAAAGCTTGCAGAATTTGTACTTAAGTTTAACTGTTTCACTTTTTGACAGTTTTATCTGTACGTGAAAGGGATGGCAATGAGTGGAACCCTAGCACCCAGCCTTGCTAACTTACGTGTAGTCCTAAGGGAAAGCTCTTGGTACAAATCTGGCTGTGAACTTAGTTTTTTGAAACAATGTCATGGTGGAGGCGATTTATGGATGATATGTTGTTGGTATGGAAATGCTGTGTTGAGTTAAAAATGCTTGCTGAATATTGACACAGTGCCAACCCATATTTGAGGTTTTCAGTGGTAGCTGATCCAGAAAAAAATCACATTCCTGGACCTGGACTCTTTCTGAAAAAATACCGATAGGAATACACTTTATTCACAAAGGTGTGGCATGCATATTTATTTTATTTATGTTTTACCAGGAAGAGACTCCACTGAGCAACATTCATTTGCAAGGATGCCCTAGAAAGGACAGTATCACATTTAGTAACAGGGTGTACAGTGCAGAAATTTACAGGAGATACAGTACTAATTCAGTAGGACCAGCATATTGATTAATTACAGTACATAATAGATTAATATATGAAGGCATAGACAAAAATAAGTTTAGAGAACATTAATAAACAGAATGCAGAGGTATAATAGTAATACATTAAGTGCAATTAATAGGTTATATAGGATTCATATAATGGAAGAAGTACTGTAGGTATAAGAACATAACACTTGGCATACAATATTCATCAGGGTGGCAATAGTTTATTTATTTATTTAGCTTTTGTTAACCAGGTAAGTACACTAGACAAGACATTTGCCTATTTTCAGGTACAACCCAGGAGGCTACAGGAAAATATACATTCAAATACAGAGGTTAGTTATGAGATAGTACTGCTGATCTGTATTTTGTTTTCCACATATGTGCATACTGCACCCTTGTGAATGAAAATGTAATTATCTGAGCAGCACCAGGTTGTGCATTAGAGAAAATGTATGGTGTTTCTGGGAGTCCCAGTTTCTAATTACCTTGGAGGCACAGCTGGTAACACAACCAGAATGGTATTACGGGCAGCCTGGGTTCAAATCCCAGCCAAGGCACTTATTTCTTTTTCTCTTCTGTTGTTTTGGAACACGCTTCTCCTTGCCTGGCGTTACCATTCTAGGCATACAGTACAAAATCAAAACATCCCACAGGGACAGTTCCTCACATTGAGACAGAACTGCATTTCAGATGCCAATTTTGTAAAAGCAGCTATTGATCTTTCTAACAGTTTCCAGGAAAGGGGTTACAGTGCGTCAGTAGTGACATGAGCACAGGAGTTTGCCATTAATCAGGACAGAGAGATCTACAAGGCAGGCCAGATTTAGAAAGAGACAATAGTAGGTTCAATTGTGTAACTATGTTTCAAAGCTAAGGAATCCTTCACTGTTGTTTGACAAATGTGCCATTCCTCTGGAATGAGCTGCCCCAGAGCCTAGATTGTTATGCTAATTAGAGAACTTTAGAATGAATTTCAAAACTCTGCTGTGGTCACACTCTCCCCTGCCCTCGAACGGCAGATTTATTTCTCTGCCTGAGAGGAAGCATCACCCCAAAGTGGTTCTCCACAGTGCCGGCATCGACATTCTGGTTTATTTTGTTAATTTTAGCATTGTTGTTTATTTTAGTCAGAATTCGATACTCTACGTTAGGTTTTGGATATTTTTCTGGATTTCTATGATTTTATCTAGGATCCCTTGTGTTTCCAAGGAACCAAGAATCATCTGCTGAAACGCAGTTCCTGTCTTAGTGGAACCATATTTTAAACCCCTTCTGAATATATTTTTCTATTCAGCCTAAAGAGATGTTGCCATTGTTTAAACAGCGGTACCAATTTCTTTGGTCACTGCTTGCGATCCCCATTTTTCCCTTCCCGGTTCCCTGTGAGGAACTGAAGCGATAACTTTTTTGGTATTGGGCTTACTTTTTCTACTTGAGTTTTCACTTCGGGCTTTTTAAATTTGGGTGCTTAACATTTTTATTTGCAGTTCCCATTTTTTGGTGAGAACCAAACCGCTAACTCTCAGAACCGCACTCCTTTTTTCTTATGGGCTGTCAGCAATTGGTATGTCTCAAGCCCAAGAAAAGGACTGGACCCACAGGTTTCAAAAATTGTACCCAGTGCTTTAATCTCCTGGCCAAGTCAGACTGCCACAAGTTATGTTTTTTCTGTTTGGGTCCTGATCATGATGTTTCCCAGCTGTGAGCTTTGCATCAGGTTTTCCCTAAAACATTAGACAAGAGGGCCAAAAAACTTAAGGATATCATGGCTTTTCATTCTGCCTCCTCTTCACAACCTGGCTTAGGGGAGAGTCAGATTCCTGTACAGCGGCATAAGGACAAAGCTGCTAAAGGTGACTCAGAGGTCAGGATGTTGGACAGGGAGACCCCTGAGTCTACCAAAACTAAAAGATCTGCTGAGCAAGCATTGGAACTGGTGCCTGCCAAGAAAAAGCAGAAAGAAAACCTATCACTGCCCCTCCTGCTGAAGAAGCAAAGTTGACGCCAGTTAACAGGAATAGAATGTTCTCAGCTAAGAACATGGCTAAGGCTTGGCAGTTCTTCCGGGCTTTCCAGACTATGGGAGCCTTTAGATGTCCATCCAAGCCCCCTCTCCACAGGCTCCACAACCTGTAACAAAGCCTGTGGTGGAGTAAGCTGAAATGTTTTATGAAGAGGAGGAGGAGGAGGAGCTCATAGAGTCTGATGGTTCCCCAGTTCAGGAATTTGGCTCCACTCCCCGGTCATTAAGAGGAGTACTCCTCACACTGTTCCTCTGTGAGGCAGATGGAAAGTACCCTCAACTTCTCAGCTCAGGAGGCAGCAGAGGATAAGGATGAGGTGGAATGTTTAGACATGATGGGCCTAACACCTACAAAGAGGGTGTTCTTGCCCATTCATAACTCACTGAAATAGGCCACCTCAAAAACCCTGGTGGCACCCACTTTGGCAGCTGGTATAGACAGGAGAGAGCAAAAAAGAAATACCAGCTGGATAGGCAGGGTGCTGAGTATCATTACACTCACCCTAACTAAGAAAGAGCAGTACAAACTACTGCCTGTGACAAGTCCAAGGTCCCAATTTCCTCTCAAAACCCATAGAGGGTTTCCAGAAAACTGGATAGCATGGGTAAAAAGGTTTACACCTCAGCTTCCCTTTTACTGAGACAGGCAGTCTACTGTATATGGCCAATGCAGCTCAGTACCAGAAAGCCCTCTAGACCTCTGTAGTGTCCCTGAGTGAAAAGACTTCTGGTGATAGAGCCCAGGAGCTGGCCAACACAGCAGAGGCTGTCTTGGATGCCACTAAATACCAGTTTCACATGACTGTGGATACCAGTGACACTGCCTCTAGGGTCATGGCTCATGCAGTGTCCCTCAGAAGGTTTGCATGGCTCACGACTAGGAACCTCTCTCAGGAAACAAAAACTAAGGTCATAGATTTCACTGTGAAGGGAACTCCTTGTTTGGTGACAAAACAAAGGCATATGTGAAAACGGTGGTTGAATATAAGACCACCTATAAAAGCAACACTGAAAGGAAAGCATCCACTTCCCAAAGACCCTACATAAGGGGAAGTAGGGGCAGGTGTTATGTCCCGTGCACTTGTATGACTTATGACTACCTTTCTCAGAGGAGTTTCTTCAGGGGCAGTGGTAAGTGGAGTGAAAAGCAGGTTGCAGCTACCCAGATCCCAAGCTGCAAGCAAAGCGGAACCCCTGACAGGTCTGCACAGGCTGCCCAGCTATTTTCAATGGAAGGAAAGTTGGCTCACTATTTCCAGGCATGGAAAAGTCTTACCACAGACAAGTGGGTCCTGGAAATAGTGAGTCAAGATCTCGCCCTACAGTTCAAAAAGTTCCCAAAACTGCAGATAGACAGGGCCTTCCCACCTCAAACCCCAGCAGAAAAACTCCTGCTGGAGTTGGAGGTCAAAAAGCTGCTGCTGGCCAATGCAGTGAAACAAGTTCTCTCTGCCCAGTGTGGCAAAGGACTCTAATCCAGACACTTCCTCACCCACAAGAAAAATGAAAAGTGGTAACCCAATTTAGCCCTAAGATTTCGGAATGAGCACTTGAAATAAGTTCAAGATGGTTACACTGTCCACAGTGATCCCATCTTTGTAACTGGGACATTGGTTGGGGTCTCCTGATCTGAAGGATGCCTACTTTCATGTCCCAGTAAAACCTTCCCACAAAAAGTACTTCAGGTTCAGGGTAGGGAACTGCCACTATCAGTTTGTGGCCCTACCCTTCCGCCTATTGTCAGCACCAAGGGTCTTCACATAGTGTCTGGCAGTGGTCTCAGCTTACTTGCAAAGACAATGGGTGGTGGCCTTCCTCTACTTGGATGACTGACTAATCTCAGGAAGGTTATTCCAGGAGGCCAAGGCCTCCTTTCAGCTCACTCAGTTAACCCAGGAGGATCTGGGGTTCCTGATAAACATCCCAAATTCTCGGAGAGAGCCTGTGCTGGTGCTGGACTTCATAAAAGCAGAGCTGGAAGACACTACAGGGAAAAGCTTTTCTCCCTCAGGAGAGGGTGGTAAGCCTCACAGAACTGGCAAAGTCATTAAAAGCTGGCCACCCAAACCTGCAAAGGTTTTCCTACAGTTGCTGGAACACAAGGCCACCTCCACATCTGTGGCCCCAGGCACCAGATTTCAAATGAGAGACATTCAGTATCATTTAGGGTCCCACTAGTCCCAAAGGTGGGACCCTCTGTCAAAGCTGGTACCAGTTACAAAATGCCTTCTAAAGGCACTGGACTAGCGGAAAGAGGAGGATAATTTCAAGGAGGGAATCCCCTTTCTCTAGTAATCCCCTACAGTGGTGCTCAGTATAGATGCCTGCCTCCTGGGATGGGGCGCCCACCTGGAGGACCTCACTGTAAGTGGGGTGTGGACCCCACTAGAGTCCCAGGAGCACATAAACCTCTTGGAGCTCAAGGTTGTGTATCTGGCAATGCAGGCTTTTTCCTCCCACATCAGGGGTCAGTCGGTCCCTATCAGGACAGACACCACCACCACCACCACCAGGTACTACATAAACAAACAGGGAGGAACAAAATCTTCTAAGCTGTGCACAGAAGCAATGAAGATCTGGAGCCTAGTATATAAGATGGAGGTGCAGTTATCCACAATGCACCTACCAGGGAAGGACAATGTCCTTGCAGATTCCCTGAGCAGACTCAGTCAGCAACCACAAATTGACCCTGAACAGGCAAGTGCTTGTAACAGTGTTCAGAAGGTGGGGCACACCAGTGCTAGATTTCTTTACCTCTTGGCAGAACTACCAGCTCTCCCTCTTTTGTTGCAGATCTCTGTCAGTGGGGACAGTCCCAGAGGACACCCTGGTGTTCTGTTGGACAGGAAGATTCCTTTATGCATTTTCTCCTTTCCCTCTCCTTTGGAGGGTGCTTTTGAAGCTCAGAAGGGAGCCTACAATGATGATTCTAATTATTCCAGACAGGACCTGGCAGACCTGCTATTCTCTGCTCCTGGCCCTGTCCAGCAAACCTCCCATCACTCTTCCCCTGAGGTACAACCTACTGACCATACCTTAGGGCAGGATAATATTTCCAGACCACAGCACTCTGCACCTAAGGACAAGTTGAGGAATTAGAATACTCTGGGTTAAACTTCTCAAAAGAGGTTTTGAATGTATTAAAAGTTTCCAGAAAGCCAGCCACCAGGAAAACATATGCCTCAGTGGAAAGGTTTTCCCTGTGGTGTTCTTCCAGGCAAATCAATCCCCTCCAGGCTAGTCTGTCCTGCATACTGGAATACCTGGTACACCTACAGTCTTTAGCTCTTTGCCTTTCTACCTGTAAAGTGATTTTGTCACATTATGTTTCTTAGAAATTGACTTACCCCATTGGATACCTAAAGGTAGCAAAAGTCGTCCTGTCCCTTTTTTCATACTGAATGCAGTGACTGTATTTAGACATTAAAGCTCATATGTTGGCCCCGAGAACACCGGCCAGCACATTCATTTACTTCCTCATGTACTGAATATGTCTCCACACTATGACGTCCTGCAAGGTAGAGCATGGGGGGGGGGGGCCCCATTGAAATTAATGTGGCTCAATTTTGTATCATATTTAACACCTTATAATGGCCAGTTTGAGATTATTGTAGGACACTGCTTGATTAACAAGACCCTTGTTAGTCGGGTAGTGTTCTTCATTGTTCTCAGACAGGCCATTATAATGTGTTAATTATGAGACAAAACTGAGCCCCATTCAATTAATGAGGGGCGGCATACCTCTCCCTTGCAGGGCGTCTCGGAAGTGTATTTAATGCAAGAGCAAGTAAAGGAATGTGCTGGCCGTGTTAAATAAAATAATAATTTTTAATTTCTAAATTCAGGCACTGCATTCAGTATTAAAAATGGGACAGGATGACTTTCATTACCTTCAGGTATCCAATGGGGTAAGTCAATTTCTGAGAGGCATAATGTGACAAAATCACTTTAAGGTGCATCTTGCAGCAGTCTCAGCCTGTGCTTCAGCTGTTAGGAAGAGGACAACAGCCTCCCTGGCTATTTTCAAAGGGTTCTTTAAGGGTCTGACCCACCTGAACCCTCCTTTTACAGATCTATTCCCTCCCTGGGATGTGAATCTATGCATTACCCAGCTCATGCGTGCTCACTTTGAGCCTAAGGCGACTGCTGCTCTGAAATATGTTACTTGGAAAACAGTTTTCTTGGTGGCTGTCACCTCAGCCACGAGAGTGAGCACGCTCCAAGCTCTGTGCACAGATCCTAACTACATTATCTTCCACAGAGATTAAGGAGTTTTGAGGAGCAACAGAAAATTTTCTCTCTAAAGTGGTTTCAGAGTTTCACCTCAACCAATATATTACTCTCCCTGTGTTTTTTACTGCAAAATCCACACCAGGAGAGCAAAGGCTCCATTGCCTGGATGTTAAAAGAGCTTTAAGCTACTAATTGGATCGCATAAGGGTGTCAGATCTACTTCAGCACAACTTTGTTACCTAAGGGGATGAATGCCAAGGCAAGCCATCATTCAGGAGGATCATTGCTTACTGGATACAGGCATGTATACAGTTCTGTTATGGCAAAGCCAGAAAATGTCCACCCGGAGGCCTCAGGGCCCACTCCACAAGGAGCACCTCTGCTTCTATGGCTGCATCTAGAGGTGTCTCCTTTCAGATTTGTAAAGCAGCTACGTGGAAAACAGTACACATCTTTACAAAGCACTTCTGTCTGGACGTGCAGTCCAGAATGGATGCCAGCTTTGGCACTGCTGTCTTGCAGAACCTTTTCCCTAAAGAGGTTCTGTACCCAGCCGCCCAAGATATTACTATGGAGTCTCCACTTGCCAAGCAATAGTGAGGGATTCCTGGGGCTTGAAGAAAAAATTAATCACCATAGTAATGTTGTTTTTTCCTAAAGGATCCCTCACTATGTTTGACAATCCCTTCCCTACCTTCCCTCCCAGAACTTGGAAAAGGTTCTCTCAACAGCCTTCTCTTAGTGGAATTAAGCATTTCCAGTTGTTTTGGCTCACAACTGAAATTTCTGTGATTTTTTTCCCATTTGTTTTTCTTTTCAAAAAAAGGTGTTTTAGGTTAACATTTTTTAGTAATCATTTAGCTAGATTTGGTGTTCACTGCTCTCCCACAGTTTGAGAAATAAATCTGCAATTAGAGAGCAGGGGAGAGTGTGGCCACAGCAGAGTTTCAAATTTCATTCTAAAGTTCTCTCATTTGCATAACGTTCTAGGCTCCAGGGAAGCCCATTCCAGGGGAATGATTACTTGTCAAGCATATTGAGGGATCCTTCGGGAAGACACAACATTGCTACAGTGAGTAATTTTTATGTTTGCTAGCACGCATGTGCAAGAAAGATAGTGCCACCATACGAATTTTCGTAGGTGTGGCACCCCCGCATCCAATGCCCTGATCTTTTTTTCAGGTGCAGTCACACCGCACCAGTGAATGTCCAAGCTGTCTATGACAGCATTTCTGAGGCAGTGGCATACAGTTGAAAGAGAAAGACAGCTACAATCAGCGGTGATAACGTGCAGGCAATTTGCATACTGCCGTGAGTTAGCAGTATGCAAATTGCTTACAGTCACCACCGCTGATTGTAGCTGTCAAACTGTACAGCACTGCAGCTCCCGCAGGCATGATGTGCCCCCCTCCCATTTATTGTGTGCCGAGGGGGTGTCCAATCACCCTCGGCTCATGCACTCTCCCCCCAAGCACACGGTATGTCCAACGGGGATGCCCAATCCCCATCAGCTCCAGTGCCCCCCCAAAAAAACTTCCAGGTGCCATGCTGGAAGACCACCCCAGCATGGAAAAAGTCCAGTGTCCTCATGTGCTCCCCTAGTATGGCCAACGGGGGTACCCAAGCCCTGTTGGCTCCACTGCCCCCCCCAAACAAACTTCCAGGTGCCATGTTGGGAGCCCACCACAGCGTGTCAACAGTCCTGCGTCATGTGCTCCCCTCCTTGCACACTGTATGGCCAAAGGGGGTGCCCAATCCTCCATTGGTTCCACTGTCCCCCCAAACAAACTCCAGGTGCCATGCTGGGAGCCCACCCCAGCATGGCAAAAGTCCCGCATCGTCTCTGTTAAAAAAAACCTGTAACAAAAGAAAATGGTCCCTCGTTGACTCTCTTGCCCCCTCTCCTAACCTGCACCCATCCTCTGCCTACCCCACCTCCCCACACCCCCCACCCCATACTTACCTCCGAAGCCGGTGCTACGATCGTCAGTGGACCAGGGACACGTCTGCACTCTTCAAAGCCAACTGTGAACTGAAGAAATGCCGGGTAAGCTGTATAATGACACAAATAGGTTTTTTTAAACTTTGGTGCATATCTCGGTCATTTTTTTAAATTTTTGCACCAAACTTTCAACATGGGGTTCTTGGGGCCCCATCTCATGAATTCAGTGACTGTCATCTGATTATTTGGTCCTGAAAGGTGATTTCGCGGTCACTGCACGGAATCACCTTTTGGGACCAATTAACGAAATGACAGTGTCACAGTTCATGAGGTAGGCCCCCAAAAGCCCTATGTTGAAAATGTGGTTAAAAAAATCCCAAAATGACTGTTTTACAAGTATGTGTTGCACAGTTCCTACGCACGCTCGTAACTTTGAGAATTTTTGATATTTTCACTCCAGATTTTCAACATTGGCATTTTTCATACCTCCTTATGAACAGTACAGCTGTCATTTTTCACATCCAGGTCAAAACGTGGTTTCGTACTTCCGGCGCAGAATAGTGCAGTCACTGTAGGAAATCAATGTTTGGGACAGATTAAGAAAATCACAGTAACACTGTTCATGAGCAGAGGTTCCAAAATGCCTATGTTGAAAATTTGGTGACAAAAGTCCATAAAATGACTGTATTATGAGCATGCATTGTGCAGTTTCTACGCACCCTCGTAACTGCACGAATTTGTAATATTTTCACTCCAGATGTTCAGCACTGGCATTTTTTCACACCTCCTTATGAACAGTATAGCTGTCATTTTTCATATCCTGGCTGAAATGTGTTTTCGCACTTCTGGCGCAGAATAGTGCAGTCGCTGTGGGAAATCAGTGTTCAGGACAGATTAAGAAAATCACAGTAACACTGTTCATGAGCGGAGGTCCCAAAATGCCTATGTAACCCCTCACCCCTGCCATTCTAGCAAACAACAGGTGGCATGCTTTTGAAGCTGACAGCAGTACCTGGTGGGGACTGGGTTCGGGGAGGATGAGGTTACTCGGCACAGGGGACATAGGTTTGGCTACTCTGCATAGGGGCACCCAAGTAAATCCGAACACAGGAAGCAATAATTGTAATGACCAGAACCAGGAATGGGATTCTTCAGTGTGGGTTTTATTCACATCCAAGCTGAACAAACAAAGCATAGACGGACCTCCACGGGGCTACATTTCCTGGTAATGCAGATTAGAGACTACAGAACACTTTATCACTATTTCCAGCCCTCAGGCTCTAAACCCACCAGGCACACAGCCCGGACTTGCACGCAGCTTTGGGTACACAGCCCGACTTGTACACTACTTGGGTTTTCCCCACTGGCCCGGCTCCCCCGCCAGCCACTTGATCCCCCGTCCATTTGAGGAATGAAGCAATTATCCAATTCGCGGTCCATTTGAGGTATGAACCAATTATCTTGTTGTGGCTCCCCAAACCACACTAGAGTCTTCGACTCCTAGAGAGAATTTTCCTAAAAATCCCACATCTGGGTACTTTCCTCATCACCAAGCGCCTGAGGTAAAGTAGAAATCCACAGAAGAAATCCATAGAGGTAGACCTGGTCACTAAAGATGGGGGGCCACCCACCTCCAGCTCCCACAGCCCATACCCGGCCATTTCTCTGGAAACTAAACTATTCCTTTACTGAACTTTCAAATGTAGATTCTGGGTAGACGTCTGTCACATCTCCTCTACATATCATTTGCATCCCAACAAACTCTGGACTTGAACCTACTTTTTCTTTGCTTAGCCCATTACTCTAGGCTTCCCAATGTTTAGTAGTTCAATCCCCACATTTTCACACAAGTCCCAGGGTGAAAAACATAGGCCCCTTTAGCAAGAGCAGACACTCACCCTCATGTTGCAGGTGCCCCACAGGCGACTCACAAATCTTCTTGTTCTCCCAAATAAATTCTGGAGCAAACAGGCAGCTTTTCCCTACAGAAGCTGAACTAGGGGGTTGTCCCAGGAATCTGCAGGGAACCCTTTCCTGCCCTCCCCCCTGAAGGGAGGGGGCACTGAGACCCGAAAACAGCGGTCTCCACTACTTCAATTGTCTCCTGTGTCTCTCTTTAAGGTGGAGACACACCCTTTTCAACTAAAAGTAGCCCTCTGTCAGGGCTGAGATTCCTAGATCCTTCACTGAGCTGCTTTCTCAGCAAGCTCCCAACTTCACACTCACTCACTCACTGAAGACTGACTGAAGACTGACGTCAAAACCTCCCAACGTTCTAACCAACTCCCTTGCTGTAGATTCCCATGTGGCTCATGCAGCTGCGATAGTTCTATTGGTGATGTCATCCCTCAGTCTCAGCTGAGACTGAGAACAGAGTGAGACAGTCTGAAACCCATTTAACTGGAGTTTCACAAGCTGCCTTCCCTGCCTACCACTAGGTCTTACTGGGATTCTAGTAACCCCGGGTAACAAGGGGGTTACACTCGCCCTTGACCAGGAAAATGACTGTCTGCAGTCATTATTTACCCAGCCTTAGTCCATCCCGCCCTATGTGCTCCCTGTGGAGGGGGGTGATCAGGCCCTCTCCTACCATGTGCAAGCACAGACAGGCAACACTAAGGGCCTAGAGGCCTTTAGCTGACATATCAGCCTCTACACTATCCACTTACTATGGACGCCTAGTGGCTCTGGTAGAACTATCCAGAGCACAGCCCTGATAGATCAGCACTGCGGTCCCAAAGGCCATTTAGGACCACAGCCTGTCTATCCCCGCTAAACCTCTAGGGAAAACCTATCTGCTTTTAACCTAATACGCCCAAAAACAAAAACAAAAACAACCTGGGGACCTCCCCGACCTTGGGCAACCTGCAACCACACATCATTAAAATACCACATTTTATACCATGTTACTGTCTCCTCCCTACCCCCACAACCACACCTGTGGAAGGAAAGGGTTAATACAGTAATAACAACAATAACACCACAGTACTTTAAATTTTTACACACTAAAGCACTGATGAGGAACTCCGATGAGCCCCTCCTCCTCTTCTTGTCTTCTCTTCTGTCTTCCCATGAACACCTGTAAGAAAAAGAAAGACAACACATACTCCTAATCTGCATACACAGTCTACCTAGACCCCTACCATCAAAACACTAAAGAATCCCAAAAAGATTTTTTTTAGAAAAAGGTAGAAAAACAGTATTTACATTAGAAAACAACGACATTATTTACAATACACATTTTGGGGGGATAGAGTGCCCTAAAAGTCCCAACTAGTGACCACAATGCCCGAAGGCTAGTCCCATAAAGAGTCTCTCCTGGGCCGGAGCCCGGTGAAGCACAGTTCTAACAGGCCAAAGTCCCAAAGGGGAGAGTCTTTGAGGACAGTTCACACATTTTTGAAGTCTGCTAGTGTAGGGTGTGTGCTGCAATGTCATAAAGATAGAAAAGTTCGGACTTACCAGCCACTTGTAGAATGGAATTTTTGGGACCGACCCGCACCTCTGACGAAGACTCTCCCTGGCAGCATTTCTTCCGATACAGCTGGGCGGACATCTTCCGGGAACCACAGGAGGGCACATCTGGGAACTGCTGGGTGATGTCATCTCTGGAGACGGAACCTTAGAACAGGAACAAAATGAAAACAGCTGGTCTGACATCATCCGATTACCAGGCGATGAACAGGATACAGCTGGGCTGGTGTCTCTCTGGATCTGAAGTCATCTGGTGGGCCAGTCAATGGATTCTGGAAAGGCCAGTACACTGTAGAACTGATGAATGTGGGGCACCTGAGTCCTGGATGTCCATATTGGCAATCAATAAAGGCACTTTATAGTCTGGTGGCAGGCTGACTACCACTGCTCGGCTCATTTAGCAGGCACGGGCACATTGAGCTTGAATTATTACCCCCTGCCTGGGCTATTACACCACAGGGAGATTTCACGTCCCTCTCCGTCCACTATTCTCATTCTGTCTATAAACAGTGCCCTGCCTCTCTTCCACTGGGTATGCTTTTAGGTGGAACAGTCTGTTCTTTACATGCTTGTTAGCCCCAGGATGCACACTTTTCATGGCTTCATCCCAGATCTAGGATTTCCTGCAGTTCTCAATCTTCTCCCAGACTTTCTGAGGAAAGGTAGGAAAGGTCATACCATAGATCTCATTTGCCTTCCTACGAACCAGTCTCTCCTCTTTACTTGCTTTGGTCAATCTGAGACCGCTGGCCTGGCTTGGGGGTGGCCAGTCCTGGTTCTGCCAGCTACGCATCCTTAAAGAAATTAGAAATGGATCCCTGACTTCTTCCTCTTGCGAAGCCAGGGCAGTGGCATCACCACTTTCTTACATGCATTCCTCCGAGGCAAGATCTTGAGGCTGTTTATCCATTCCTTTTTCACAAGGCCACATAGGTTCCCCCTCATCTTCCTCTTCACTGAGGATCTGGGCCCAGGAGTGAGCAGTCGTTCTCACTCCTGAGACTATCCACTCATCACTAGGAGCGGAGGTCGACACCTCCCAATCAAAGGCCTCCCGCATCTCATCTTCGCCTGAGAGACTTGGGATTGGCCCCCCCCAGGGGTCCATTGATGCTTTATCCGAACTTTCCTTCTGGGATCCAGCATCCGAAATTTCAACTTCTGGTTCTGTCTCTAACTCTGCACCCTCTAGTTTTGTGCCACACTCCCCCAAGGGGCCCTTCCTCCACAGGTTCCGCCTGGTGCTCTGTGCTGCCAACTGCAGATTCCTGAATTTTTGTCCATGTGGGAGCCAACCAGATTGGAGGCGCTTTATACAAGCCATATTTTTCTAGGCATCCAGCACAGTGAGGAATCATGAAGACGTACCTTCCAGCTCTCAAGCATATTTGACTTACATGCACTGGAAAACCAGGAATTGCCACATGAGGAGGCAGCTGTTCTCCATAGCACCACTTCTTCAATATCCTCAGTCTACTTACTGCTGTTACTGCAACCCGGCATGATCCGGTAATGAGCTGGTCCTGAGGCCATAACTGCAGAAAACAAAACAAAAGTTCACTGTAACTGAAAGTCCCACTTTATTGAACACACTCTTTAGTTGTAAAATGGCTCCTCTGCTGCTGTGTTTACTTTACTACCCCACCCTGTAATGGCAGCGGCAGCACTCCTGTGCATCAACATTCAGAATCTGGGTCAAGCCACTGCGCACCCGATTCACACAAACTACTGATAACTTTTGCTCAAACTGCACAACTTGCTCTGTTCTTGCTTTAAACACATTCACAGGATTTTCATGGACTTTTTACATGCTGGAAACATTTCTTTGATTACCAGTCCCTTAAAGCTTCAGGTTTTTAGCACAGGATTGCCTGTATAACTAGTGCTGCACATTGGCTACAACCCACAGTCTCTCTCTGGCTTTAAACTTTAAACTGAGGCTGAATTCATTACTATGCACACAGTCAATGGCTTAACAGGCTTGCACTTGTTGGCAGGACTTGACACAGTCGTTACTTGCAAAGTGACTACACTGCTGCACACACATTTATATGGCATAGGGCAGAAAATCACTGTTTGAGCAGTTTTTAGGTTGTTACTTACTGTTATCAGTAGCAGTTTGCTGCGATGGGGAAAAACGGTCTGCAGCCAGTTCTTGGAGGCCTCAGAACAGAAACGGGCGGGCAGTTCTACCGATCGACTTTTCAACCACCACTTTTGCAATTCCGACGATCGATTAGTGGGTTGAGCCCGATTTTAAACTAGAAAGTCTATTTTTAAAATGTTTACAGCGATTTTAACACTCTGCGACGCTCCTCCACTAGCCAGTACACGCACTCCACTCACACTCGCTCTCAAATGCTGGGGCAGTCACTGTAGAGCTGGCTGAGGGGCGGGACTGATCTCAGCCTGAGCAATCACACAATGCCATGCAAATGAGCCTCTTCTTCCTTGCAAGGACTCTTCTCCTCACGGCAATCATTGAGCAGGCAAATTTAGACTGCAGAATGCAACTTTTTTTCTTTACCAACTGACTCCACGGCGGGAGCCCATTTCAGCCATTTAACATAGCCATTACAACTGCAAGTCTCTCATACTTTCAAAAAGCATTTCCAACGTCCAGGGCACAATTTTCCTGTTGCTACCCCTAGTCTTCCACACTTTTCTTTACCACAGTTCTTTTTAAAAGCAGGCAAAAACGTTGTAAACAATTTGATGCAGGACAAGGGCACACTCTTTGGCTTTACTGCTCCTTGATAAACAGTTGGCATTTGTAAACAGCAGCATAAAATCCACAGCACACAGCAACACACTAGGGAAATTGCTTCAGCTTTTTGTGCTACCCACTGCCAGATAGCCAAAATGCTAGCCCCTTGCCCGAGCACCTTCCTTCCCAGAACAAAATCCAAAGCGGTGCCTCCATTTTTGTAACCCCTCACCCCTACCTTTCCAGAAAATGACAGGTGGCATGCTGTTGAAGCTGACAGCAGTACCTGGTGGGGACTGGGTTCGGGGAGGATGAGGTTATTCGACACAGGGGGACCTAGGTTTGGCTACTCTGCACAGGGGCACCCTAGTAAATCTGAACACAGGAAGCAATAACTGTAATGTCCAGAACCAGGAATGGGATTCTTCAGTGTGGCTTTTATTCACATCCAAGCTGAACAAACAAAGCATAGACGGACCTCCACGGGGCTACATTTCCTGGTAATGCAGATTAGAGACTACAGAACACTTTATCACTATTTCCAGCCCTCAGGCTCTAAACCCACCAGGCACACAGCCCGGACTTGCATGCAGCTTTGGGTACACAGCCCGACTTGTACACTACTTGGGTTTTCCCCACTGGCCCGGCTCCCCCGCCAGCCACTTGATCCATAGTCCATTTGAAGAATGAACCAATTATCCAATTCGCAGTCCATTTGAGGAATGAACCAATTATCCTGTCGTGGCTCCCCAAACCACACTAGAGTCTTCGACTCCTAGAGAGAATTTTCCTCACAATCCCACGTCTGGGTACTTCCCTTATCACTGGCCAAGTGCCTGAGGTAAAGTAGAAATCCACAGAAGAAATCCGTAGAGGTGGACCTGGTCACTGAAGATGGGGGGCCACCCACCTCCAGCTCCCACAGCCCATACCCGGCCATTTCTCTGGAAACTGAACAATTCCTTTACTGAACTTTCAAATGTAGATTCTGGGTAGACGCCTGTCACATCTCCTCTACATATCATTTGCATCCCAACAAACTCTGGACTTGAACCTACTTTTACTTTGCTTAGCCCGTTACTCTAGGCTTCCCAATATTTAGTAGTTCAATCCCTACATTTTCACACAAGTCCCAGGGTGAAAAACATAGGCCCTTTTAGCAAGAGTAGACACTCACCCTCACGTTGCAGGTGCCCCACAGGTGACTCACAAATCTTCTTGTTCTCCCAAATAAATTCTGGAGCAAACAGGCAGCTTTTTCTTCAGAAGCAGAACTAGGGGGTTGTCCCAGGAATCTGCAGGGAACCCTTTCCTGCCGCCCCACCAAAGGGAGGGGGCACTGAGACCCGAAAACAGCGGTCTCCACTACTTCAATTGTCTTCTGTGTCTCTCTTTAAGGTGGAGACACACACCCTTTTCAACTAAAAGTAGCCCTCTGTCAGGGCTGAGGCTCCTAGAGCCTTCACTGAGCTGCTTTCTCAGCAAGCTCCCAACTTCACACTCACTCACTGAAGACTGACTGAAGACTGACTTCAAAACCTCCCAACGTTCTAACCAACTCCCTTGCTGCAGATTCTAATGTGGCTCATGCAGCTGCGATAGTTCTATTGGTGATGTCATCCCTCAGTCTCAGCTGAGATTGAGAACAGAGTGAGACAGTGTGAAACCCATTTAACTGGAGTTTCACAAGCTGCCTTCCCTGCCTACCACCAGGTCTTACTGGGATTCTAGTAACCTCGGGTAACAAGGGGGTTACACCTATATTGAAAATCTGGTGAAAAAAGTCCCCCAAATAATTGCGTTATGGGTGTGCATTGTGCAGTTTCTACGCGCGATCATGACTTCACCAGTTTTTTGTATTTTTCATTACAGATTTTCAATATTACCATTTTTTCCACCTCCTCATGATCAGTACTGCTATCATTTTTCACATTGTGTTCAAAATGTGTTTTTGCACCTGTGGCACCAAATGGCACAGTCACTGTGCAAAATCACCTTTCAGCTAGCAAACTGATAGTGTCACTGTTCATGCAGTGGAATCATAAAAAGCCCATGTTGAAAACTTGGAGTAAAAATACCAAGAAATGTCAAGGGCATTAGGGTTTCTGACCATAACACCATACCCTGTAGGGACTGACAGGCATCAGGGGTGTGACTTGGGACTGTCAACAGTAATGCTCACACCATTCCATCCCCACCCCCACCCTGTAGCCAGCGACAGGCATTGAGGTGTGTCTTGGACTCTTTGGCCCTAGAGTTCACCCCATTCTCCTATACTGCACCCATTTCAGCGTATGTCCTTATGGAATGAGGTGAGTGTAAATCCCGAATACCCCCAAGGCACACCTCGACGCATGTCAGTGTCTGCAGGGTAGGGTGAGGTGAAATGTCGTGACCGTTATGGGTGACGATCCAAAGGCACACTCCAATGCCTGTCCATCTCTGCAGGGTGGGGATGGAGTTGGTGTCAGTTCAGTACATCACTGCCATTTCTATACTGCATCTGTCTAACTCCTACACTTCCACTGCTAATGCCAGCAAGCAAACATTCGGCATTGACAAATGCTTGTTTTTATTCTGCTCATACAAAACATGTTGAAAATATTTTCAAAAAACACTGGCATATTGGGTAGTGATAGGGGCCTGAGAAAGGTAGCAAAAGAACCACTGAGAATGGCATACAGGAATGCTCCCACACTGATTAAACAAGATAGCATAGCAGACAGCAAACTTGAGACAAGAGACATGGCTGCACCACATGAGCAAAGGCTGCTTTCCCCTATCATAGCAATGAATCCTGTAAAGTGATCAAAGGAGACAAAACCTTTCAGAGTCCCAAGGATGGTAGTACTTTCAAAATTTACCACCTGATCACTTGTGATACTTCAAGGATAATTTATCTAGCCATGTTTGCACCAGTGGTGTTTTTTATGTCGAAAAACCGTAAGAGTTTTGCAAATGTGTAGTGGAACATTGCAAAGTTGTAGAAAAAGCTCTGGAATATGCAACAGCATTGCATGCTCAATACCCAGTACAGCACATCAGTTTAGATACATGGGGATTGACAAAGTGTTACAAAATCCTAGGAAATTTTGATAATGCTGTGTTAAAGAAAGAAGTACTCTGGATATTATTTTGTTTACCCTGGCCAGTTGGCCAGGGTTATTTCTGCTCTGTAGTTGCACTACACTGTTTGTTTTTAGTAATTGTACTTGTTTTGCTCTGTTATTGCTATCTAATATATGGATAATCAAAATAATAGTACTGAAAACTATTCAACAAAATCCTTGTAATTCATACCACAGAACACTCCACTCCCAATAATACCACACTTCACTGCCAATAATATCGTTGCAAGAAATGATAGTATTATCACCAAAATGCCACAGCACATGTGAAACTCTGCCCGGCAAGAAACCCAGTTGCCATGGAGCCACATCCCTTCCTGCACCGCCAAAGTCATGCCGTGCATTCTAACTGGTCACTGTTCCTCTGTGGGTGGGCACACTCATTCTGAAAACATGGTGGCTCGTTACTGACGCTTACCGAGCCAAATGTGTCCACTTCGTTTCTTCGGTTTTCTTTTCTGTAATTGGATTATCTGGTTGATCCTGCATTAACCAAAGGATCAGAAATGAAAAGGTAGGACTTCACAAAATACAAACACACACCAACAGAGTGGCGGTTAGGAGCGTGGATGTGGGCAAGTGAGGCTGTCTCCAGTGTGACGGTCAGCCGACTACAAGCGTGTCTTCAGTGCTGCGACTGGCTTCGCAGCTCACACACTATAAACAAAAGCTACATCCATATATTACAAAAAATAACAAATAGAAAAGTATCTATTTCACAGCAGTAAGTCCATCTTGAGGTTTTGGGGACTTTGGGAACCTCTTAAGCTTCGCTGTAGAGGTTCCAAGTCCCCAAAACCTCTCGATGGTCTTACTGCCTTGTAATAGATACTTTTCTATTATTCTATTTGTGTTTGCTTGTTCTCCCAGCTCTTGGAACCCCCACCCCCGGATGCTTCTAGAAACAAGCTGTTTACAGCTCACGTTGTTTTTTCTGGTGAAACAGTTTCCAAATAAATAAAAAAATGTTGTGTTTTTTCCTTGGTAACTGGGTATGGCCCACTAGGCACAAGTGCTTGTTTTCAGGAGCAACCTGGAAATACTGGGGAGGTTAAGTGACTGGTTCAGAGTCACACAGTGTGCAAGTGGAGGTTATGGGAATCAAACCAAGGCTGCTGGATATACCAAGCTTATTCACAGCTCATTACTCTAACCTCTGGGCTATTCTGCCAGCCCTAACTATAGTTTGATTTGAGTATGTTCTTGAAATGAGTTCTTTGTTGTCTGTGTTCAGTTTTCTCATTATGTTAATATGAGTTTTGATTATTGTTGTCCCCACAGGTATTGAACAATTTGACTCCTATGCTGCACAAGGATGGAATTTGCACAGCAGCTTGAATGAATTTTGGGGTTTGTTTGATTCATACTAGGGCTTGGTGAAATTTATCTTCCTCTGGCAAAATTCTGGGCAAAATTATGATTTTGCTTCTGTGAAATGCTGTGGAATTTCCATGAAAATGTTGCAGAAATTCACAGAACGGGTGGTGGACAAGTGGAACACACTGTCAAAGGAAGTGGTGGGGGCTGAAACAATCACGGGATTTAAGAATGCATGGGATAGACATAAAGGAATTCTGGAGGTCAGGGGTAAGGGGCAACAGACTTCTAGGAAAACATAAACTGAACTTACAAGCTCAAATGGGCAGACTGGGTGGGCCATAGGCCCTTATCTGCCGACACTGTCTATGTATCTATGTATCTATGATTTCAGTGCTGTCCCTCTAATTTAAAAGGTTTTTTCCCAATAGCATCAAGTTTGGTATGAACCCTCAACCACAATATATACAGAAGTGTACCAGGTTTCAAATCTCTATCATTAAAGGCAACCAAGTTTATAGGCCTCCTAACTTTTGGAAATGTTAAAATTATATTTTGCAATTATGTAAACAGCAGAATTTTAAACCCCTATAACTTTACAACTAGAGAATGGATTATCACCAATTTTGTGAGGTTCATTGACCTTAAATGCTAGGCGTTCAGGCCCTCGCAGCAGAGTGTTGTGCTGCCACGCTGACGATCTGGGTTCAGAAGCAAGCCGGGGAAGTCACATTGATAGGCAGGCCATGGATAAGACAACTTCCACTTGACAGTGCATCTTGACTGGGGAAGAGCTGGCAGTGCATTCCACCAACACAGCAGCCCTGCGGCTGGGCCAGGGAGCTTGCTCCTGCAGCAGGGAAAGCTGTGGCTTTGCAAGTGGTAACACCCACACCTGGGAAGGTGGGAGGGAAAAATATGGGAGAAGAACCTAGCAGCCAACTGAATGATGCTTGGGTCTTGCCTGATCAGGTAATATCCTTGTGAACAGGGTACATTCCTAAGAGATGAGTTGCTGACCAAGAGAAAAGCCAATATGGAAAAAAAGAGGCTGTGTGTGTCAACTCTAATCTCTTGCTCAAAGGCTGGCCAAGTTATAAGCAGGCAAAGATACCTAAATGACATCAGTAATTAAAGGTGAATTCATGAGCTTTTGTTAAATTCTAAAATGTTGTGATACGTTTGTCAAAGCCACGTCCATACATTCTGCCCAGTCATACACTTGAGTTGCCATTGTACAGGAAAGTAAAGGCTGGGTAAAGTGGCAATAAGGTAGCATTCCTAGGAGGCTGCATAGTGAAAGTATAGTAATGCCAAGTATCAGGTTACTATCTTGAGTGACAAACCAGGAAGAATACTCATGGATATCATAGTGCACTACCCTAAATTCTTGCAATATGCCAGCTAACCACTACAGCTCACCAACCTAATGACTTATGGAAGCACATGCAGCATTGTTTCTGTACAGTGTCACCTGCTGACTCAACAGCCCTGTAAATAACAATGTATGTTTTTGCACCAAGTGACACCAAGCCTTACAACTAGTGTTGCAGCTGAGGCCATTGTGACAGGAGTATCTGGACATCTTTAGTCATGATGCTGGGCATCACTGTCATAGGAGTGTTGGAGGGGCACTGCAGTGCCATGATGCTAGTGCATGTAAAGTGATTCAGTGGTAATAAGTGCCTTGTGAAAGTTACATTTCACAAGTGGAATTCTAGTGACTATCTATTATACGTCCATGCATTTTTGAGCACATTTTGCCACTTAGTAATTTCTAAAATACCCACAGTCAATTTTAACCTACTAAGCCACATTTATCCAGCTTAATTAGATTCCAGTACTTATTTATGTTGGGTATGCATGCCAAATCTTGAATGTGTACCTGCAATAGCAGTGGAGCTATAAACATCCATATATTTCGAAATGTTTCACACCATTTAACAAATAAAATGAACATACGAATGTGCCAGCAGAAACAGACCTCTTGGTCTATCAATGTCTGCTTGAGTGTGTAACTAGCTCCCCTAAGTTGCAGTTGCCCCAGCCCCATCCTCTTTTTTCCGCCCTTGACCATTCTCAGCCTCCCTCACCCATACTCTCCCCTGTTCTCTGTCTCATGCCCTTTTAAAGCTACCCACAGTTTTGCATGATATCACCCTCTCTGGTTCCACTTTGACACCACTCTCTCTCTGTGAAGTAATGCCTCCTCATCTCCCTCCTGAATCTTCCCCCATGCCCTCTAGTGTCCCTTCCCTTCCCTTCCTCAGTTTAAAAACCCTGTTTAAATTGTGAAATGCTGAACTCCTGTAACTTACAATTTATGTAACCAACAACCTCTTTATTTATCAGTTTCTAACACTTATCCAAGAAAGTATGCATATCTTTTCAATCACCTAGCTCCAAAGGTGGCTAAGTTGTAGGCTACAAATATTTTCAGAAATGTTTACAATTAATAAATTGCCAAACTTTGAGCCCCTATAACATCCCCATCCCTCATCCAAATGTCATGAAACTTGGCATCAGGGTTTCTTCCAAACAGTATGCATGCCAAATTTCAGATCCCTAACCATAAGACTGGCTGACTTATAACCAATTTAAGAATTCTGTAAACTTTCATGAAATGTTGTGAAATTTCGTGAAGTCGGAATTTGCTAATTATGCCAAGCTCTAATTCATACCTGGGCAATTCTAGAATATTTATGTTTCTGCTGTCTTTGTTTTAAATACGTTTTTTCATTGTTATATATCATAGGTAAATATTGCTCGCACTGTACACTTCGGGTGCTTTGTTCTTGTTTGGGAGGTCAGAAGTGACACGGCATATAAATTAGGCAATGTCCCTTTAAGTTTGTAACTATGAAAGATTATGGCATTCCTGTATGACCAGCCGTTTATAAAATATCTAGTAGATGTGAAACATTTCAGGTGACTCGCATTCCTGTTATGGGTCTATTTATGGATTATTTTTATGTTTGAGCACTTTTCACCTCAGTAGAGCATGGATTGCATGCTTGATCTTGGAAGTATTGGCATTATTCAGTGGTTGTGAGTGCTCAGCTTTTTCTACTTGACTGCACAGTTTTGATTAGCTGTGACCAATCATACACCAGTACACCTCTTGTTTTAAATAGTAAATATAGCCAGTAGTCTAAAAACAGGAGAGAAATTCACTCAGCAATAGATCACTGTTTTCAACTTATTTTTATTAGGCAGCAGTATATTGATATAAGCTACAAATCAATCCTAGCACTGTATGTTTGTAAAACAAAACTTGAAGAGCCATTAAAACTTATGAAACAGCTGATATCTAGTCTTCTGAAACTCCGTTCCACCGAGGACACAGCAGATCATGATCAACCATATCAGACTATTTTACTGGCTGAAACTAGCCCCACACAATTCTGGGTGACATGGTCTTTACCTATGAATGTTGAGGCAGAGTCCTCCTACAAACACTAGTTTCCAGTTTCCAATGTCACAAGAATGGCCCGTAGTATAGCAGCTGCTGCCACAGCACCAGGGTCTGGGTGCTGGAGTCGTGCTGAGCTGATGTAGCTTGCTCGGCCGGCTTTGGCTGTCATATCCTTGGTGGCTTCAGCACCAGCTTCTGCTTTCTACAAGGAAAATGAAACAAACACCAAACTTAGAATGTGACATGAAAACCGCCATCAACATGACTTCCACTCCCTTCCCCAGCATAAAAAAAAATTCCTGGCTACAGAACTTCATTTCTTACCCCAGAATTTCACAATTCGCCTACACTGAACATGTTTTGTTTGTTGTGCCCCCAAGTCCTGTTAAAAATCAGTACTAGCAATATAACAGAATTCTGTAGTTCACCAAGATCAAACAAGATTCCCTTCCATGAATCACCAATGTCATTAACACAATACCACAAGCACAATCAATTTGACTCTCTCTCACCTCCCCAGAATCCCATAAAATGGGCTGTGCTTTCAGCATTACTTTCCCTGCTCCCAAAATCTCAAAAAAATATTATTGCCATCAGTGTCACTTCCTTTCCCTTCCACTAGAACAATAACATCATTACCACCATTGAGACCTGTTCCTTTCTGTTGTGTCTGTCCCCCTCTACTTCTGCAGATTCTGTGCCAGCCATTGCTGGGAATCAAACTTGGGACCCTGAGTTCTGAAGCCAGTAGCTCTAACTAAAGGGAAGTCACCCGCACCCTGTGAGGGTAGATTGCTCCTTTGACTTTATACATTGCAGTTTCAGTGACCATCACCACAGGTCTTCTTTTTCTGCTACAAATACTCAGCACTGTAGGACTCTTTATTTGCAGTTGTTCACAGTGAGATTGCATTGCTTTTCATAGGGTTGTAGCCATCAATTTTTTCAGATATTTCCAAATATCTTGCAATATTTCTAAAGGAAATCGCTCTAGTGGCACTGCAGGCAGACAGGAAGGCAGGATATTTCTCTAGGGATATCACAGAAATTTCAGGAAATATCTGGATGTCTGTGGCTGCTACTCTTCTGCTGTTGCTGATATACCATACAACTTCTAATTTTTTAGAACAAAGCATCCCACTCTTATCGCCACTGTTATAGCTGCCCCCTGTACCTGGGAAGCCCACTGGAAGCCCTTGCTTGGAATGAAACCTGGGGCTCTAAGTCTCAAAGACAGCAGCTGATGCTTTGACTTCATACATTACAATCTCAATGGCAACCACCAGAGGTCTTTCTGCTGTCAGAATTGTTCAGCTCTGTGGGACTATATTTGTAGCTGCTCAGTTATGGATGTGCTTTCAACATGCTAATATGTTTCATTTATGAAATGGGCTCAATATTTTGAGTCTTGTGATTAGTTGCCAGCCATGTGCTAGAAGCGTCTAACACATGGCTACAACTACTCCTGGCAAAGAAGACACAGTACCCATTTTTAAACCCTTGTCCCCGTTCTGCTGCCCCAAGCGTCCACTTGCTCGCTAGCTGACTGACTTTACTTCTCAACAGCCAACCAGCCAGCCACTCGCTGCTTTCCTCCCTTAACCCTCACTTTTTCACCAAACTGATTTTTATCCATTCAAACAAACCTCACACATCACATTTAAAAAAATGCCTGTTACGAATTTTTGCCTACCCACCTGCTCGCTCATTCTCTCTCTCATACTCCTGCTCAACAGCCAACCTGATGACTGCTCACCAGTTCCCCTCCTTCTCCATTTTCCTTAAAAATGTATTATTTCTTCACAAATGATGCTGACATTCTTACCTGATGAAATTGCGGCATTTCTTGACGTACTTACTCAACAGTTCCCCACGCCCCGACAGTGTAACATTACCAGAGTGCCCCCCGCAACACTGCCTAGTGCCACACAGAAATAATTAAAAGGAAGAAAAGGGCACCTTCTATAACAAAGGATGTTAACAATACAAAGCAAATTGTCGTGGTGCAGCTGGGGGGGTGGTAGTGCCATGACAACCACAGCAGTTAAAAAAAAAGTACAGAACCTAACTGGGACAAATGTCATTAACTTAAAAAACACACACACACACGAAGCTGAAACAGGAGGAATTATTTTATTTAAAACTAAGAGAAATATTTAAGTATATCACTGCTTAATCCTGTGAATTTTAGTTTTCGCATGCATGTACAACTTACATACCCATATCATAAGCACAATAAGCCACTCTAGAGTGTGCATTAGACAATTCTAATGCTCAGCTAGGGGGCTGGACGTACTCAGCCTGTGGTCTTGTGCCTCACTATGCCCCCTAGCTGTGTGTTAGAACTGTCTAATGCACACCCTGTCGTGGCTTATTGCTTACATAAAATGCACTCCCTACCCTAGAACCTCAAAATGCACCAGCGCTGCCAACTCAGTTTTCTCCATGACCTAGAATACCACAAATCACCATTTCCATCAACATGATTTCCTCCACAGTATCCCAAAAAAATAGCTCAATCAGCACAAGTTTCTCTCCTCTCCTTACTAAAATCACCATTAAAATGATTTCTGCCGGCCCGGTGGCGCTGAGGGTTGAGGCGCTAGACGCCACACCTTGTGCTACGCCGGCGGCCCGGGTTCGGGAACGGACTCGGGCAGCCGGGGGTCGGTGGGGGGGAGGGAGGATCGAAGCGCCCCAACGGATGCCTCTCCTCAGGGTGGGTGACCAAGAACGCCTATGCTCTGCATCCCTTCCATAGCCGGTGGAAGCACCGACGGTAGGAAGGGATGAGGCAGCTTCGCTTGTCGGAGCTGGGAGGGGGACGCCGCGGCGCATGAGGGCTGGTGCATGCCAGCACGCAGTCACTCGACATACGGCCCCAAGCGCACGGGCGTCCCCAGGGGCGTGGGCGGCAGGGGAGAAAACCGAAAACATCTCCGGCTGCCTTAGATGAAGTCCGCCTATGTCTACCCGGACCACCTACAAGGACAGACCCCAATGTGCCAGGGAGAGGAGGAAGGGCACTCTAGGGGCAGATCCCTAAGGTGGGTGTCGGGGGACATGAGCGGATGGAAGGAGGGGGCACCGGGGGTAGGGAAGGAGGATAAAGATGAAAAAAAAAAAAAAAAAAAAAAAAATGATTTCTCTTGTCTAGCCCTAGAATCCTGACAACTGTTGGTATGTGTAGGGAATGTAAGACCAATTACCAACTACCACCTACCCACAGTTAGACATACAGTAATGAGGCTTTTGTTGTGACATCTTGGCAGAAGCTACTCCTACCAGTTTTATTCTTACAGCATTCAGGGGAAGTCTGTACCATACTAACCCATACTGTACAAGAGTAAAACACAAAAGGTCTGGATTTGCACAGCCAGCAGACCATGGATTTCAGAATTCCAAATCTAATTTAAAAGGTGTATTTTGTTTGCTGGTCATATATTACTTTATCTTATAGACCCTATACAGTATCTGATATACTGGAATTCCTTGATTGTGTGGATCACTGTGGCAGACACAAAGGTCTTAAAATTAATTGAACCAAGTTTGGAGTTATTACATCACCCTAATTATAGTTATAGCCTATAGGATCAAATACCTTTTCAGATCACGGATAATAAAGTCATATATTTGACTATTCAGTCAATTAATCAACTAAATGACATAATTAAGTTAAATTTAGATCTATTATTAAACACCATCAGGACCTATTTGACTATGCGGCCCACTTGTGGTGTCCATATAAAAAACTATTGGGAACTCACCTGAGAGGATTCAAAGACATTTTACCAAAAAAATTTCAGGTTTAAAAAATGAAACATTTAATAATCGTCTACAAACATTAAACCTTATGTCTTTATCTACCCGTCGTTTAAGAGGAGATTTATTACTCCTTTTTGATATTATCCAAGACTCTTATCTTAAGACTGAGCTAGGTTTACAATTTAAAGATCATACCTATGATGTTAGAGGTCATCCGCTACAATTAGTAAGGAAACTGTTAAGACATACAAGTCGCCAATATTTTTTTACACTTAGAACTGTGGATCCTTGGAACAAACTACCTGTTGATGTTATTATCAGTGAAACCAAGAATATTTTTAAATATAGGTCGGATAAATTGGTTAATACAGGATATGATCTTTCATATTATCATTTGGCTTAGTATAAGAGCGTTATGGGCAAATGCATTCTTGCTCTTTCAAAGCCCTTAGTATGAACCTTAGTATCTTCCCCTCACACCTCTAGGATGTGTACAGGTTATATAAATTAATATTTTCCACATAAGAAATGTGTTTAAATAAAAAATGTAAATCCAAGAAAAGCTAAATATCTTACAAGGTCCCTGTCTATTGCATAAATGAGATATACAACAGGGACATTGTGGAATAAATTATTTATTTCCACTCATGGTGTTTGACCTTAGGCACATCATGAGGTTACCCAAGGTCATACAGCACTCGCGAAAATAAATAATTTATTCCACAGGTCCTTATTGTGTATCCCATAGATAGATACAGATACTGTATATCAAGCTGTCCTGTTGATAATTACAAGTGCATTTTTTGTGGCCTTAGAAAATCTTAGTTCATTGTTGTTATGGAAAAACACAAAGCATGACTGTAATTAACCAAACTGTCTACAACATGTGTTATGCAAGGTTAAATCTGCCTCATTTTCACTGGTATCATTACACATCAACGTGAGCAAATATATGAATGGCTTAAAGATGACCCTCCTGACTAGGTGGATATGGAGCTGGATTCAGTACCAAATGGATAAGCAACCTTCAAAACCTTAATCATAGGCACTTATTTGGTAAAGGGTAATAAATTCCATATGGCAAGTTAGATATTTAGAAGAAAGTACATGTTCTCTTACACCCCACTGAATTTATGCCATTAAAATACTTGCCATTAAAAGATAATTTACTTGATTCAATATTCAAAGAAACATTTTTTAAATACTGACAATTAAAGGGTATAACACAAATAGGAGACCTATTTGAGAACCAAATATTTATGTCTTTTCAGCAATTAGAATCCAAATCCTCACTATCAAGAAGTCATTCATTTTTTTTTCAATCTAAAAGTGGAAATAGGGAAAAGGCGAGAAATTACAGGCCTGTCAGCCTAACATCAGTGGTAGGCAAGGTAACAGAATCACTATTGAAGGAGAGGATTGTGGAATACCTTGCTGCCAATGGGCTACAGGATCCAAGGCAACATGGGTTCACAGTGGGGAGGTCTTGCCAGACCAACCTGATAGAGTTCTTTAATTGAGCGATCAAGGTAGTGGGTCAGGGAAGAGCGGTGGACATGGCCTACCTGGATTTCAGCAAGGCCTTTGACACAGTTCCACATAGAAGACTGATTAGCAAGCTGGGGAGCCTAGGAGTGGGTCCTAAAGTAGTAAATTGGGTGGAAAGCTGTTTGGGCAATAGAAGTCAGAGGGTAGTGGAAATGGCATCCACTCTGGAGCAGGCAAAGTGACCAGTAGGGTGCCACAGGGATCAGTACTAGGTTCGGCCATCTTCATTGTCTTTATTATTTTATTTATTTTATTTATTAATTTGTTACTCAGGTAAGGACACTGGACCAAATGTCCTCTTTTAGGCCCGACCTGGAACCAAAAAAGCAAAGATTTACATACAAAACAATGCAGAACTTTACATAATAGACAATTAATTACAGAGAACAGCTACATGAAGATTTCAACAATAAATATTCTTTAAATTTTGCCTAAAAGCTAGATGAGGCCTAATGTAAAGCTAAGGGTAATGCATTCCAATATTGAGGTGCAGCTATAGAGAAAGCATGAGATGCTATTTTAAATTTAGGTAAAACTGTGTGTAATAAGATACCATTAGAAGAGTGTAAATTGGGAAGTAGGGTTCGGGACTTTACAAGACTGAACAGTGGAAGCAAAGATTAGAGAAAAACATATTTAAAGATTATACAACCTAAACAATATTCAGTTCTGGAAATAGGTGCCAACCAGCCTAACTAAGAATACAAAACACAGTGGTGAGTTTGTAAGGGCACCTGAAGAACAAAATGACAAATACTATTATAGACAACCTTCAGTGAATGCAACTCCTTACTACCGAGATTCAAACAGATATAAGAAACATAATCAAAATGTGATTATCTTATTTATTTATTTATTGAAATGTTTCACCAGGAAGGCATGCTGAGCAATAAGTTGCTTGACTCCCAGTGCAACCTTGGGGGTTGGGAAACATGAGGATAGTTTACAGAGATTTGGTACACAATATAAATTTATAGTAGATTAGATTTACAGTAAATCATTTGAGCAGACTGTACAGGAGTAATGAAATAGTGGGATGCTAACAGTTTTGAACTAGAGAGATACTACACCAATGCTTTTGGACTAGATAAATACAACACAAAATAACATTTAGGCATATACTAAATGACACATAACTGTGTAGCTAGAAAATAGCTGAATAGAATCATTGTAGTTTGATTTAGGGAAGTTAGTGAGGAGTAAACACGTGCAGAGCAGGTTGGCTAAGGTATAACAGAAGTGCAAGTTAACTACAAGTGAAGTAGAAATTAGGGATCAGCCATAACAGAAGTGCAAGTTAACTACAAGTGCATTAAAGATTAGGGATCAGCCATAGCTAGGGCTACATAAGGGGGAGAAGGGAAGGTGAGAGAGAGGTAGGTATGTCGTAGGCAGAGAAGCGGGGTGGTGGTGGTGGAAGGGGATGGAATGAGGAGGTGAAGGAAGAGGTAGGAGGAGGAGAAAGGTCTGCTAGGGCCTGACCCCTCCAGTATGCTGAGGACCCTGCCTGCATAAGGCAGGGGTCAAGCACAACAGGAAGGGAGCAAGTTGTGGCAGTGAGAAGTGAAGTACAACAGGAGGGAAGCAGGTTGTAGGCAGCGAGGGGGAATAGACTTCAGAAGAACAGAACAGAGGGTGAAGGAGAGAGAAGAGAGGCCAGGATCCCAGCCCTTCAGGATGTGAAGAAGTGGAGGGAAGAGTCAAGTTAATGGTGTAAGGATAGGGTACAGACTGGCCCCTGGTACAACTTTGGATGATAGAGAAATCACAGTAAGAAAATAATGGAAGGTCTAAAAAGGAAGGAACTGGAGGAAGGGAAGGAATGCTGTTTTTTAGGTGAGTGGGGGTGGAGCTGCAGCAGAGGCATTGCATGGGTACTGAAGAGGGGTAGGGTTTGTCAGGGGCTTAGAGGGGGGAGTTAGGGAGGGTTGCAGCAGGAACAGCTAGGTGCAAGGAAGTTTTTAAGGGCAGAGCCGATGGAGTAGTATGAGGATGAGTGACAAATTTGAGGGGAGAGGGAATTCCACATTTCTGGGAGGTGGTGAGAGTAACCGGATTGACCAATGAGGGTGGCTCTGCGGGGGACCGCCAGAGTATGGGAGTCGGATGATCTAAGGGAGTGCGAGGGAGTATGGGGTGTTATAAATGAGGGGGAGAGGTAGAAAGGGAGTTCACCCAGCCAGTGCTTGGAGGTGAATTTAGCACAGTGGGAGAGTCATCTGTTTGTAAGAGAGGGACAGGATAGGGCACAATAGAGATCACAGTGGTGGGTGTGAGAGGGAGCATCAAGGCAAAATGGCAGAAGGAACTGAAGAGGGTACCCAATCTGGCCAGGAAGGACTTGGAAGCAGCACCATGGACTACATCACATTAGTCGAGGATGGGCAGGATCATCTTCTGAACAAGTTCACACCTAACCATAGAGGGGATACAACTATGGTTCCTGAACAGGGCACCAAGCTCGGGGTGCACTTTTTTGGGATGGCATCAATATGTCTGGAGAAGTTTATGTGTTGATCCAGCCAAACTCCTAGGTACCTGAAGGAGGATGTGTCCTCAAGTAAAGTCCCATCAAGGGTGTGGAAAGTGGGCAGGGAAGGAAGCCTAGAGAGTCTCTGCCTTGTGCCAAAGATCATGGAGACGGTCTTCTTGGCATTGAGAAAAAGTTGTTAGTTAGCAAACCAGAGCTGAACCTTATCAAAGTCTTGTCGCAAGTTGGATGTAACCTCAGATGGGCAAGAGTCAGATGCGTACAGGACCATATCATCGACATACATGTGTATGGTGGTGACAGCGGAGCAGACAGAAGGAAGTCATTTAGAAAGGAGGAGAACAATAGGGGCCCCAGCACTGAGCCATGAGGGACTCCAGCATTAATTCGGAGGTGAGGGAAAATGACATCAGAGATCCTGACTGAGTGGGTTCTACCAGTGAGGTAGGCCATGAACCAGGTAGTGGCTGAAGAAGATAGGCCAGCTGTTGAGAGGTAGTCAAGAAGAAGGGAGTGGGAAACAGTGGCAAAAGCCTTGGCGAGGTCAACAAAGATGGTTGAGGTGATTTGGCCATTGTCCACCCTGGTAAGGATAGAGTCAGTGAACCAAAGTAGGGAGGTAGCAGTGGAGTGATTTTTCCTGAAGCCAGATTGGAAAGGGGTGAAGTAGGAGGTGTCAGTAAGAAATGAGGTAAGCTGGGTGAGGACAAGGTGTTCTTGTAATTTAGCTAGGGTAGGGAGGAGAGAGATAGGGCAATGATATCCAGGGGAAGATGGGTCACTGCCTTTGGGAAGAGGGAGGACCACAGCATGTTTCCATGGGGTAGGGTCTGAGGCAGTAGAAAATGAGAGATTTAGAATTAGAGAAAGGGGGTAGGCAATGACCGAGGCAGAGAGAGAGAGAGAGAGGAGTTTTGGGACTAGGCCACCTGGAGAGGAGCCTTTTGAGGGATTGATAGTGAAGAGGGCTTGTAGCATGTCATTTTGGGAGACTGTATCGAAGGAGAAGAGGGGGTAGGAGGAGGGGGGAGGGAGGGGTACCACTGGAGAGGGGAGAGGAGTGAGTGTAGGAAGGGAGAGATTTCAGTAGCTCAGTGGCACAGGTGTTATAGTAGGAGTTAAATTCAGCAGTTACAGCACCCGGGTCAGCCACAAGGGTGTCATTTATTTTAAGCACGGGGAGCTGGGTGGGACATGGGAGAAAAGAGGACATGAACCACCTTCCAGAACTTGGAAAGTGAATTTATGTTTGTGAGGAAGGCGGTGTTAAAGTATTCAGACTTTGCTAGCCTTGTGATCTTGGTACAGGCATTTCAAAGCTTGCGGTAAGTCATGAGATTGCTAGGAAGCTGGGTTGCTTTATGATGTTTCCAGGCATGATCTCTAGCTCTGAGACAGGCCAATAGTTCTGGAGTAATCCAAGGTAAGTGGTTTCCCCTAACCCTGGTTTGTTTGAATGGGGCAAATGTATTCCAGTTCTCTAGGAATATATCTGTAAAATAAGTAAAGGCCTTATCAACTGATGGAATGTTGGCTAGGGGAGACCAGTCAGAGAGGGCTAAGCTGCGTGAGAGGTTCTAATTCTAAGGATTTAAAAGAATGTAGTTGCAAGGTTTTATGCAGGGATTTGGGTCTGTGAACTTTACTAACTATGAATATTGGATTATGGTTGCTGAGTACATCAGGAAGTATACCAGAGGTGATGACTCTCTGGGGGTGGGAGGTAAGAGCCCAGTCAAGGAGGGAGTGATTTTGTGTCTTGTGGTTGGGACGGGTGGGTTCTGATATTAGCTGTGTGAGGTTACAAGCACAGATTTCATGGCATATTTTGGTTGTTTTTGGTGACAGCCAGTTAAAATTGAAGTCACCTAGGATGTACACTCCACAGAGTGAGAGAGGCAGTGAAGGAAGTTAGGAGGTCAAGAGCGGTAGATGGCTGGACGTTTGGGCAGCAATAGATGCCAGCTATAAAGACAGGAAGAGTAACGGGAAGGGTAACATGAATAGCTAGAGCATCATGGGTCACTGGGTTGAAGGATGAAGGTTCAAGAGGCAGTGAAGGTTCAAGAGAAAAATAAAGCATTCAGAAAGTACAAGGAATCACAGAAAGAGCAGGACAGAGAAATGTATCAGTTAAAGCAAAAGGAAGCTGGGAAGGCAGTCAGAACAGCAAAGGCCCGAACTGAGGAAAAGATAGCCAACTCAGTTAAGAAGGGGGATAAAACCTTTTTTAGGTACATCAGGGAGCGAAGGAAGACTAAGGGAGGGATAGTGAGGCTTAATAAAGGAGGGGTGGGCAGAGGGTGCCTGTGAAAAGGCAGAGATACTAAACAAATATTTTTGCTTAGTATTTACAAATGAAGAGGGGGAGGTACCTAAAACAAACAATAGAAACACTCTGGATACAGAAGTTGATACCAGCCCATTTACAGAAGAAAGGGTTCTGAAAGAACTCTTAAAACTGAAGGTGGACAAAGCAATGGGGCCTGATGGGATTCATCCCATAATTCTAAAGAACTAAGGGTAGAACTAGTGACACCACTGACTACCCTCTTTAACAAACCATGGAGGATGGGGTGGAACTAATGACTGGAGGGCAGATGTGATTCTCTTCACAAAAGTGGAAGCAGGGCAGAAGCAGGAAACTATAGACCTGTTAGTTTAACCTCAGTGATAGGAAAATGATGGAATCACTCTGAAGGAAAGAACTGTCGAGTACCTAGAGGCCAGAGGGGCACAGGACCCAAGGCAGCATGGATTCACAGTGGGAAGGTCATGCCAGACGAATCTAATAGTTTTCTTTGACTGGGTGACCAAAGTAGTAGATCAGTGAGGGGCTGTGGACATGGCCTACCTAGAATTTAGCAAGGCATTTGATTCAGTCCCACACAAAAGATTAATATACAAGTTAGTCAGCCTGGGAGTGGGACCCAAGATGATAGCCTCAGTAAAGAATTGGCTGGAGAATAGGACACAGAGAGTAATAGTAAATGGAGTTCACTCTGAAGAAAGGGGACTTACTAGTGGGGTGCCGCAGGGTTCAGTATTAGGACCAGTCCTCTTCAACGTCTTTGTAAGTGACATTGCAGAGGGACTGGAAGGAAAAGTATGTCTCTTTGCAGATGACACAAAGATCTACAACAGAGTTGATGCACAAAGTGGAGTGGAAAGGATGAGAAGGGACTTGGCAAGGTTAGAGGAATGGTCAAATGTATGGCAGCTTAGATTTAATGCTAAGAAGCGCAAGGTAATGCACCTGGGAAACAAAAACCCAGGAGAAGAGTACACAATGGGGGTGAGATACTAACAACAACAAAAATGGAAAGGGACCTGGGGCTAGTCATATCAGATGACTTAAAGGTGGGCAAGCAATGTGAGAGGGCAGTAAGGAGGGCTGGGGGGATACTGGGATGCATAGGGAGAGGCATCACCAGTAGAAAACAGGAAGTTGTTATCCCCCTGTACAGACAGCTGGTGAGACCCCATCTGGAGTACTGTGTGCAGTTCTGGAGATCCAATCTCCACTAGGACGTAGACAAGATGGAAGCTGTCCAGAGGAGGGCAACTAAAATGGTGCAGGGTCTGCACCAGAAGACATATGAGGAGAGACTAAAGGAGCTTAATATGTATAGCCTCGAGGAAAGGAGGGAGATGGGGGACATGATAGAAACTTTCAAGTACCTCAAGGGAATCAACAAAGTCCAAGAGGGTAGTATCTTTCAAAAAAAGAGGTGTGCAAGAACAAGGGGGCCCAATTTGAAGGTGGGGGAGCAGCTCAGAGGTAATGTAAGGAAGTATTTTTTCACAGAGATGTTTGTGGATGCATGGAACAGCCTTCCGGAGGAGGTTGTGGAGTCAAAAACAGTGGTTGAATTCAAGCATGCATGGTACAGCCATAAGGCAATTCTAGGGGGTGAGGGTAGAAAGAAGTAGGCTACTGGTTAACTAGGATCTGCAGCTTATCCATTAGGTAGGGAAATGGGCAGACTGGGTGGGCCAAGCGGTCCTTATCTGCTGTCAAATTCTATGTTTCTATGTAAGGATGAGTAAATTATGGAGTATTGGAGGGAGGAAGGTAAGGACGTACATGGTGACCCCGCCACCCCTGCCAGCTTGGTCTTGCCTTAAGAGGGTGTAGCCAGGAATGGAGACCGAGTGGTCAGCGATCATGCTCTTTAGCCATGTTTCCATAGTGATTAGGATGTCTGGTTTTAGAGAGGCCACCATGGTTTGTAGGAGGTCAATTTTTAGTACTAGGCTACAGATATTTAGATGTGGGATCTTGAAGCTTCTTAGGAGGGCTGTAGGAGCAGAAGAGGGGGCAGCAACTGTGGGAACACCAGAAGTGCTGGAGGCAACATGCCAGGGTTGGGATGTATGTCCCCAGAGGAGAGCAGGAGTACAGTGAGGATGAGGAAGTGGAGTTTCTGGCATTTGTAAGGAGAATTCAAGGAGGCCAGGTGTTTGGAGGGGAATGGAGTGGTAGAGTAAGAGAGCGGTAAATGAAGACTAGTAAGGATAGATGGCACAGATAGTAGTGATGCATGAGGAATCATAGAGAAATTAGACCACAGTTCAGAGGGGGAGAGGGAGTAATAGTGAGGATGTAAGTGGGGGATTTGAGGAGGAGGATGTAGGGGGTTGCTGAGTTATTTCATATTGGCATGTTGTGAGCAAGAGGGGTTGGTAGAGAGAGGGATAGAAATAGAAAAAGGGGGATGGAGGAAAGAGGGGTCTGCATTGCAGCAGGGGCTGATTTGGGGGAAAAAAACTACTATAACAAGGGATTGTGAATAACATGGAATAACAGCACCACACTGAAATTCAAGGCCATACTCAGAGAACAGTTGTACAAACAGCTGAGCATGTAACTACAGAGCAATCTCAAAGGGAGTTAACTGAGAAATACAGTATCTTCTTACTTCAGTCATGTTACAAAAAAGAACTAAGGGCCCTCTTGTGGCAGAACTTTATAATCTGTTAATGGGAAACAGGACACTAAAAAAAAACAGAATTGAGCAGCCTTTCCCATTAAAATAAGTTACATTTGTGGCATGCTACAGAGTACAGGGCATGGAGAGAAAGTACCATTCAAGACATCAGATTTAAACCTCAGAAGTGCCCTTAATTCAAAGTAAGAAAAACTCTACTGGTGTTCCAAGGTGGCGTCTGCCATAGCGGAGGAGCGTAGATGTACCTGGGGTCCAGAGGAAATAGATGAAGGACCTGGGGGGTGGATGGCAGCTGAAATGCTGGAAGTGTCACAGGAGAGAGACATCACCCTTTTTAACCTGATCAGCTGGCGAGCTGGAGAGAAAGAGAATGAAACAGGGGTTTTAGTAAATACTAGGATCCAGAACACAGATAGGAAGGTGGAGGGAGACAGTATGAGGAGACAGATAACCAGCAGGGGCTTGGGCAGGAGGTAATAAAAGAAGAGGTAGGGATGTTAGCAAGGGGATGGAGTGAGAGGAATGAGAAGCAGTTGTGGGGGAGGGGAGTGTCAGCCCTGCCAAGGGCTAGAAGGTCTGACAATTTCCTCACAATTAGTACTATTATATATAGACCAGGAAGGAACAGTATCCCCTTCTACGAGTATGCTGTACTTATATATTTACTTCTGGACTCTTTAAAAGCACTTCCTGCAAAGTTAAGTAATTTCAGCACTATGATTTAATAACTGAAACTGGGGTAGGATCAGTAAAAAGGCATTTGGTTTATGACTGTACCATTAATGTTATATGTTCTGTGTTTTGTATTTTATTTACTATTTTTAATTCTAGTAAACTCTGTTTTCCTTGACATCTTGCCTGAGCCTATTTCTCATTTTGAATATGAATGCTGGGACAGTGTTGATAATTCTGTAGAAATTGTTACAGTGCTTATAGTGTCACCCTATGCACCAAGGTAAGGAAAATGCCATGGTCTCAACTGAGTCAGAAGAGGGATTGTGAACCAGGTTGGGTGCCCGCTGGGTTAAGTACTGCACTGCATTTCCCCGAAGAGGGTGTGATATTTGGACCTGTTACCTGGGAATGCTAATGAAAAAGGTTTCATATTTGACCCTAGGGCTCAAGATGGTAGTGGCTTGGACCCAAAACAGACAGGATGGTCACCCTGTTTGTCTCCTGTTCACATATTGCACTTTGAGGTTGGGCACTGTGGGAGCAGAGGGCCTGACCCCAGGAGTGCATTTTAGACAGATGTGGTAAATATATATATATATATATATATATATATATATATTGCTGTGGCCAAGAAAGTTATTACCTGCTTATGGCATTCCCCAACCCCTCCCCCCACACACACACACTTTTCTAGTGGCAAGCAATGGTTAATGACATTTACTACATAGAATGAACTATAGTGCATTATTTAGGTCATGAGACCCAATCCGAATTAATTTGGAGGCTTTGGGTATTTTACATTTCCTGGGAAGATGAGACTTTTTATCCCCTGAACTGACTTTGCTTTGGATCCTCTGTAACACATATTTAATTATAGTACTAATTAGAATTTATGATAAAATACTTTAGCGCATAAATAATTTATATAATTAATGGAAATTATTTCCTCTTTTACTGGTTTAGTTTAATGACCTAAGATACAGTATATAATTTGATTGTACAAGAACTGATGGAAATGCAATTGTATATTATACAACTATGTATCTTTTTGCATGAACTAATAAATAAAGTTTATTAAAAAAAATGTGGTAACAATGATCCAATGGCAATTGATTTTCTTACTTCGAGAGAAAAATAATTTTTTAATTTGTACAACAGTCCTAACCTTTATTTATAGTACGAGCAACTGTCTGGACCTGTAACGAAAAAGTCAGGCGAGGGTCCCGAGATACTTAAATCGATATACTTGTTCAATAACCAAACCATTCAAATCATGCAAACATAAGGACGGATTGTCCCTAAGCATGGGGGTAGTGCCAAAGATCATGGATTTTTTAATTTTTTTTATTTAAAACCATTGAGTTATCCAAAAACCATTTGCAACCGCCCTCAAAATCATGATTCACAGAAGTCATTAACTCGGAAAGAGAACCACCTTAAAAAAAGAATCAGATCATCTGCAAAAAGGATGGTTTCACATGTTTTACAGGAAGAAAGGAGTTTGTTAACAAAAAGAGAAAATAATAAGGGACCCAAAATAAACCTCTGGGGGACACCGCAACTAATCAGAGATGTGTCAGACACATCAAAGCCTATACTAACAAATTGTGTGCGATTTGTTAAATAGTTCCCTATCCAAGAAACAGCTGCTTCACAAAATCACAAAGCATTTAACTTTGTGCATGCCATATCATGCTCAATTAGATCAAATGCCTTGGTCAGGTCTGCAAACACCACCCCAGACATTGCAGAAGGACTGGAAGGGAAAGTACATCTGTTCGCAGACAACACAAAATTCTGCAACAGAGTGGACACACGGGGAGTGGAAACAATGAGGGATGATCTAAAACAACTGGAAGAATGGTCATGGATTTGGCAGATGGATTTTTAACGCAAGCAAGTGCAACATTATGCACATGGGGCACAGAATCCCAGGGGCAACATACCATTTGGGAGGAGAGGTACTAACAGCCACAAAGCAGGAAAAGGACATAGGGTAATCATTTCTGATGACCTGAAGGTAGCCAAACAGTGTAACATGGCAGTGGGGAAGGCTGGCAGGATGCTGGGATGCATAGATAGGGGAATCACCAACAGAAGTATGCAATAATGCCCCTGTACAGATCACTAGTGATGCCACACCTTGAGTACTGTGTACAGTTCTGGAGGTCTCATCTCTTCAAGGGCATAGATAGGGTGGAGGTGGTACAAAGAAGGGCAACCAAAATGGTACATGGCCTGCATCAAAAGCCCTACGGAGAAAGGCTTAAGGAATTAAACATGCAGTCCCTGGAGAAAAGGAGGGAAAGGGGGGATACGATAGAAACATTCAGGTTACTCACTGGTAAAAACAAGGTACAAGAAGGAAGCATTTTCCACAGAAAAAGATGCTCGAGGACAAGGGGCCACACTATGAAGACTGAAGGGGGGAGGCTCAGAGGGAATGGGAGGAAATACGTCTTCACAGAAAGGGTGGTCGACGCATGGAACAGCCTCCCAGCAGAGGTGGTGGAGGCAGTAATGGTTAGAGGATTCAAAAATGCATGGGATCTTAGAAGTAATGGGGTGGAGACCGGGGACCAAGTAGGGTCTGCAGTGTCCCTATAGGTAAGGAAAACAGGGCAGACTGGGTAAGCCAGGAAGCCCTTATCTGCCGACAGCTTCTGTGTTTCTATGTTTCTATTTGCAAATTAGAAGTTTTAATAAAAAATTCTGGCAAGCACTCTATGACTTTTCCAGTTTCACAATATATTTAATTTAGTAGTTGAGGCTACAGAAAGATACAAGTTATTTTCAAAAATGTATGTAAATTGTTAGATAAGTTAAATCCAGATCTAAATAAACTTAAGATCTGGCAGCAAGAATGTCACAGTGAACGAACAAAAAATATTGACTATATGCAATTTGCTGTGATTTTCTTTTAATAAGTCTTTACCAAATCCAGTATTATATCTTCCATAGAATATACTATACTTATCTTTTAAATAAACTGACAGTAACTCTACCATTTTCTCATTATTACGTAATAGATATAGAAAAAAGTTCTTTAACAAACATCATTGCATCTTGCAAGGAAATCACCCTTTTTGGAATGCTATTTTTGGAACTAGAATAAATTTAGAAACCAAAATTCATCTGTTAGACTTTTCCTCTAATCAAATTCTAATTCTACGTACAAGCCTAAAATTTAAGCTTTTAATATGGCACTAATTAATGCAAGGTTATGCGATTACATCACAGTGTTCGACAAATGGCTGCAACATAGTATTAATATTGAAAAGACTCAGTGATCTATATCTTTGGAGTGCTTCCATGTATAGATGAGCCCAATACAGTGACTCATTTGAAAGAGTTTTTATGGGCTTTCAAACTATGATGGCCAATGGGTATGACTGTGTCCCTTTAAATATATCAATTAGTGGAAGACATATTTATTTGATGTGTGATAATAATGGACCTTTGTAGTGTTCTTTATAACATGGGTCCTAATGAACAAGGGATAGGATTGGTAGAAGAGCATCACCTGACTGTTGATTAAATCCCTATATACACACAGTCAGAGTGATGCTCCCTAGAGCAGTATCCCAGGGCAGGTTGGCACTCTTTATTAGCAGGAGAAATCAGGAGTGAACAGCAGCCATATTGTAGCACAGTATTCAAGTATCTGGTCATGGAATGTTCCTGCAAGCCCCCCCCATGCCAACACCCTCAATAACAGAAAGGGATTCCCAAGGCAGAACAGACTTGTTGCACACTTGAGACAGTGAAAGGCAAGTGGCAGATACTGAGGTTTATGCAAAAGCGAGAGAGCCAAGGTGTCATAATCCCAGTGTTTTAATGTCAGGTGTGGGTGTCTGTGTCCTCCATGGAGCTATGCAGGGCTATTTACATGCATGGAGCGAAGCGCTGTCTGATACTGTGACATAGCACAGCCGAACATCAGGCAATGTCCCACACCTGAAATCATTGTTGTCCCCTCCACAACACATATTGTCCAGCACCAGAGAACCTCAGCTTTCACTGTGCTCACAGTGCCCCGTAGCTGAACTCTGCTTTGTCCCCCTCCCCCGGTGTCTGGTGCCGGAGAACCTTGTCATATCGGTCAGTAGTGCGCCAGTGCTGGTGTCACGGGAATCACAGTTGTGTTTCAGTGGTGGAATGTTGCAGCAGACATACAGCGTACATTTATTTATTTATTTATTGTGAGCTAGGTTTCATACCTTTGAGCAACAGCTGTTTACATAGGTTCCGCATCAAGGACAAGTGTAGTGCAAATAGAACATTACAAGAACAGTGCATAAAGACAAATGATTGTTACAGGTAAATTAAACAAGCAGTTTCCAGAGAATAAAAATACTGGGATAACAAATGGTACATTGCAGTCATCAGGTGGGTAAAGGAACACCCTTGTCAGGTAGCACTAAGTGACAAATACATGGTGCGAGTGGCTGAGAGACAGAAAGACCAGTGAGAGCGAAAGAGTGAGCTGCCGTGTTCCCCAGTCAGTGCATGCCTCACCAAACATAGAGCAGTAATGAAAGAAATGGCTCTGTCTCACATGCTAGTCAGCTGTACAGAGAGAGAGAGAGAAGACACAGAACTGAAGCAGTAACCGCTGGTGATGTGTGAGTGTACAAGTGGGAGTGAAGTAGGGGTTTGCATCATTGCATGTCAAAGTGAGCAGCTCCAAGAGCAAGACCCTGCAATGCAAGTGAGAGAGAGAGTGTTGTGTGGAGTGGGGAAGTACCAGAATTCTTGAAGTGCAGTCTCCCTCTCCCCTCCCCCCGTGCTGGTACATTGTCTGTTCATCCCAATGCTGAGTGTCCAACTGAGGGAGAGACACAAAGAGAGAAATTCATTTGGGAAACCAAGCGGCTGTCTGATATTTCTCCATTCCCAACATTGTCCCCATATTGTCTGCTGCCACTGTGCTTTCCCCTCTGTCCAATGCCATTTGTGTGAGTGAGGGAGAGAGAGATTGGGACAAGGCTGGCTGTCTGTGTCACTCTCTCTCCCTGTAGCTTGCGGACACTGTCACACCATTCCATGCCTTACTTGCCATGACGGGACAGCAGAGAGACAGCGAGAGAGAGAGAGCTGTGCCGTTGTGGGGGGGGGGGGGTCTTGCTCTCTTGCACCAGCTCCTACATTGTCTGTTATCCAGAGAGAGAGACAGCACAACGCAGAAGTCCTGCTGTGTGTTGCACTCCATAAGGGCAAAAGTCCTTCCCCCTATCTGCAACCGTTGATTAAACCATCACTCTAATCAACAGTCAGAGACTATTTTGCATGGCAGAAGCATAAAATCCCTCTCTGCCATTTAAACGGGGAGCAGCTGTTTCGGGGGGTTGTACCCTATGGTTAACCTAACTCATGTTATAAGCACAATAACCCACTCCAGCATGTGAGGTTACAGGCATTTAATCCATGTCTGGGGTGCTGGGAGGACACAGCCTGCAGCCGCCTGCCTCACAACGCACCCCAGGCATGGATTAAATGCCTATAACCCCACACCCTGTCATGGGTTATTGCTAACATAACTTGTTTCCTCTGTATATAAGCTATAAAGAAAGGTCTGGATTTTCCTTTTAGCAGCAATTAATACATTAACGTGCGTGCGTGTGTGCCTGTGTTGTGCCTGCTTATACTTCAGTCTCCAGTACTTATTTGTGATATCTGACAAAGAGGGAACACACTGAACTGTGAGCAGCTCATTTTCAAGTGTGTCCTGGGAGAAGGTACATGTGAGAAACAGTCATATAGCATAAGTTCAAATGTGAACTGAATTTCAAATGGTAGACAAGTTTACAGAATATATACAAAGCAAAACTGGGATACACTTGCAAACCTTATACAGTGGCAATGCAAAAATAAAACTGATAAAGGCATTTAGTGCCAGACAGACAATTAACAGGAACAGATTATGTAGTGATAGTGAGTAGCATCACATAGTCAAGCAATGGGGTGAGGGACAAATTATTAACTCAGTACCATAGGAAGGGTAGGGCGGGTGGTGCGCCCACCCTGGGCGCATGCCTCCGAGGGGTGCAGTTTTCAAACCTGACCGATTCATTTAAATCACTGCCTGTGTGCTGTAGCTTTAATTTTTGTGTGTGTGTCACTTTGTGTGTCTTGCCACTTTCTTTGATTTTCCCATCCATCCTGGGAGCTTCCCAGGGCAGTCTCTTGCTGACTCCCTCACAACAAGCTCCCGGGCCGCTCTGGCCTTTCTAGCCTGTGTGGTGTGCTGATGCCAGTACCATACTTACTAGCACTTGGTCAGGTCTTGACTCTTGATATCAATATAGCATTATTTACTCCGAACATCAGGGATTTCGTTTCTACTTCTGTCTTTTTTTTATGTAGCAAACATAATTTATAGAAATAATGTAGGTTCTACTCCTAGTCCTACCTTCTTTCTACCACCCAGTCAACAAAAGCTAATAAATAAATACTAGTCTGAAAGTCTTTCCTGCCCAGGTTCTAATCTGAGATATCATTTTGCATTTTGAGTTTAAATTAATGTATAACATGCTATACAGTAGTATTTCAAATTTCACAAATCTATAGGCACTGTTTGGATGATGAGTTTGGTAACATTGGGTCCCTGTTTTTGCGTAAGATTAGTTGAGATCTCTTCTAATCTAACTCATGTCATAAGTTAATCATAATAGAAGTAATGTAATGTACAAGTTATATTGGGGCACACTGGAGGTTTGTGTGTGTGTGTGTGTGTGTGTGTGTGGGTGCGTGCATCATTATAGTACGCAAATTCCATGATGCTGCTGAATGATCACTTGGGGACTGGGAGAGCCAGGATGGAATCAGGGTGTGATAGGCTATTAGCCAGGGCTAGGGGCTAGCTACAGCACAATATTAGCAAATAAATAAACCAAACATGGCACGACAAACACAAAACATAAACATGTCAATAGAACACCACTTTGTTGAGGTAATAAAAATGCATTTCCCTGGCCTTCTGTCTCTTGTTTAAATATATAGACATACATTCAAATTTCAAAGGTTTTCAATGTATGACTACAATGGGAAACAGCATTTTTATTATTACCTCAACAAATTAGTTTATGTGTGTATCAGTCAAGCCTGTTCTAGTCCACTGTCCTCCTGTCATGACTTATAAGGAATTTATTCATTCACAGATTATTTTGCATGTTATGTGCCTTTGCCTTATGTCATGTGGTACCCTACTACCCTGTCTGCAAATTATAGTGCATGCATGACTGCATGTCTGCATCCTTCCCAGCTGAATTGGGGTTCAGTCAGCTGGGAAGGATGGCATGCAGCCATCAGCCATGCAGTATAATTTGCAGACTGTGCTTATGGGGTCATGGGACACATGGGGAAAAAATGAGGACACATCATGATTAAGTAAATTGTAATTGTACAGTACTAGGTACTGTACAGAGTGGCTTATTAAAAAATATTGCCTCTTTAAAGAGCAGTTGCGCACTGTAATTTTGTCAGCCACTCACAAACATATATGGTAGCTGACCTGCTGCAGTGTTGACGAGGGGTATTAAAAATACCATGTGCTCCAGTCCAGTAAAAATGTTACAGAACCCCTAATGTGTACACCAGGAAAAATAGCTGCTTTCTGAACCTGCCGACAGGCCCCCAGAGCAGCCAGTCATTGGAACACACACACAGCCCTCATTTTCTGACATCACAAAAGGTAGCTGGGGGTGCCTACCTGTGAGTGTGTCAGCAGGTTCAGGAAGCAGCTCTATTTTTCCTGGGGTACACATTAGGGTCCTGTAACATTTTTACTGGACTGAAGTGCATGGTATTTTTAATAACCCTCAACACTGGAGCAGGTCAGCTACTATATATGTTTGTGAGTGGCTGTAAAAATTACAGTGCACATCTGCTCTTTAAGAAATAGGTACAGTAGGCTTCTCTGTGGGAGCCGAGCATGAGCAGAATAATACTGTAACTGTACAAACTGGCTATCACAGGCGCACCGGCCATCTGTTCCAGTCCCAGAGACAGCTAGCCAGTCCAGTAGTCACTTCAGTCTAGTGTGTGTGGTGATGGTGTCCCCTGACTCCAGTAGTTAAGTTTTCTGACTGTTTGTCTTCAGCCTAGAGGGTAGCAGCGCCAGCACAGCGATAGTACTGGTAGTACACTGTACTTCCCAGGTCGGGTGGGTCCCTCCTGGTTCTGTTTGGGAGGAAATGAGTTAGTAACTACCAGAGTCCAGTTACTGACTCACTCCCTCCCAAACAAAATTGGGAGGGATCCACCCGACTAGAGAAGTACAATGTACCAGTACCACAACTACCATTGCCTGGTGCTGCTACCCTACTAGGCTCATGATAAACAATCGGATAACTTAATTAACTTAAAAGAAATTGGCACCGCAGCTAGCAGGCCACCATCCCTTTTAAAATGCTGTCCTACCACAGTTCCAATGTCATGGAATGTGATTCCACCCTACTGTGGTAGAACAACATTCTAGAATGAGTCAGTTTCATTTTGAAAGCAAAAGAACTCACAAAATACATGTTTAGTTTCACATAGTACTATACACTATACATTATAAAAAATACAGGATGAGCAACTCAAGTATGCACAACCAGTGTAATTTGCCACCTCGGGGTTCTGATTCCTATGGACCTCTTGAGCTTTGCTCTCGAGGTGAGAGGGAATAAACCCCTCTGTTGCAGAACACACTGGTTCTGCATAATTGCCCATCTGGTATTCTCTATATTGCTGTTATTTATTAAAAAAAAATTGTTTAAAAAAAAAGTGTGTTAAAACTTAATACTTGTTGCATGTTTTCCTTGTGTAGAGGGAGATTTTTTAATAAAAAAGTTATTCCACCAACAGTTAATATGAATATATGAATGTAGCATTCCAGTCATTCAGCAGTGCTGGACAATGGAATGCTGACAGGAAGAAATAAATCCATGTCATCTCCCGTCCCACCATTGTGTGATTTAGCTAGGGTATACTCCTTTAGTCTCTCTTCACCTCATCCTTATATGGTTATGGTGCAGACCCTAGTGGGGCCTACTATCTGTAGATTTATTATTGTTTAAAATAAGAAAGTGCTACACATTCTGACCCTTTGCTATGATTTTTGAAGGCCAGTGCTATGATTTTAAATACTGAGAGGCTGAAAGGTGTGCCTCTATCATGGCTATGTCCTTGTGGAGATGAAGATGTGGTCCCAGAACTGCACACAGTACTCCAGATGGGCTCTCACCAACTGTCTGTGTGTACAGAGGGTCAGGGATAACAATCTCCTGTTTTCTACTAATGATGCCTCTCCCTATGCATTTTGACTCGAGAATCCCCCAGCTCTCTTTACTGCATTCTCAAATTGATGGCATTGTTGGTCAGCCACTTGTCCACGACAATTGCAGCTGCACACTTTGATGCCAGCCTGCCAGCCGGAGTATCCCACATCTTATATTCTATGGTAGCAAAATATTCCTTGAAATCAGGGGTAGGGAACATATAACAAAAGTATGTTTTTTTCTTCAAGAAAAGCCCCAAAACTCACCACAGAGCATGTAAATCCCTCAGAGCTTTTGGGGGCCTTGGGGCCCCCAGCCCCCCGGCTCTTTTCTGGGGAGGGGGCACAAAATTTGTCTCTTGCCCAGGGCACCAAAATACCTTCCTACAGCACTGTATTAACTGGTAGGAGTGGGTGGTAGAGTTACAATTGCGAAAAAATGATATGCTGTTTCTATTGCAACCAAGATGGCTGATGTAAATGCATACAAAAGGTATAGGTGAGGCACACAATTCTATCTTAAAGCAAGTTACTATATGCCAATGCCATCATCAAACATTTATCAGTAAATGCAGGGATCTAGCATCTTATATTCGTAGCATACAAATACATACAGAACATGTCAGGCAAATGGGATCTGGTCTATAATATTATAGTATTTGTTGCTTTGTTATAGGGGTTGCTCATTTCACCCAGTAGTGCACCCTTTATTCTTCCCTGAACTGAATTTCCCCTTCTTCTAAGCATTTCTATATTGTGGGCTGCTTCCCTAACAAACTGGTTATGTCCAATACCCCCACCTGCTTGTCTGACATGTTATGGGTCCCTTCAACATCCATTAGCTCAGAGTTTTTCAACCAGGAGTCCATGAACAACTCCTGGGGAGGCCGCGGAACAACTACACAAAATAGCAACTGGGCTAAAAAATACGTTTTTCTTTTTGAAATTAGTTTGACTACATTCATGTCTGTGCCCCGTTGAGGCAATGAGGTCATAATCGCTTCAATTGTTTTAACTGTCTCCCATGAGCTGCTAATTAGCTGTTAATTATGTTACATAATTCTGGCTGTAGTCTTGATTTTAGTGTGCTTTGAAGCAGCACTCAGTGTCCTCCGTAATCTGTGACATGCGCAACTAATAGCAGCAAGAACCTGTCCTGGATTGTCAAGCAGTTTGGATTACATTTTCTATGACAGGTGCCTTTTTTAATTAGAGGCAGTATAGCACAGTGGGTTAAGGCACTGAGCTGCAAACCTGGAAACCTGGGTTTGAATCCCACAGCCCACACTTGCATACTGTGTGACCCTAAGTGAGTCACTTAACTTCCTTGTGCTCCCAGGTCACACCTGTAAACAAGCTTTCAGCTTACTGTGTTTCTCCTGATTAAAAATAATGCGACTGCTGCTCCAGCAAACCCAATTAATCCTGTACCCATTTTAGTTCTGTTTTAGTCCCATTCTGCTGTTCCCCTGTTTACTCTGCTAAGCTCTCATTTCTGTAACCGTGGCAACATTTTGTGATGTTGTACTCCATTTTGTATTTTGTCAATGCTATGGTACTTTGTTAATGCTGTGCCCCCCACACCAGTCCTGAATGGAAGTGATGAAGATTGTCCGGTTGTATGGTTAGCCAGTGCTGAAGGTTGTCAGGTTAGCAATTTTGATTCGATGCAGTGTAATTCAGAATGGTGGCAGGTCACTTGTGCCCCCACCACCACCCCGGTCAGTAGTTTTGATTCACCACAGGTCAGTGTGATTCAGAATGGTAGCAGGTCAGTTGTGCCCCCCTTCCCCCGGTCAGGATTTAAGTGCTTGAGGTTGTAAGGTTAGCCAGTGCTGAAGGTTTCTCATTAGTGTTAATGTTTGTAATATCATTCATGCATTATTTTTAGTGGTGTGTTATTTGTTTATTGTTATTTTGTTTGCACGCCACTGCAGAGTCTGCATGATACAGCGAGTAGGAGGTCCCTGACATGACTGACATTTGGTCAGGGGGGGCCCCCTGGACACAAAAAGGTTGAAAGTCCCTGCTGTAGCTTACAGTCTGGTGATGCCTTTTTACTTTGCTATTGTATGTCACGCCCTATTGTCTCTAACTAAGCCCCTTCCTGCTGCTTTCCCCAGCCCCATCACCCAATTTCTCCTGGATTTACCTGTCATTCCAATACTCCCCCTTGACTTATTGCCCATAGCAGGGGCAGCAGAGCTCCATATCTCTGCCATGGTGCAGATCCATATTTTGGAGGAGGGGCCATAGTTGTCGGTGCAGGTCCAGTAGCAGGCTAGAGTTCATCCTGCCTGGTCAGAGTATCTTCTAATTTACAGACCACTCCCACAGGATGTTGGTTGTGAGATGCATTTTGGGATGAAGAACCCAAGGAGGAGTTACCAGCTAGGGGGAGTGCAGCTAGCCCAGACAGAGGAGGAGAAGGATCTGGGTGTGCTCATTACGGGGTCAATGAACAACTCGGCACAATGTAGGAAGGCAGCTGCAAAGGCCAACAAAATGCTGGGTTGTATTGCAAGGGGTATATCCTCGAGGAGGGAGGAGGTGATTCTGCCACTGTATAGGTCATTAATTAGACCACACCTGGAGTACTGCGTGCAGTACTGGCGTCCGTATCTGAAGAGGGACATTAAGTTACTGGAGAGGGTGCAGCGCAGAGCGACAAAGATGATCAAGGGGCTGGGGGACTTATCATACGAGAGAGGTTGAAGGAGTTGAACATGTACTCACTGGAGGAGAGGAGAGACAGGGGTGACATGATTGAAACCTTTAAATACATGAAAGGAATAAACAAGACGGGTACAGAGGGGCTGTTCAAAGTAAGGAGGAGGGCCACCAGGGGCCATGATATGAGACTGGAGCGAGGAAGGTTCAGGAGGGAGATGAGGAGACACTTTTTTACAGAGAATGTGGTGGCTGGCTGGAATGCGTTACCTGCTGAAGTAGTATGCAGTAGAACAGTGGACTGCTTCAAATAAGGATGGGACAGGACAAGGGGGAGGGTTAATGAAGGGGAAGGGTGGAAGGGAGGGGCAGCTGCAGAATAAGGGGTGCTAGCTGCACATTCAAGCAGACTTGATAGACCTCTAGGCCTTTATCTGCTGGCAAATTTCGTATGTTCGTATGCAGACTAACATGTGGAGCATAGTTCTACTTCCTGCAGACATCTTCCCACACAGCCATACCAACTATACTGCCACCTGGGGTGACCCAGGTAACAGTATTGCAGTAGAGCATGCTGCCCTCCCCAAAACAGCATCCTATGGGATGCTCATGCCTCCTCTCTCCCCCTAGCTGGCCCCTGAAGACCTAGCTTTATTACTACACCCAAGCTGCCAACGTCATGAGCAGTAGTCTTACCACTGTGCAGATGGGCAGGCTAATGCCTTTGTATTTCAAGAATCGAGAGTCTAGACGCTCCACCAGAATGGGTCAAATAGCCTTTTTTTCACTCAGTGCCCAGATTCTGGAATCTACTTTCTTATCAAGCCAGACACTCGGATTCCCATGGCAATTTAAATCACTGTTCCTTTGCCACTGTTTAAGTCAATTACCCTGTACCTGCTCTTAGTTTCTGCTTCCTTCCCTGAACTAGACTTTCTTAAACAAGGGACTCTGGCATAGTATTAAAAGTTAATATAGCTATACTGTGTACAAGCAAGTCATGGGGGAGTATTGGAGTGATGGGTAAGTCCAGGAGAAGCTGGGTGATGGAGCTGGGAAACCGTCAGGAAGGAGCCTGGGTAGAGGATGTCGGCAGGTCAACATTCATAATTAGCAGGCAAATTTCAAGCAAAACGAGTTTCACATCTGAAATTCCAGCCGGACAATAAGCATAGATACAAATCCAAATTACACAGTTCTTAATTAATTTCAACTTAGCAGAAGGCGAATTACAACTACTGCATCTACCAGGCAGTGCGGGGTCAAAGTACTTGAATTAAACAGGATTACTATAGTTAAGAACAATGTGCTTTCAGACACATTTTTTCATTGCCACAGAACAAAGCTGGAATTGAATATTTCTGTTCTGTCAACATAATAATCCTGTCCTCCCAGTGCCATGTGTCGTAATGAATTTGCTTTCCCAAGTCAGCCCATTCAGTGTACTGTGTATTTGCATCTTACAGTAGATACAAACAATTCTTTCCTCAATTACTCAATTGTTCTCCTTCCTGTTATAATGCTGCCAACCTCCAATCTGACATAGCTTGTTTATATTTTATGTCACCATTAATGATGGCACATTTTCCTTTTTGAACACCCTCAAATCTCTGAACTTCCCCCATGCCCCAGAGTGCCAGGTTGAACATTCAGTCTAAGAATCATTGCCTCGTATACCAAGACAAGATCCTTCTGTTCAGGGCCTGTCATTTCATATGCAGAATAATGTATGAGCAACCATATTCAACAAGCCGGTGTTTCCGAGGGTTGACATGTCATCACAGACCTTGAGAGAGGTCTCTATGATATTATCTCAGCCCGAGATGGAAACATCAGCTTTCTTGTGCATAGTTGCGCATACATTATTTTTTTAGTATTTGTTCTAATTCATTTACCTTTTTTCTAACTCTGTCTTAATTGGTGGTTAAATAAACTTAAAACAGAGCAGACAGGAGGACAACAAACTAATGTGATTTAACCACTAGCAACATGAACAGGCAGCATTTCTAGCATTTCATCTTTCAACATACAGTTCACTTGGGTTGTTTTCAGCCTTGTGATGTTTTTTGTTATGAGGTAGTGGAGAAATGGCTTCTACAGTGGCCATGGTCCTCTGACCGTGCCCTGGGTGGTTTGAGGCTGGCCATCATGAATGCATATTTAAAATGTAGTCTGGTGGACATAACCTTTTCAACCATATGCTTTTTACATAGGATGGCTCATTTAAAAGGTGAGGTTTGAGTCAGGTGGTGAGATAGAGTGATCAGACTATGTAGCCATTCAAGTACCTTGGAGTCACCATTTATAACTCTCTCACTTATACGCACCACGTAGACGCCCTTGTCAGAGTGGTTTAACACAAAGATGGGGGTCCTCTACAGGCATAAGAAATCCCTCACCCTGGAAGCACTCCGGATCTCAGTCTCCAGCTCCATACTCTCCATGATAGACTACGGGCTGGTGGTCTATGGAGCTGCTACTGATACAGTGCTCAAAAGGGTCCAAATTGCACTCAATAAGGCATGCCGCCTCACCTTGTGTTCAGATCACTACACTCATACTTGCACCCTGTATGAGTGTACAAACTGGCTTAACTTAAAAGACAGGATCAAATACCAAACTTGCCTCCTGGGAAAGAAGGCACTCCTTGGAAAAAACCCACCCTGCTGAAGGCTTCTCTCTCATCACACATAACCAGAGGGAGGAAGAACGGAGCACTGTCCATACCATTCCGCCGAACCACACTAGGGCAGCGTGCGTTCTCCTATCGGGCCCCCCTCTGGATAAATGAACTCCCGATTAAATTACAAACAAACAACAGCCTGTCTCAATTCAAAGCAGGCCTCAAACAGCACCTAATGTCTAGCTTAAAATGCACCTGCTTCTCAGGCCCCACTTGATAGACAGGCCTACCCCCAAGGTAGCAGGACTACCTAGAGAACCCTGCCTCCATTCCAGCCTAGCCAAGGGCTTAAGTAAGCTATCAGTCCTCTTTAAACTCTCTTGGTACTGCCCCTCCCTAACCTTCCCCACACACACCCTACTCGACAAAGCCCTCTGGAGCTGCTCCCCCATCACAGCCCCCCGTTTCACTATCCCCCCACCTCTCACTCTCTGCAGTAGGTTCAAACCCAATCCCCCTTGTTTCACTGTCACCCAGCCTCTCGCCATCTGGGATAGTATTTAGCCCTATGCAGTTACTCTGCCATAGTCAATCAACGGATTTGGAGGTTTCCAGGGGTGTGCTATCTAGGGCAACCAATTAGAAATAGCTTAGTATTATATTACAACTGCTCTGTTTTTCTCCTATTTGTCTAATTTGCATGTAATCGCTCTTTAATGCCTAATGATCAGGCATCTGTAACCACTGAATATGTGTATTGTTTTATTGTCCACAGTGACATGGAAGCTTTGTAAAAGAACTCATGCTCAAAGGTCTTTCTGAAATACTAATTAAATTAAAAAAAAAATTACAGTCATGTTAGCATACAGTTTTAATACAGCTCAGTTTAGAGTCAATGCTAGCTAGCTTGGAAAGCAGCAGCAGCTAGGCCTAGTCAGCTCCCAAACATACCTTGAGTGACAGCTGCAATTAGGAGGATTTTAGCTGGGAAAGAAGGAAATTCCAGAGGGAGTAAAATGTCCAAGAAAATACAACATGCCCTGCAGAAAAGTGGTATCTGGGAGTTTAGAAAGAGGGCAGATTGCAGTGACAGAGGTGGGATTAGTCCCTCATATTTAACCTGCACCTATCCACGATGTACCTGGCCTTATGGATAAAAGTAGTCTTAAGCCATCAGTGTTATCATCCTTCCAGCTTTAATCATCACCACTTTATTTATAGTATAGGGGAAACCCAGCACCTGCACCCACTGTATTTCATCAATACACAGACAGGGGGCTTTAGTTTCTGGCAGCCTCGCACCATCAACCAGCATTAAAGCTAAATCCACACATATAGATATTTGAAATAAAGTCAAAATGTCCTATGTCAAAAGCATATGGTTGAAGAGGTTATGTCCACCAGACAACATTTTAAATATGTATTCATGATGGCCAGCCCCAAACCATCCAGGGCACCGGTCGGAGGACCATGGCCACTGTAGAAGCCACTTCTCCACTAGGCCAGATCAAGTCCCTTTATGACATTGTAACTCCAGAGAAGAGGAGTTCACTATCACATCAAATAAACTGTGTTCTGAACTAAAAAAACAGGGGACATCCTCCAGGGACTGGAAGCATCTGTGGCTGATGACCTCAGAGACCACTGTCAAGTGGAATAAAAAATGCACTGCGTTAGACGAAGACCTTACTCAGTATTCAGAGACTGTTGACCTTCACAATTCATCCCTGCTCTCCTTCAGCACTGCACCGGAAACTTGGAACACAAGCTGGAGGAACACAAGAAGCTGCACCACTGGAAACATGTCAAACTGCACGGCTTATCAAATAAGAAAAATATGGTCCATTTCATGGTGGGGAAACTTACAGAACTGCTAGACCTGCTTCTCAGTCAGGAACTGCAAATTATCCAGCCCCACCAGGCACTGACTTCTGCGCCAAAAAAAAACAAGACATGCCGTAGATCCATTGTTAAGGATTTTATGGATTACAGGATTAAAGATAACTAAAACTGACTTGGGCTAAGAAGGAAGTTCTTTAGTAGACACTTTTTTAATTTTTTTAGCACAACTACACTCCCGCTATGGTGGCCCACTGACAGCAAGATCTAGTTGTGATCAAGAAATCTAAACAGAAGAAAATAAAGGCCACCTTGTAGTACCATGCCCGCTTAAACATTACCTCAGTTGGGGCATCCAACACTTCCCCGAATAAAAAAAATGCCACTGACTATCTGAAAACTCAGTGGATTGTCCTTACTGAGTTTCTAGAAGCTTTACACTTGTGTGAATGCAGTCACAAACCTGGAAGAAGCAATGTCTGTCTAAGGCCAAAATCGAGGCTGCCAGACTCAAGAGACTAGAACTGTGGGATGCTTTACATATTATGATCCAAGAAGGATCATCCTCATCTGAGGCTCTAGCTTTACCAGCAGCCTCCACACAGCAGCCAGCTACAACTCAACCATAAACAGCAGATCTGTAACATTATTTTGCTAGAATGAATTTTCTATATCTTGTTTTCAGGATGATTCAGCTGTATTCGTTACCTCAGCAGAGGTAATCTGATTTCTATGGATGCTCACTGTTCTCTGTTTTGATAGTACTCCTCCCGGATGTTGTAGGGGGTGGCTCAGAGTGGTGGCATGTAGCCCTCATGGAACACAGAGGGGCTCCTTCATTAAGTTTACTTGAAACTCTTAATTTTCATGTTCTGTCCATTGAATTGCTAGTGCCAGGGTTTCACTTTAGGAGACTCAAAGGACATAGCATCTGAGGTCTTGATTTATGGTCCTGGGCTGGTACTGCCAGGGATGTACACACACTAACTGGTGTAGTTCTTAGGATGTAGGGCCTGCTAGTAACAGCCTGCTGTGAAGTAACTGAGCAGTACACCACTGTAGAGTCTTGTGACACAGGGCATTGGGGCATGTTCATCCTATTATCTAAAGCGGTGATTTCAACTTTCATAAATTTTTATTGGCTCTTGATGGCTGGGCAGCACAGTAATTAGTGATCAAAGCCTAGGATGCCCATGATGTGGGTGGATTCATCCCTGTCTAGGAAGGAAGGCAGGTAAGACCTGGCAAGGACCTAGTGTATGGGGCTGAGGGATGCCAGGAATGTTGTTAATGCCAGTGAAAGGCTGAGTGATGTGTTACACTGCCTGAGTTGTGGAACATTATTGCACTCTCATTGTCCCCTGAATGGTCAGATGTACCCGAATTTGCCTGTGGAAAAGGAAATTCCCAACACCACAGGTTAAGGTTAGCCTTTACATTTTCCTTCTTTGTAAATAGCTAAGTAAGCTTCTAGCAGGTCCTTGTAAAACAAAGAAACATAGAAACATAGAATTTGACGGCAGATAAGGACCGCTTGGCCCACCCAGTCTGCCCATTTCCCTACCTACTGGATAAGCTGCAGATCCTAGTTAACCAGCAGCCTACTTCTTCTTACCCCCACCCCCCAGAATTGCCCTATGACTGTCCTATGAATGCTTGAATTCCACCACTGATTTTGACTCCACAACCTCCTCCGGAAGGCCGTCCCATGCATCCACAACCCTCTCTGTGAAAAAATACTTCCTTAAATTACCTCTGAGCTGCCCCCTCTATCTTCAAATTGTGCCCTCTTGTTCTTGCACACCTCTTTTTTTGAAAGATGCTACCCTCTTGGACTTTGTTGATTCCCTTGAGGTACTTGAAAGTTTCTATCATGTCCCCCCTCTCCCTCCTTTCCTCAAGGCTATACATATTAAGCTCCTTAAGTCTCTCTTCATATGTCTTCCGATGCAGACCCTGCACCATTTTAGTTGCCCTCCTCTGGACAGCTTCCATCCTGTCTATGTCTTTGCAGAGACTGGGTCTCCAGAACTGCACACAGTAATGCAGGGCTATGAATTGGAACAGTGTGTATCTTTTTTTGGTGGGGAGGCACCTGTGCAACACCATACTGAGAGTCCAAAGGGGCATTTTCGGGGGTTCTTGGTATAGACAGTTCTAGCTGGGTTCAGTAACATAAAGGGGCCTAGCCTCCATTGGGCTTAATGCATCCTACACAATAGTCTGTTGATCTCATTTCTGTTTTTCGGACTGGTGGAGCTGGCATGGTATACTTAGCTCATTCTGTCCTATTGTCACTTAGAATGTTCAGGTACCCTCTGCCTGCTGCTAGAACACCTGTGTTCCTGAAGGGATTCTAGATCTGCAGCATTCATACAAACACACTGTGCTTAAACCTACATATCTTAAAAACCATACATCCAATTTTAAACTATAAAAAGAAAAGTTTTTCAGGACAAAAAGGTTTTTTAAAATGAGTGAGGTTTGGTAATGTCTATTTAACTAGATTTAATGTTGTGTAAGGTTGTTTTCATATTTTAATAAATCCTGATGATTTTATCTAAATATAATTATGCTCTGTTTACTTAGTCATGCAAAATATTAAATTTCTGTAAAATTGTTGGTTAAAATTGTTAAAAATATACAATAAACATCTGTCATTCTTTAAATATACATTTTGCAAGTTTTTTACCATTTTTTTAGTCAGAAATCAATATCTTACAGCTTGAGTTTTTGTTCCACTCCACTGGTTGGAATTTTTGCAGTGTTTAATTCTTCTTACCCACTGACTTTTGTTTATGAATCGGATTATCAATTTTTTTGTTTTTCCCCTAGTTTAGTAAGAATATATTTACACATTACCTTAGAAGGACATATCAGGAAATGATGCAGGAAGGAAGTGCTTTGTGAGGTCAAGTGATGTAAATAGGAAGAACCCTTCCAGTGTAGGTCAGTGAGATGACACAGGAAATGGATACATTTTTTTAGTGCTGGAGGTTTCTCTATGATTAATTGCATATTTGCTGTAGTTAAAATGTGTAATTTCATTGAAATAAACTATTTTATTTTTGTAATAAAATCCCATAATAAGTATAGGAAACTGTATTTTATTTGTGCTGTTTGCTTTATCATACTGTAAATGAAGCATGATGTCATTCATGTAAAGGTTCACAGTCTTTCAGTAAACATCATGTTACATAAATCTGTGTATTATTTAATTTCCTGGCATATTTTTTGGGGGTTGTATTATGGAATGGTTTAAGGTGAGGGCATGACTGTATGATGAAGCACTGTGTGTTAGTGGCGGGGGGGGGAGTGTTCTGCATTCATAATACCTGCTCAGATGCACTTCGTATGTTCTGGGGAAATGAGAGGGGCTGTATGCATGTAATAATGGTGCTAACAGACACTGTAGATACATTATGGGTATACATATAGGATGATGAAATTGCTGAAAAGGCACTGGTAATTTGAGGTATAGTGTGTCATGGAGAAGGGGGTGGGTGTGCCTGTACCAAGGAATGATGCTCATAGGCACTGCAGTCATTTTGTGTCATGAATTGGCACCCATCCTTGGGGTATACTCAGTTGTAGGGAATCAGGTGGGGCTGCCTGCACCTGGTAATGGTGTTCATATGCTATGCAGAGACATTGTGGGTACACATACAGGGTGATGACATGGGCACCTGTAAAGGTTGTGTACTATGTGCTGTGTCACATGGTTTGCCTGCATACACATGTGATATGTTGCAGCATTCAGTATGGTGCACGTGTGGGTGGGAAGGAGTGTGTGTGGGTATGCCTGCACCATGGAGTGATGCTCATTGGTGCACATGTGTACTAATGTGCTATGTTTCATTTGAATGGACTGTATAAGTTATACACTGGCACTGATCACATCACAGTGCATCTGAAGCACTATGAGCACTAGGGACTGAACAAGTGGTTGTGGAGGGGATTAGAACTTGAATAGAACATTACAGTTCATCTGAGGGTAGTGTTGGAATGAATCTTGTTGTGCACAATGGACTACACCATGGTGACTGAGGAGGGATCCATATCAGTAATGCACATCACAGAGTGTCAGAGATAAAGGTTAGACTGAAGACTGATGAACAGATGGACTAAATCAGTGGCTCTGGTGGGATCTGAACCTGAACAGCACTTTACAGTGCAGTAGAGGTTGGGGCTGGACTGACACCAGATCAGTCAATGGACAACACCATTGGCTGTGGAGGGATCTGAACTTGAAATGCACTTCACTGTTCACTACATGATAAGGAGATAGATTTTACAGGAGGCTGTGGAGGGATTTGAGCCTGAAGAATACTTTACAGTGCATCAGAGATTGGTGCTGAACTGATCTCATATGAAATGATGGGCTACACCAGTGGATGTAGAGGGTTTTGAACATCAAATGCACTTCGCAGTGCATTATGGGATTGGTCTGGACTGATACATGGTAAGTCGATGGACGACACCATCAGCTGTGGAGGGATCTGAACCTGAAATACACTTCACTGTTCACTACAGTTTGGGGCTCAACTGATGCATGATAAACAAAAAAAGCAAAAAGGAAAACCAAAAAACTTCTGATCATAGGAGACTCCATGATTCCGGGGAGTTGACACCTATCTCCAGCCAGGAGTAATGTCAGATGTCTCCCAGGTACATCAGCATAGAGAGACACTGACTGCTTTGCTAAAATTGTACAGGAAGCAGGAGAAAACATTGATGTCCTGGTACAAACAGGGACTAACGATCTCACCAGCCAGTCAGTTGTGGAAACCAAGGAACACCTGACTAGGTTGGGTGACAAACTATCATCCATTTCATCCAGCATCTCCTTCTCTGAGATCCTGCCAGTCTGGGAAAGGGAGGAAGATGGACGGAAGGTCAGAGAAGGTGAGATAGGGGAGCTAAACATGTGGCTCACTGGCTGGTGCCAGGAAAAAGGAGACAAATTTGTAGGGAACTAGCAGCAGTTTTGGGAGCGAAAGTTCTTTAAATTTGATGGACTGCATCTGACTAAGGAGGAAGTCAGTGCATTAGGGGAGAAGCTTGATGTCTTTGCAAAATATTTAAACTAGCAAATGGGGAGAGGGGTGCAGCATCCGATACGTTGAATGGGAAGAACACCCCTACCCCTCAGTTGGAAACAGGAAATGGGACAGCCATATAAACTGGGGTTGTCTACATGCCTCCAGACCAGGGGAGGACATAGACACATTACTGTTAGAAGATATACCAAACATGACAGCTAAAGGGGAGGTTCTGATAATGGGAGACTTCAACATGCCAGACACAGACTGGTCAATACCAGCAGGAATATCTGCCAGAACTAGACACATAGTGGATTTCCTGCAGGGGAAGGGCCTCAAACAACTGGTATAACAACCCACAAGAGACAGAGCTATCCTAGATCTAGTACTGGCAAACAGGGAAAGGATGACAGATCTCCAGGTAGAAGGTCACCTGGGGGCCAGTGACTCTCACCATGGTATGATTCAATCTGGCAACTAGAACTAAATCATCCCATTTCAAGGCAAAAATAAGGGACTTCAGAGGAGCTGACTTTGATAAGATGGCCAATAGGGTTAAGCTAGCTCTGGCAAAAAGAAATACAGATGAGGGGGTACAGGCAAAGTGGCAAGCATTAAGGATGCAATACTTGAAGCAACATCCCATTGTGTTAGACAGAAAAGGAAGTGCAAAAAAAGATGGAAACCACTCTGGTTCTCAAAAACAGTAGCAAAAAAGGTCAGAGCCAAAAGGCTGGTCTTCAGGAAATATAAGGGAACGCAGTGGGATGAAGATAGGGAGACATACCAAACTTCCCTAAGGGAAGCAGGGAAGGCAGTAAGGCAGGCAAAGGCCCAAACCAAGGAAACACTAGCATGAACAGTAAAAGAAAAAGGGACAAGACTTTCTATAGCTACATTGGTGAAAGGAGAAAGTCCAGAGGGGTATTGCTAAGATCAAAGGGGATAAGAGGGCATGTGTGGAGGAGGACCATGTAAAAGCATCCATTCTAAATAGATACTTCTGCTCAGTATTTACTGAAGAGAAGGTAGGTCAGGGCCCACAGCTCAGCACCATGGACACAGGGTGGGAGGAAGGTGTGCTATAGTCCCTTCACAAAAGAAAAGGTCCTACAAGAGCTCAATAAGCTCAGGGTGGACAAGGCAAAGGGGACCTGATGGCATACATCCCAGGGTACTAAAGGAGCTAAGGGTGGAACTAGCAGAGCCATTATCAGAACCGTTTAGTGAGTCTCTGAGCACAGGCGAGGTCCCCAGAAGACTGGAGAAGGGCTCATGTGATCCTGCTCCACAAGAGTAGTAGCAGGGAGGAGGCAGGGATCTACAGACCAGTCAGTCTTACCTCAGTAGTGGGCAAGATTATGGAGGCACTCCTTAAGGAAAGGTTAGTACAACACCTGGAATCCATAGGAGCAGAGGATCCAAGACAGCACTGGTTTACAACAGAAAGGTCCCATCAAACCAATCTCATAGATTTCTTTGATTGGGTAACCAGAGTGGTGGACCAAGGGGGAACAGTTGATGTCACCTACCTTGATTTCAGCAGAGCTTTCAATACTGTTCCACATAGAAGATTGATTAATAAGCTGGGTAGGTTTGGGGTGGGTCAGAAGTTGGTCAACTGGGTGGCAAACTGGTTGACGGGCAGAAAACCAGAGAGTGGTATTAAATGGTATACAGTCAGAAGAGATGCAAGTCACAAGAGGGGTACCTCAGGGATCAGTCCTGGGGCCAGTCCTCTTCAATAACTTCATCAGTGACATTGCAGATGAACTGGAGGGTACGGTTTGTCTGTTTGCAGATGACACTAAGATCTGCAACAGAGTAGATGATCCAGATGGGGTGGGCAGAATGAGAAGAGATCTGGATAAACTGGCAAAATGGTCGGAAGAGTGACAATTGGGGTTTAACGCAAAGAAGTGCAAGATCATACACATAGGGAAGAGAAACCCTGAAGCCACCTATAGGCTGGGAGGGGAGTTGCTGGCAGTCACAAGGGAAGAAAGAGATGCGGGCATCATCATCACAGATGACATGAAATCATCCAAGCAGACCACAAAAGCAGCAGGTAAGGCTAGGGGGATGTTGGGGTGTATTAGTAGGGGTATCACAAGTCATACGAGGGAGGTAATAATCCCTCTTTACAAGACACTGGTTAGGCTCCATCTGGAGTACTGTGTGCAGTACTGGAGGCCACACCTTCACAAGGACATTAACCAGATTGAGGCAGTCCAGAGAAGGGCAACCAAAATGGTGCAGGGACTGCATCAGAAAATATATGAGGACAGATTAATGGAGCTCAATATGTATACCCTAGAGCAAAGGAGGGAGAGAGGTGATATGATCAAAACATTCAATCACCTTAAAGGCATTAACAAGGTGAAAGAGTCTAACATTTTTGAATATAAGAAAAATAGCAAGACAAGAAGAACACAGCATGAGATTAGATGGAGGCCGATTAAGAGGTCATGTGAGAAAGTTCTTTTTCACAGAAAGGGCAGTGGATGCATGGAATGGCCTACCTCAGGAAGTGGTGGATGTGAATACAGTGCAGGGGCTAAAAACAGGCATGGGATAGGCATAAGGGAGCAATACAGATGAGTATCACTATACAGGCCATTGACAGAGCAAATGCCGATGGCACATTTATAAGGCAGAAAAAGAAATGGGTAGACTGGATGGGCCTTGCATTCTTTATCTGCCGTCAACTTCTATGTTTCTATGTAGCACATTACCTGCCTCTTATATTTCTCTGCTCAATTAATTTGTGCTGCCAAGACCAGGGTTTTTTAGGGGCCATTGCTCAGCTGTTTCGGGACACAGAGGCCTTGGTTAAGGTTAATGTTCATACTTCTCAGCATTTTCCTTCGGGTCGGGGCATGAGGTGTTTCTCTGTTTTTCCTAGGGAACCCAGTACCCTCACTTCCCCACTTGACTGAGACACTACGGTCATTTGGGAGGATTGCAGGCTATAAAATGAACTACACCAAGTCCACGGCAATGATTCTAAGTGGGTTACCCCACCAGCATTTTGCGTGGGCTAAAAATAAGTTATTTAGTATTTGTTAACCGGGTAGGTACACTAGACAGAAACTGCCTGTTTTCAGGTACGACCCAGGAGAGTACAATAATAGATATGCAATACATGTATTAATACAAGGTATAAACAGCTACATCATAGTGAATTAAATTAAAAGTTTATTTTACCAAGATAACACCATTGAGACAACTCATTTGTGAGGAGGTCCTGAAGGGACATAAGCACAATACAAAATGCAGTACAGTTACAGTGGTACAGTACAGATACAGCTGAGATACCATATACAAGAAATGTAGACATAAGGAAATTAACTAGGTACAATATTGAATAGCAGGATGTTTCTAAATCTAATACAGGTGCCTATACAAGTAAAGCTAGTTGCATACAACAATTATGAAAAAATGATTGGAGCAAAAAAGTAAACTGGAACAATAGAAGAGGACATAGGATGCAAGGTCAAGGAATTTTATAGCAATAGAAGAGGGTCAATGGTGGAAAAGTAGTACAGGTTACAGAAATAAAACAGGAGGAGAGGAGAGCAGGTGTGGGGGAAGGGAGTGGATGAGAAATGGAGAAAACTAAGACATGTCATAAGGGGGGGGCAACAGGGAGGTGGTTGCTGTGCAAACACTAACACTAGTGCAGGATGAAGGGGGTTAGAAGGGTTGGAAGCAAACTGGGCCAGAGGGGAGATGGGGGAGGATTTGGAAAGGGAAGCGGTGGAGGATAGAGGGGAGGATTAAGTGCCAGGAGTCAGAGAGAATATACATGATTACAGCAAGCAGGTTAAAGCATAGCAGTTACATTCATCCTTCAACATACATCCAATCAAGGACTGAATGTACACCAGCCAACGGCAAGGTTAAGTTTAAGAGTTTTTTGTATAGTGTTCCATAAGGTCGGCAGGGCATAATTTAGGGATGAAGAACCAAACCGGGTTCTAATCTGTGAAGTATCAAATGTTCTGTATGAGGACTTTCTGAGAGTGTACACACCATGGGGCATGTTTAAATATGGAGCAGATGTAGGAATGGAGTTTCAGAGTTAAAGCTCTGTAAACCCAGAGGGATGCATTGCAGCACCTCCTGACACTAAGGGATGGCCAATCAACCTACATATAAAGGGAGCAATGATGGGTATTGAAAGGGACATTTGTAATGAATCATAAGGCCCTGTGATAGAGTGTGTCAAGGTAATTAGGGCAGACTTCAGACTACGGCTGTAGGAAAAGTCCGCTTAGTCAATTAATGGGAGAAAGGTTCTTTGGACCAACCTTAGTTTGACGTCTTGGGTAAGCAAGTACTTGATTCGATAAAAGAGACCAAGCCTTTGGTGACTTTTTTGGCAGTTTCCTCTATATGCCTTAGAAAAGATAGTTTTAAATCCAGCTAGAAGCCGAGATATTAACATTTTTGGACTGATTCCAGTACTTCTCCCAGGATGGTCTTGATCTAAAAATTTGCATTCGAGGAGTTGGTGGGAACATCTTTGGTATTAGGGGACAGGTGCATCATTTTTGTCTTTTTAGCACTGAGGAGTAGTTTTAGATTTATTAAGTTTTGTTGAAGTAGGTCAAAGTCACATCGTAACTCGAGGCAGGCAAGTTGGAGTGTAGGCCTGGCAACATATAACATAGTGTCCCCTGTAAATAGGTGTACATTTGCTGTACTGACATTGTTGTTAATATTATTAATGTAAACAGAAAATAATAATGGTCCCAAGATGGAACCCTGCAAAACTCCTCTCAGTATAGGTTTTAAAGGGGAGAGGGCACCATTGACTTTAACCTGTTGCCACCTGTCAGTAAGATAACAGGAGAGCTAATTTAGGGAGGTATAATCTAGACTGAAATTATTTAATGTGTTCAATAGTAATTGGTGATCAAGGGTGTCTAATGCCTTGCTTAAATCTGAAAAAAGGGCGCAAACATGGGCCCAGATATTCAAAAGGGTTGCGCCATGCGTAACAGGGTTGCGCGTGCGCAACTCCAAAAATGCGCCATTCTGCGATATTCAGAAGGGGCCAGTTGCGCCACCAAAAACATGCTGAGCAACAGCGCAATGGAAATTAAGGCATGCGCAACCGAAGGGGGCGGGTCCATGCATAAAGTGCGCAATGCGATAATCGAACACTTGCGCAATGCGCAAGAGTGGCTCAGCCGGAAGTTGCGCAGTAGCGGAATTGAGCCAAAATAAAAAGGCTCAAGGAAGTGGCGCAAGAACCCTAGCAGGCCGCAAACTGGGGGAGAGAGACAGAGAGAGAGAGAGAGACAGGAGCTGGAAGGGCAGAGAGGGACAGTGGATCCAGGAGGACAGAGAGGCCAGTGGGGGGTGCCCGGTGCAGTGGAAGCAGCAGTGGGGGCAGCGGGGTAACACAGGAACAGCAGCCGGGGGCAGAAGCCAGGAGATGGATAGTGCCAGCTTCCACATGGAAGCTGTAATGAGGGGTGAGACACCATGCTGCAGGGGACGTGGCGCGGAGGAGCCATCGGGCGTATGCCCCGACAGGCGGTATCGCGTCCGCATCAGCTTCGAGCTGTACACAGACGCCGAGATTGTGGGCCGGCACCGCCTGAACAGGGCAATACGAGGACGGCTCTGCGAGCTGTGCAGTGATGTGATGCAGGCACCTCACGACGGAGTCACGCCTGTCCGTGGAGACCAAGGTGACAGCCTGCATGTGCCTGCTCACCACGGGCACCTTCCAGAGGCCAACAGGGGACACCACAGGCATTACACAGTCGGCCACGCCACGCATCCTCACCCAATTCCTCAGCGACTGCTGCCTCATGCTGCGGAGTACATCCATTTCCCCAGCACCGCGGCAGAGCGCATAACAAACATGCAGGAGTTCCACAGGGTAGCATGCCTCAGCGGTTAGGGGCCATAGACTGCACCCATGTGGCCATTCGCATGCCACCTGGCCCCGACGGCCAGGCATATCGGAACTGAAAGGGGTTTTCCAGTGTCAACTGCCAGGTGGTGTGTGATGCCACTGGGCGCATTATCAATGTCTGTGCCACACACTCTGGCGGAGCACATGATGCCTTCATATGGCACCAGTCTGCACTGTGCCATCGATTCGAGAGTGGGGACATCCCCACGGGTCATCTAGTGGGTGAGTACACATGTATGGAATGCAAACTCTGGGCAAGGGTGGAATGACACAGGTGCCATGGTAGTGGCACACAAGGATATGGGCAATATGGACCTGACATGACACTGATCTCCACTATCTCCACACAGGTGACTGCGGATACCCATCCGTCCCTGGCTGCTCACACCGCACGCACCCCACGACCCCAGCGCAGCTATGCTTCAATGAGGCACATGCCGCAACACGTAACATCATAGAGCGGGTGTTTGGGATGCTCAAGGCACGCCTCGATGCCTGGACACCTCCAGCGAGCCCTACAGTACAGCCCCTAAAAGGCCTGTGGGATATTCCTGGCCTGTTGTATCCTGCACAACATGGCCAAAGACCATGGGATAGCCGTACAGGTCCAAGAGGGGGACAGCGATGGGGACGCCAGTGGCGCCGGTGATGTTAGTGATGAGCAGCCCCCTCTAGGACGGAGGGACCCCCGACTGACCCGGCAGGACCAGCTGCACCGGGACACCATTGCAGAAGAGCACTACGCCCAACACAGGTAAGTCAAGGGGACATGTGCAGGCAACACTGTCCATGCGCAAACCACAGGCACACAGGGGAACACACCGTGCATGAAGATCAGGGGAGTTGAAGGTTCCAGGCATACCAACACACCATCAGAGAGGGGTGAGCACTCATATGGACACACACACACACCAGGCAGCATACATGGGCAGCAGCACAGCACTGCGGAAATGACATTGCCAACACACAGCACCACCAACCACCCCCACCACCTGGACTGTCCACGTACGTGTGTCAGGACCTGGGCACCCTTGCACCTTGGTGTACAGTGCAATGCAGGCATCATCATGCACACGCACCTGTGGACAGCAGTTGGGAGAGTGTGCAGGTGGTCCGTGTGTCAGCTTGGTGAGCAGAACACCCAGCAGTGCACTGCCCACCATGACACACATTGCACACAGGGCAGCACCAGACAGGGCCTGCACTGGGAGACAGCTCAGTCAGGTAGCACTGTCCCACGGCCACCACGGATGCGGGGCGGCCCACCATGGCCCAGCAGCACTGGCAGGCTGAGCAGGGTTACATCGGGTGGCGCTGGTGCACCACCAGGGTCTCACCGTGCAACGCAACCTTGCCCGCACAGGGTCTGCATCCTGCCAAACAAACTTGCACCAGGGGTGCTCGATGCCCACAGCAGAACCCGCGCCGACAGGCCTGGTGTCGCACGACGCCGGAACGGGAGTGGAGAGCGACTGTGTGGGGTGTGTGGTACAGGGGCACCTGACAGTGTGGCCAATGCGTCGCGACAGAGACCACTGCCTGGGTCAGCCTGTCAATGGCAGCGGTCACATCCGTCCGGATAAGGACCAGCTCGCCTGGTCCCGAGCACACTCCTGCTATGCCGCCTCCACGGACACAGATAGTGCCTCCACGACCTTGTAACCCGCCCCTGCAGCTGTACCGAGTCCTGCAGCAGGCGGGTGTGCGGCCCAACGGGTACTGTGCCCCAATGGCATCGCGGACCCCAGAGTGTGGACGGTCCTGGTGCACAGCACCCCTTGAGGGTGGGCGCTGTTTGCCAGGACCAGGTATGGGCGGATCAAAGGGCGGTGGACATGTGCCACTGCTTGACACTGTACCCCCAGACCTGGTGTGCGACTGCTGCTGCCACCCCTCCAACTGCTGAGCCCCCAGTTCCACCTGTTCCACCTCCGTGCTGACAACAGTGCCAGACACCTGCACAGCCACCGGTGCTGCCCCACCGGTGCTGACAGGCACAGCCTGGGACTGTGCCAGCATGCTGGTACACAGGTGTGAACCAGGAAGGCCCAGGGGCACGTGCTGGCCTGCCATGTGTCCGTCATGGGACACACACCTATCACTGCCCATTGCAGGCCTGCTATCATCAATGGTGCAGGTGCGTCCCACTGCCATAGGCACAGACTGCTGTGACACAGGCTGTGCACCCCCTGCACCCGTATCACTGACACCGGAGTTGTTGGCCCAGCGTGCATGCTGCTGCAGTGCCTGCAGGCTGGTGGCGGAGGTGGATGGTCCCTCCTCCACGTCCAGCAGGTCTGCATCACTGTCTGGACCCACCACCACCACCGCCTCCTGAAGACGTAACAGGATCTGTAACAGAAAGAGAGTACATGTGAGTGCATGGAACAACAGCCCCCCAACAACACCACCATGTCATACCGTGCAGTGATGGGCTTCCACCTGTCTGGTATCCTCCACCTGGTACGCCCAGAATGGCACTCGGCTGCATGGCCGCAACCAGTGTCTCCTCTGTAGGGGTCAGCTGCAACACCACTGGTGGGCCCCCACCAGTGCCAGCACGTGCCGCCCTGAAGGCTGCCACCTTCTCCTTCAGCCTCCTGCGGTCAGTCCCCATCTTCTTCTTGCATTCCTGCATGGAGCGCTGGTGACTTCTGTGCAGGTTGACGGCCCGAGCTACCCCCTCCCATGCAGCTGCACATTCCTGAGGGGTGCCCCTCCATCCACTCACTAGTGGCTCATCCTCCAGGTAGGCCAGGAAGAGGGCCTCCGTCTCTGCCGCGGTGAAGTTCGGCCTCCTCCTACGCCCGCCGTCCACACCCTCAGCTTGGCTCTGGTCAGTCATGGTGATCTGTATGGGTGGAAGTGGACACCTGTCACTGTGCAGTCGACAGCATTTCCCCATGAGCATAGCTGCTGCCCGGGCGGAAGCCCCCACGCTTCCACTCGCATGGCAGATACTGATCGAAAGGGTGCCCTTTGTCCCTTTCTGGTGCCCTTTCATGCTCAGCCCCTCAGCCTTTATCATCCTCCGCCCATGAGCACTGTCCTGAGCATCACACAGCATGTAACTCACCTCTCACCTGCAGTAACCAAATCTGGCCAGCACAACCCACTGTCGCATTTTTATAGCGCAACACATGCAAATGAGGTGTGGCGCAACTTTAATGACATGCTAATCGCGCCACTGCACCTTTGAATGGCTGATCGCATGATTTGCATATGTCGGCTGAATATCGCGTATTTGCGCTTTGCGCAATACGGAAGGTCCGGCTGAGCCAATGGCGCAGGTTTGTGGCTGTGTGCCACACTGCATTGCGCATGCCCAGACAGCTTACGCATGCGTCTATCGTGCTGCAGACCTGCTGAGCGCCATAGGCGATTCAGACCATGGCCACCATTGTGCCAGTGGCGCTACAGCACTGGGCACTATATGGCGCTCTGGCACTACTGCGCGATAGTCCACTGTGGCACTGGTGCTCAGCTTGGCAGTCGCGGATGACGCCTATACGCCCCATGGCGCCAGGCGTAGCCTCGCGCCATTGCCATGACCTTGTGTATGCCCTCTGACCCCTGGCGCTGTTGGCATGCCATGTATATGCCTTATTGCGCTGTCTGGTGACAGCGCCATGTAAAGTGATGGCGCTGTTCAACAGCGCGATTGGAGCCTGTGGGTCTATGCGCAACAACCCACGCGGGTTACGGCGCAGCGGGCGCCATATTGCCTGCTGTAAAGTTGGTGCCATGGCTAGGAGGAGGGCGTGTCCTGGAGCCAGCTTGAAGTGGCCAACCTGGTGGCCCTGGTGGAGCCCCACTGTGAGGCACTGTATGGTGAGGCCCCTCACCATGCCTAGGGACCCACGGTGGCAGCAAGTGGCCACTGACCTGGTGGAGGTCACTGGCCGGGCCGTCTGCTGAGCAGTGCCGGCACCAGTACAGTGACTCGCCCGAGGGAGCGGAACTCTTGGACGCGCTGCGTTCACGCGCTAGGCGGGCGTGGTGCCTAGGCCAGGTGAGTGTACCATCTATGCACCTATATTCTCTGTAGGGTGTGTGTGTGCTTGGGTGGCTGTGCATAGGTGCCGGCTCGGACACGGTGGGCTGTGTCAGTGTGCAGCTTGCGGATGGATGGTTATGGCTGTGTGGGCAGGCACTCACTGGGGCAGGGGCACTCTGCTTTGAGTCACACTGATGTTTGTCTCAACATATGTCTCCCACAGTCCGGATTGTGAGGACACAGGGCCAGGGTGACGGGTCGGCTAGGGCCCGGTGCCGGGGGTAAGAGCCTCAACAGCAGCAGCGCAGACCCAGCTGCTGGAGGAGTGTGAGTATCATTACTTCATGGATGCTATTGCATGCTGGGGGCAAGACCACCAGCCATGTGGGACACAACCAAAGGGAGGTCATAATTCCACTATACAAAACACTAGTGAGTCCCCACACTGGAGTACAGTGTACAGTTCGGAGACCATACCTACGTATGGACATGGACTGGGTGGAGAGGGTTCAGAGGAGGGCGTACACGGATGGTGCATGGATTGCATCACAAGTCCTATGCAGACAGGTTGACGGAACTGAACATGTACTCCCTGGAGGGGAGGAGGGTGGGGATATGATGGGGACATACAAGTATCTTACAGGGGGAACAGAGTGCAGGAAAACAGTATTTTAAGCGTAAAGGATGTTCCAGGACTAGAGGGCATGGGATGAAGTTGGAGGGGGACTATCAGAGGAAACATGAGAAAGTATTTCTTCACAGAACGGGTGGTGGACAAGTGGAACACCCTGCCAGAGGAAGTGGTGGGGCTGACTTGGTCACGGGATTATGAATGCATGGGTTAGCCATAAAGGAATTCTGGAGGTCAGGGGTAAGGGCAACAGACTTATAGGACAACAGAGTGAACTTACAAGGTCAAATGGACAGACTGGGTGTCCCATAGGCCTTATCTGCCGACACTGTCTATGTATCCATGTATGTAGGCATGACACAGGTGACCTGCATCACAGTGCAGTATCACGCACGCCTGTGTATGCGCCACTGGTGGTCCAGGCATGCACTGGGCTCATAGCTGTGTACTGGCATCGCACACATTGCCACATCACTTGCCAGCCTAGTTTGTACTGTGATTGACGTGGCAGTGTGTGTGGGCGGTGGTGCGATAGCTGGTGCCGCCTGTTTGTGATGGCCATGTGCATGTTCACTGTGGGTGGGTGCATGCCATCACAGGTGCGGACATTGGACTATATGGCTTGCAGGTTGGGTGGTGTTCAGGGTTGTGGTCAGTCACAGCCATTGACTGTGTTCCCATTTTCCTAGCCCCGAGGTTCTAAGGAGGATGCAGCGGGATGTCCGTCGCCTCACAGAGGTCAGCGTGGCAAGCCACAGGATCCTGCGAAAGATACAGAGGCATGGACGCCATCAGGGGCAGACTGGAATGGGGCGCCAGCAGGGGAGGACCAGGAGCGGCTGGGCCGTGAGTCGTTACATCCTTCCCACTTCTTCCATCCCTACCACCCTGCCTTCTCTCCAAGTTTTAATCCCTTCCTCTTGAACACCCCTTCCTTGTACCCGTCCCCCCCCTTGTAAATAGTTTTTATTGTTCTTGTTGCACTATGTTTAATATACATTTCTATTTTGATATATGAATACTGTGTTGGTCTCTGATTTGCAGCTGGCTATGGGTGCTCAGTTGCAGGTGTGTACATGCCATCTGGGCTGGTATGGTCCTGGGTATGTGTGTGTGTGTGTGTGTGTGTGTGTGTGTGCATGGGGAGGTATCTCCAGCATGGCAGTGACTTTCGGTTGGTCTTGCCATCTGCTGCCACCCACTGCTGGGTGCACAGGGTGTTCTGGCTTGTAGGCTTCTGTGTTGCATGGGGCTGACGTGTGTTGGGGGTCTGCATGGTTTCCTGCAGTGCCAGTCACTGCACATGGGTGGTGTCTTGGGGTCACAGTGCAGGGTGCGCTTGTGCATACGGGGGCTGATGTGCACTGTGGTTGTCAACCCCTGTGTGGCACTCTCCGCCTGCCAGTGGTTGTGTTGGGATGTCAGGCTCTGCTATGCTTTGTTGGCTTGTCCCCATGGGCACGTGATCATCCGTCCCACCCCAGTGATGCTGTGCTTGGGGTGTGCCGTGTGGTGTGGGTTCTGCAGTGTGTTCTGTGTGCCTATGTGGCATGGCTGGCGGTGGGCCCCAGCCTGCCTCCCTGGATGTGCAGTTCCATTGCTCTGGGGGCTGTGCTTGCTATGGCAGCTCTGGAATGCTCAGCTGAGCTTCCATGGATGCGCCATGCGCAACATTTCTAGCTCAGCTTCTCCTTCCTGGTTCTTGTGATGGCAGTATGTGCGATATTCAGACGTTGGTTGCTTGCGCAATTTGCTCTGCTCCATGTTTGAATATCGCACCTGTTGCGCAATTGCGCAACTGGTTTGCGCTTGCTCCTGCTGTTGCGCCAGTTTTGAGCGCAGTTTGAATATCCAGGCCATGGTGCTTAGTGTCGAGGGAGGTTAACCAGTCATCTGTAACTTTTGCTAGAGCAGATACTGTACTATCTTTTGGGCGAAACCCAGATTGTAGGGGGTTCAGTAGATTTTCTGCTTCTAGGTGGTCTCTAAGTTATGCGTTGACCAGTTTTTCAAGGAGCTTACATAGAATGGGCAGAAGCAAAATAATTTGGTAATTATTGAGATTGCATTGGTCACCAGATTTAAACAAAGGGATTACATGAGCAGTTTTCCAAATGGGAGGGATAGTACCTTGGGAAAGTGACAGATTGATCAAGTGGGTGATAGGCAGGGCCAGGGTGTAGTATCCTGTCTTTAGAAAGTAAGGTTCGAGCAGATCTGCTTCTGCACTTTTTTTATGGTCTAGAGTGAGCAAGAGATCCTCAACTTGCTTTAGTGAGACAGGGCTGAAACTAAATTGTGAAGAGCCAGGTCTGAAAGTGAAAGTGTGCAAGCAAGTGGCTGGGATGATAGCTTACTGACAGAAGAGTCAAAGGCTAGGCCAGCTGTGGCAAAATGATTATTTAACTGGACCAGAATAGCATCACTATTAGTGTAGGTATTGTCCCTGAGACTATTTTAGTTGGGAGGCATAAAGGCAAACTATGCCCTTCGATTTCCCTAATAGTATTCCAGAATTTAGCAGCACTGTTTCTGGATGACTCCAAGGCAGACTGGTAGTACTTGGCCTTTTCTGCCCAAATGAGTCTAGTGCCCTGGTTTCTGGCTGCTCTGAAGGCAGTGCAATCGGCTTCAGATTTTGTCTTGCAGGCTTTTTTTACATAGGTGATCTCTGTGATGTAAGATGTATTTTAACGAGCTGGAGAATCAAGGACAGGCTTTTTCCTAGCCCATAGTTTTGTCATTGGGGCACGTTTGTCAATAACCTCCATTACAAGGTTGAGGAAGTGGATACATAAAAATCTTGCCATCTGATCCTGTTCAGATCAGGCAGGAACTCAGAGATATTACATTTTTGGAAATTCCTTTTGTAGGCAAAATTAGGTCAACTGGTTGTTTTGGGGATTGCCTCATGCAGGCAATGATGCTGTAGTCTATAATTTCATTATGGAATATCCCGGTATAAGCAATTTTACAGGGCCTGTTGGTAAAGATTAGGTCCAGGAGGGTGCTGTGCCCAGGGTTTTTAGTATTAGGGTGGGTGGCATCACAAATTAGTTGTGTAAGTCCATGTACATCACAGAAGTTTTTTAAAGGTTCAGAGCAATGAAACATTCAATCCAAGTTGCAGTCCCCCATACAAATAAATTTAGAGTCAATGGTTCCTAGGATCCTGTGGAAGCGGGAAATTATCCCCAGTCCACCAGAATGGGGTTTATAATAGCCAGAAATGTAGATAGACTCGTTAGCCAACAGAGACATTTTTAGGGTGAGACTTCTGAATTCCTTGGGCAGGGTTGTGGAGTCAAGGACAGAGACTGTGTACTTGTCTAGAACATAAATTGCACCCCCATCCCTAGATATCCTATCTGTTCTGTAAACATTGTAGGAGGGATATTGATAGCCTGATTGGGAGTTGAGGCTTTCAGCCAGGATTCCGGAACTACAAGTACACCTGGGGCGGGGTGGAGTACCCAGGTGTGAATTAATGCCATTTTCTTGAGCAGGCTGCAGGCACTGACATGGATAAAGCTGAGACCTTTTAGCTGAGGTAGATCTGAGGGAGCAGTAACAGGTAGAGGCAGTCCAGGATTTAATTCAATGTTTCCTAAGCAAAATAGCAAGAGTAGAAGAAGCTTTTTAAGCCCCATATACAGGAACTTGAGTAGCGAGTGGTGACCATGTTTAGGGAAAGGGGTCCTGGAGGGGGATAAGCATGGTAGGCGGAGGAAGTAAAGGAACACTAGGCTGAACACTGCAATATGGAGAGAAATAGTGGTGTGGGTGAGCCTGGGAGGGTCATAAAGGTATGACAGGGTTCAGAGTAGCTCCTGGAGTTGGTATCCATGGAGAGGCACCAGGGTACAGGCATACATAATACTGGGTATTTGAGAGGGCAGACTGGCTGAAGCTGTAGGCTGCTGCATGAGTTATTATCTGAAGATACCCCAGACCAGGAGTGATCCAGGTGAGTAAGATCCACACAATACAGTATTAAGACAGGGGAGAGAAGGATGTGAATTAGCAGGGAGAGAGCCATACTATAGCTTGCTTTGTGGAAGGAGTCTGACAAAATACATTTTTGTATCCTGGAGTCTGGATATCAGTTGATCTTATCAGATTCTTTCATAATAACTATGCCTATTTGCATACGACTCTCGTCATTGCAGTGGCAATCTCTCCTCCCTCCCAACCAGTCACACAATATGACAACAAATTCTGAGTCCACGTCGAAGAAAGGTGAGTTACTAGTGGGGTACCACAGGGTTCAGTACTGGGTCCAGTCCTTTTTGATGTCTTTATAAGTGACATTGCAGAGGGACTGGAAGGAAACTTATGCCTCTTTGCAGATGACACAAAGACCTGCAACAGGGTTGATGCACAAGGGGGTGTGGAAAGGATGAGAAGGGACTTGGCAATGTTGGAGGAATGGTCAAAAGTATGGCAGCTTAGCTTCAATGCAAAGAAGTGCAAAGTAATGCACCTGGGAAACAAAAACCCAGGGAAGAGTACACAATGGGGAGGTATTACTACAACAAAATGGATAGAGACCCCGGGTAGTCATATCAGATGACCTAAAGGTAAGTAAGCAATGTGAGAAGGCAGTAAGGATGGCTGGGGGATACTGGGATGCAAAGGGAGAGGCATCACCAGTGAAAAACAGGAAGCTGTTATCCCTCTGTACAAACAGTTGGTGATACCCCATCTGGAGTACTGTGTGCAGTTCTGGAGACCCCATCTCCGCAAGGACACAGACAGGATGGAGACAGCCCAGAGAAGGGCAACTAAAATGGTGCAGGGTCTGCAAAAGAGGCCATATGAAGAAAGACTAAAGGAGCTTAATATGTATACCCTTGAGAAAAGGAGGGAGGAAGAGACATGATAGAAACTTTCAAGTACCTCAAGGGAATCAACAAAGTCCAAGAGGGTAGCATCTTTCAGAAAAAGAGATGTGCAAGAACAAGGGGACACAATTTGAAGATAGAGGGGGGATGGCTCAGGGGCAATGTAAGGAAGTATTTTTTCACAGAGAAGGTGGTGGACGCATGGAACAGTCTTCCTGAGGAGGTTGTGGGGTCAAAAACAGTAGGGGAATTCAGGAATGCATGGGACAGACATAAGACAATTTTTGTGGGGGGTAAGAAGAAATAGGCTGTTGGTTAACTAGGATCTGCAGCTTATCCAATAGGTAGGGAAATGGGCAGACTAGGTGGGCTAAGCAGTCCTTATCTGCCGTCAAAGTCTATGTTTCTATGCTGACCTCGCTTGCTAGGCTATACTACTCTTGATGCTGTCGGGTAGGGCTCGTGTGGTAAAAATGAATAACCTGCCATGTCTTCCCTTTTTATGTTTGCTTGTATTCACAGTGCACAAGAAATATACTGAGGTAGTAGAGCATTGCAGAGGTGTGGCAGTGTTGTGGCCAGTCCAGTGAATGCTTTGATGGGCATGTCTGTCGGCCACCAATTAATGCTGAAGCTGCCAATGACAGCAGTTTCAGAGTGAGCACCGCACTTGAAAGAAATCTGCCACTGCAATCAGGGGCAGTTTCATCACTGAAGTGGCAGTCCCCCTCCCTCCCAACCAGTCACGCAGCAGGACAACAAATTAGCTCTCTCCCACATGCTGCTGCCCACCCCACACCTTCCATTCTCCATCCCTTGCCGACATCAGGGTGCTCAATCCCTATGTTAGCAAGTATTTCCCCTCCCCCCATTAATGTGGTACACTGGGACCCCACCCCAGTGTGCCATAAAATACTTCTTTGATGTTTCCGACACCAGGATGCCCACTCCCGGTGTCAGATGCATGCCCCCCCATGCCCTTATGTTCTCAGCCATCCTCGGGGTGCCTAATCCCTGGGTCAGCACTGATCCCCTCCTCCAGCACTCTGGCACACTGGGAGCCCACTTCAGTGTGCCGAAAACCATTTTGTAATATTTCACTGGTAAAAAAGAAAACAGTCCCATGACATATTTTTTTTTTAATCTGAAAAAAAAGAAAATGGTCCCTCATCGTTCCCACCGACTCCCCTCCCCCAACCCACACCCTCCTCTGTGCACCCCACCTCCCACACCCCCTCACCCATACGCACTTCCGGAAGTCAGAAGCAGTGCTCTTCTGTGGACCAAGAACACATCTTCACTCTTCAAAAACCAATCAGGAACTGAAGAAATGACAGTTAGCCCTATAATGGCAGCCAGTGGGAGGGTTTCAATTTAGGTTGATATCTCAGCCAATGTTTGGAGTTTTGGGCCCAGACTTTCAACTTGGGGTTCTTAGGACCCCACCTCTTGAACACTGTCACTGTAATTTCATTTCTCGGTCCCGAAAGGGGATTTCGCAGTCACTGTGCGGAATCACCTTTAGGGATCAATAAACAAAATGACAGTGCCACTGTTCATTAGGTGGTGTCCCAAAAAGCCCTTGTTGCAAATTTGGTGAAAAAGCTCCCAAAAATGCACTATGAGCATCTGTTGCACAGTTTCTACGTATGCTCATAACTTCAGCAATTTTTAATATTTTCACTTCAAATTTCCAACACTGCCATTTTTCACACCCCCTTATGAACAGTACAGCTGTCATTTTTTGCATCCTTCCCGGAACGTGTTTTTGCACCTGTGGCGTAGAATGGCACGGTCGATGTGCAAAATCAATTTTTGGGACAGATTAACAAAATCCCAGTGCTACTGTTCATGAGGGGAGGTCCCAAAAAGGTCATGTTGAAAATTTGGTGAAAACATTTCAAACACTGATCATGCTATTTACATGCATTGTACAGTTTCTACGCACACCGTATCTCGCCTTTTTCATATTTTTACCCTAGATTTTCAACATTGCCATTTCTTCACACCTCCTCATGAATAGTACAGTTGTCATTTTCACATCCTGCCCAAAATGTGTTTTTGTACCTGTGGCACTGAATGGCACACTCGCTGTGCAAAATCACCTTTTGGGATTGAGTAACGAAATGATACTGCCACTGTTCATGAGGTAGAGTCCCAAAAAGCCCATGTTGAAAATTTGGAGCAAAAATACCAACAAATGCCCAGGGCGTTAGGGTTTCCAACTGTAACGCCCCACCCTGTAGAAACTGACAGGTGTCAGGAGTGTGACTTGGGATTGTCAGTTGTAATACTCACGCCATTCCATCCCCACCCCCACCCTTCAGCCACTGACAGACATATAGGTGTGCCTTGGAGTTCTTTGGTCCTAATGTTCATCCCATTCTCCTATACTGCACCCACCTCACCTTATTTCCTTATGGAATGGGGTGAGCATAAGGGCCAAAGACCTCAAGGCACACTGTGACACCTGTTGGTGTCTGTAGGGTGGGATGAGGTGGAATGGCATGAGTGTTATGGCCGATGACCCAAAGGCACACTCCCAATGTCTGTCATTCTCTGCAGGGTGGGGGTGGGGGTTGGTGTTACTTCAATACTTCACTGCCATTCCTAATATGCATCTCTCTAACTCCTGCACTACCAATGCCAAGACCAGCAAGCAAACATTTGGCATTGGCAAATGCTTGTATTTCCAAATGCTCCCCATCTCCATTCCTACCCACTTTTGGAATCTTCTACATACAGAGATTCCTATGAATTGGGTAGATGTCCAATGATATGAAAATTGCTTTTAATGCTTGGGAAAGACAGGGTGGAACTGGTCCAACCCAACCTTCATCGTTACAATTTAGCTTTGCAGGCCACTTTCTACTGCACATGGGTAAGAGGAGGGAATGTGAGTCTTCAGGATGGAACCCCTTCAAAAAAGACTATATTCCCTTTGTTCCCACTCCAGGAGAACCACACGTGGTTATCACACCCCAGCTAATACACTTCATGTCTCACCAATAGGCGAAGTACCCCCTTAGGATTCTCCTGTAGTTACGGAGACTCATCTACACACCTAATGAATTGGAACATTTGACCTTGATTGAGCATCACAAATGTGATTTACATCACGAGCATGTCACCCACCTGACCTTGATCAGGGGTTATAGACACTGGAAGACAGCAGGCTTGCTGAGAGTTGCACAATTGTTAACCCGCAGAGTTGCTTACCATTTGAGACCCTAAAAGAAACATACCACTTACAGAACATAGATTTCTTTAGGTATCGCCAGTCTGCTACCTGTTGTTGGAGGGGGATAACTTAACTAAGCTGTTGTAAGCACAGACTGAGCTGGAGCAGTTCTCCTGCTGGTCACCATCTTAGATTCAGAAGTTTGGTATATTGCTAAAATTTACAAGGTTCCCAGTAAGCTAGACCCCACTCCTTTGGACCATATTAGACATGCTGGGAGGCGGAGTGTAGAACCCTGATTTTAGTTCAAGAGTGGGACCATAGGTTTGACTGGGGTTTGAAGGTCACCTCATCCTTGTCCTGGCAGGAGTATAACTGGAAATTATGTACCTGATTTTCAGGTCTGCCACACTCTCAGAACACTTTGGCACCACCTTTACAGACAAATGTTGGAGACAATATGGGGGCACAGGTTTCTACCATAATAATTTTGGATCTGCCCAATACTGGGCACTTATTGGAGGGTGGTCCAGGCAGCCATTTAAAAGGTTCTGGGAGTGACTCATCCCTTTTTCTTCTGCAACCTTGTGCTGAGATTCCCTACTCTATTGTCCTCACCTAAGGCTGTAACTTCTCTGGGTTAGATGTTGCGCTTAGCAGCAACTAAATATATCACTATTGACTGACTTTCCCAGAACCCCTCCATTAAAATGTGGACACAAAAAGTGTATAGTATTGAAGCCAAGGAATACATCACAGCAACTTTACTGCTGTGCAACAGTCCTTTCCTAGACCTGTGCCACTCTCGGCATGGTTACATATCTCAAAGTGAGCATCCTGACTTGTCTTAGGCATAGAGGGGATGTTTTCTCACTTTCAGCCTGCACATATCTATTTGTAATTTTTTCTAAGTATTGTAACGAGCCACAATATTCTTAGTACTGTATACTAAAACTCATGGTACCTATATGTTGTTCTTTTATTTAATACTTGTTAGGCTACTTTTTACAGTAGTAACGCCAATGAAAAATGTACAATGTTAGATCTTCCAATTTTTAAGGTCATAACATTACTGGGCTACTACAGTTCTCAAGATGTGCTGGGGATTTCCTCACCCTTACTGTTGTGTGCATATCAAATACCTTCTGCTTGAATAAGCTTGAAGTTTCAAAAAAAGAATCACAAACGTTTGGGGCAAAACCATGATGCCCCACAGGTAAGAGGATGACACAGAGCCCAACTGGGATCCTGTAAACAGGAGGCAGCACAGGATGTGTTCTGAAGAGAGTTTTTGTAATACCTGCACAGCTTTAGCCAGAACTTGGAGTTCATTTCCAGCAGAGGAGACCATAGACTGCAGCTCTTCTGCAGCAGGGCAGAGGGAATCCAGCTAAGAAGAAAAACAAAGGGATAAGGAAGTGTGTTAGCAAGAAGGTTCAGCACATGGAAACAAAAAGTGCACAAATTTGTAACATTTTTACAATGCTTCAGCAATCCAGTGTTGCTCCCATGTAGTTGACCCAAGTTCTTTATGGGAATCTTTTCACCCACCCTGCGCAATGGAGCCATCGGTGTACTGTAGAGGAAGAACTGTCAGGCTCCAAGTTGGAAGAGTGACTTCTCCCTCCAACAGTGCCTCCTGTTGGCAGCAATGTGGCCTTGATGTTGTGGATGGCCATGCAACATCAGCCATCACCCCTCCAAGGCCAGCACAGAAGATAAGCATGATTATGTCAGGGAAAGAGGGCCTGAGAATAGCATTCCATTCATTGCCTATATGATGGTTGGCCTCAAGTTGCCAGACCTGTCTCCAATTGGCTTCACTAATGACCCAGGCAACAGCAGACATACTATATTTCCTCAGGTCGGCAGATTCCAAGGTTGGCTGGAACTCCACCAAGGAAGTGTAAGTCCATGGGGACCTTTCTCTGATGGGAGGAATTCTGGCAAGGTAGGCAGCTGGCTGGAGCAGAGCCCTGTCTAGAGAATGCAAGAACAAGAGAGGCCCAAGTAGGATAGCAGGAGCCGGCACACATGATGAGGTAACAGACTTAATTATAAAAGCTATAGAGCATCATACAGTAGCCCATGCATGTCTATCACTTCCCGGAAAAGCATATTCTAGTGGCAGTAACCTTAGAATGTTTGGCCAGTTTAATCTTGGACCAAACTTCTTGCACTGGTTTCAAGTGCTGTACTGTGACTCAAGCATGCAGGCTTCTAGTAATGACCAGGTAATTTTTGCTGTTTCCTTTGGTGAAGGGAAGGGGGCAGCACTGCAGTGGCCTCCCCCTCAGCTGTACTCTATGTCCTTGTCACTGAACATTTTCCAGACTCTCTCTGCTCACACACTTGATCTAGGGTATCAGTCTAGTGGACAGCCCTCATATGATGGTTTTGTCCATAGATGACACTGTGTACCTAGCAGATTCCAACAGACCCTACAAAGGAGTTTGACTCCTTTTCTGGGTATAAGGTTAACTGGGACAAACTCAAGCTTCTGTCCCCAAAGAATAAAGACTAATTCTGACCCAGATGTGAGCTTTCTCTAACTGCAAATCAGAAGTCTTCAAGTACCTGGGAGTCTGAAATTCTTAACATAGACCACTTATTTATATAGAAAGTAAATTGTGGACTGGCTTTTGTTCAAATCTGTCAGTGCAGATAATGACACTGTTAGATAGTTGGATATCCTGCTGTAAAGGGCTTAGTCATTGTCCTGAAAATGACCTTACTATGAAATCGGTTGTACTTCTTTCTTGCTGTTCCCACAGGCATTCCAAGTGTCATTATCTTTTCAGAGTTTTTCTCTGCTCCACACTTGCTTGCCAGGTCCTCAGGCTGTGTGCTCCAGTAGCTCTTCGGAGTATGCATGCCAAGTGTGGTCAACACAGCATGGGACCCTAGAGTGCTGGCAGATATCGAGACACTGTGGTGATTTACTCATTTTTGTTCCCTTTGCCCTTCCCCCCCCCCACAATGGTGCTGGGCTGATTCATCTGACCAGACTGTATACATGCTGTGTTCCTTCAACAAAGGAGCAAGTTCCCCAATCAACAAAGCACCAAACCTCCCAAGCTGGGACATGCTGCCTTTGGGAACTCTCCCAGCAGTCTATCTACATAACTACCTGAGTCCCAGATCTGGTCCTGCACCTGTGTCACTGGCATGACAGTACAGTGCACTGCCACTGGCCCACTGGTCTGTCCCCTAGGGAACAGTTAAAAAAAATAAAATAGGGCAACAGGGAAACCACTGCCCTGTGTTTCACCTACCTGTATTCTTCTCTCATGGAACACATTTCTGTATCCACTAGATATACACACACACAGTAACCAGTATATCTATATATGTATATATACTGGTTACTCTGTGTCTGTATATCCCATACCGGTGTTACTGTGCCAGTATAATATATATACATACATACACACATACATACACACACATGTGTATGTATATATATTGGTTACTCTGTGTCTGTATATCCCATACCAGCACTACTGTGTCAGTATAATATACAGTATATATAATACATACATACATGTAAAGCTAATTTCCCCTGTGCTAAACAGCACTTCTGTCGTATACTCTCTATAACTAATGGCATAAATGTGGATTAAGGGCATTGAATGAAGTACCTGTTACTGATACATATACTGCATATTAGAACTGTCTACTAGACTTGCCTGGATAAATGTGCCTAATTAGCTTTGATAGTAGCCTTAGTACCTCCTAGATATATTTGCTAATTTGACTGATCTTTGACTCTCCTTCCCCCATCAGACAGCCCCTCCCTACTGGTACGTGCCCGATATTACCATTCCAAACTGGTTTCTTGAATAGGCTGTATAAAAGTGTTTAGGGGCGGTAAGTTACTCTTGAACTGCTAGATATACTGCTAATTTGAATATTTCATAGTCTAGCCCGCCCTCCACCAGCTAGCCCCTGCACCACATCAGCAGGGAAACTTGACCTAGACCCGGGACCTCCCCTCACTTAGCTTCAGTCTGTATCTGCTAGGGGTAGACAGCATGAGTCCCCCCAAGCCCGGCCCCCCTGCCCTGAGTGAACCTAACAGAGGGCTCCTCCTGGCTGTCCTTTATATATTATCTCTCCTTTGGACTGACCTTCTCATGACCATAGGTGAACAGGACCCCAGATGTCACCCTCCCTCGGGACCTCCCCCCATCACTCCTGGAGGAACAATCTCCCCCCAACCCCCAGCAATTTGACAGGACTCCTGTCTGGACATGAACTCTGTACAAAAGGTGTCCTATATTCCACTCTACTCACCGCCAGGCAAAAGATCAGAGCTAAGACCCTACCCCTGGGTAGGATCCCTGCTCTCTGCCTTCTTGCCACCCTTCTGCTCATGGCTGGGGACGTCCAGCCAATTCCTGGACCACCCACACACAACCTCTTAGTCTCCTCCCCGCTGGACCCCCATTGGGCATCCACCAAGGGATTATGTATTGCACACATGAATAGATGCAGCCTGAGACCTAAGGTTCACGAACTTCAAGCTTGGCTGGTCAGATACAACCCCGATATTTTGGTGATATCTGAAACCTGGCTCAAACCTCACATTCTACCTCATGAGGTAGCAGTCTCGGGATATACATCCCATAGAAAGGACAGGCTGGGCAAAAGGGGGGGAAGGGTGTTAATCTACATGAAAGACACCCTGAATGCCATACAGTTATCCCCGAAACTATCCACCTGTACGGATGACGAAGCAACCCTCGGGAGGATCACCCTTGGACCCTGTAAACACCTCAACATAGGATGTGTTTATACTCCCCCTACTAACGTGAGGATTTCCCTCAAAGCCCTCCTAAAGGACATAGATGAGGAGTTATCCACAGAACTACTCCTACTGGGGGACTTCAACCTAAATTGGGTCCCTCAAGGCAGCCATTCCTTAATAGGACTGGTCCAGGATGCTAACCTTGAACAGATTATCGCTGGGTCCACCCACATGAATTATAAAACGGGTAACCACACCACCCTTGACTGGATACTCACGAGCAAACCCTCCAATGTTCAGGCGGGAGGCATACTACCTGATGCACTGAGCGACCACTCCATTTTCTGCATTTGGAAAAACAGGGCCCCCAGAGCCCGCCCGTGAATCTTGGCGGCACGTGACTTCTCTCACATGCGGACAGAGCACCTTTAGGATGCCTTAACAGCATAGACTGGAGTCCCATCAAACTCCTCCCGACACTGGAAGAAGCCACTGCCTTCTTCCAGGGAGCACTCTCCATGGTGGCTGACCAGCTGGCCCCCATGAAGAAATTCCGTACCAAGGGGACCTGCTATAAGTGGATCACCTCCAATGTGAAAACCCTCATGAAACACAGGGACTCAGCCTGGAAGAAATACAAACTGTCCTCAATACCAGCTGATCTCACAACCTATAAGGCCCTTCGGAATAAATGTAAGTTGGCCATAAATGTGGCAAAACGAGAATATGTCAATGACCTTCAGAAAAAGAATCTAGGGAACCCTAGACTCTTCTGGACCCACATAAATGGGCTACTAAAGGGCACTGGCAAGGCTGAACACGGCCCCATGGAGGTAAATGGCCAGCTAACCAGTGATGATAACATCATTGCTAAGGCACTCAACCGTCAGTTCACCAACCTAGAACAGATCAAAGCTGGGCTGCCTCCCACCCCCTGCCCTCTCAACCCCCCATCTCACATGATCGTCCTCCTTCCACCTTAGACTAGTTAGACCTAATGAAGTCCTCCCTCTACTAAAAACCCTTAAAGCAACGGGACCCAAGGACCTGATGGCATTCCCTCCCATTCTCAAGGAAGGGGCCTTGGCACTCGCTAGGCCCCTAACCTGGCTCCTCAACCGTTCCATTGCGGAAGGGGCCATTCCCAATACCTGGAAAATGGCTCACATAGTCCCTGTCCATAAGGGAGGTATGAGGGAATCAACCAACAACTACAGGCCAATCTCCCTACTCTGTAGCCTTGGTAAGATACAAGAGAGACTGATTTATGGTCAACTCCGGGACTACCTAGAAACCCACCAACTTCTAGCCCCCTCACACCATGGCTTCAGAACCAATCACGAGACTGACACTGCCCTCATCAGGTTCTCTACAGACGTACTCAGAGAGCTGGACAAGGGGACCCCCACAGGGGCAGTCTTCATTAACTTATCCAAAGCCATTGACCTCATTAACCACAACCTACTGCTCTCCAAACTGAGACAGGTCGGCTTAGACAGTCACTCCCTACTGTGGTTTTCCAGCTACCTCTCTGACAGGTCACAGAGGATAAAATGGAAAGATTCCTTGTCTGAGCCCCTTCCCCTAACTGAAGGGGTCCCCCAAGGGTCAATACTTGGTCCACTTCTCTTCTCGCTATTTACCAATGACCTCAGCAACCACTGCGGGGGGAGTTCAGTGGTACAATATGCCAATGATGCAGTCCTCTATCGGCCCTCCTCCAACATGGGAGAACTCTGCTCTGGCCTCCAAGAAGACTTGGTGTCCCTAGAGGAATGGCTAGTCACAAATAGAATGGTAATCAACCCGAACAAGACCAAGGCCATGCTGTTTGGTCCCAGTCCCGGCCATCGGAACAGAAGTCAACTCCTCAAACTGATGACCACCTCAGGTAAGAATATTGAGGTGGTCCCCTCCATAAAATACCTGGGACTCACCCTAGATCAGGGCTTCACCCTCAAAGGGCACATTGAACAGGTAACCAAAAACATCCACTCTAAACTCAGGACCCTGTACAGACTGAAAGACCAGCTGATACCTGCAGCCCGGGTCTCCATTGCTACGAGTGTTCTGCTCCCCTTCCTCACCTATGCAGCCCCTGTTATCCAGGGAGCAGCTAAACAAGAGCTAAATAAATTACAGGTTCTCTATCACAAAGTGGCTCGTTTTGCCTCTTTAGCAGGCCCGAGAACCCACCACTGTGACACACTGTCCCACCTTAACTGGCCCCCCTGGGAGGGCAGGCTTCAGTACCCCTCGCTCTGCCTCACCCACAAACTTCTCCACTCCCCACCTCCTCCCAGCCTCGCTGGACTCATCTCCTGTAACAGGAACCCTAGGCAACTCCGCACGACCGACAAGACTCTCCTCTTGGTCCCTAGGGTCAGAACAAAGGCGGGGAAGTCATTTGCTCTTACTGCCCCCACTTTATGGAACTCCCTGCCCCAAGGCATCCAGGAATCCACCTCCACCTACACCTTCCGCATCAGGCTTAAGGCGCACCTGGCTACCTCCACAAACTGTAATTGTTAGGATAAGTACTCCAAGGTGTTTTTACTCCTTTATTCGCTTGCACTTGTTATACAACTTCAATGTATCCATGTGACGCATGTTATATACCTTGTTGTTTACTATCCCATGTAATAACGTATGACTCTTGTTATGTATTTTGTCAAACCAATCACATGTCATGATGAATGTAACCTCGGTCGCCTCTGAAAAGGGACCTTAGCCTAGCGGCTCACCCGATTATAAAAATTTAATAAATAAATAAAATAAAAATAAAAAATATATATATATATATATATATTATACTGGCACAGTACGGGTATGGTTAGGATTGAGTATAATATTAAACCTCACATTTTGCAACTTAATAACTTTGCTACTGTACAACGGATTTTCCAAAAATTTTGCAGGCACAATCTGGTACTGTAGATCTCTGGCTCTGGCAAGTTATGTTACAGTCGGATGTACAGTTGCAGAGCTACAGAACGCCAAACAAAATACAAACAAATGGACATTTTACACATTTCTTTGCTCGTGCCCATAGCCCGCATGATTTGTACGTTTGGTCCAGAATCTTCAGGGAAGATGCAGTCTGGGTCACCGATGTGGCTTTCGAAGACTTGGTGTAAAAATACTAAACCATTCTAAAGTTATTAAAAAAACAGATTTCCCATTATAGTCAATGGGGAAAAAATATATGTCTCACGAAGGTGTCGCAAATACAGTTTTACTTTCGCAAATGACCCTTTTACTTTTGTGCTGCTGCCATCTTGTTTTCAGTTAGTGAGAGAGAAAAATGCCTAGCATTTAAGTTTGGAACCCTCTAGGTAAACAATGACTGTTGGGTTTACCTAGTCGGGTCCTGAGGATGCCAGCCCTATCTTTTTTGGGGGGTAAACCCCCCAGAAATGCTGTTTTAAAACTTGGAGCCAAAGTACTTTTCACAAATCGTGGTAAAAACATCTGCGAAACTTGTTTCGTGCTGTTTTTTGCGAAACTTTCATGATTTGCTAACGAACTTTGCCAAAAAACCTGCAAATCTTTGACATCCTCCTGCAACAAAATAATTGAGTCTTTTGGGCTGAAATTTGCAGGGTAGCAAGCCCTGGTCCCAAAAATGTGCCTTTTTGTGGGTTGGTGCCAAAACATTCAAGGGGTCCAAAGTTACAGCATTCCAAAGCTGAGAAATTTCCCATAGGATAACACTGCGGCGTCTGTGACACCTTTCCGCGCCCATATCTCGGAAATGAAGCAGTATATCGATTTTTTGCTACTCACAGCAGAAACAACTTTGGATATCATAGATTACACCAGCAGTGGAATTTTTTTCCTACTTGCTACAGTTACGGAGATATTGGCAAAAACATGTTCCAAGTCTGCCTTTCTGTGCCTTTATCTCGTAAACGATGTGAGATACAGATTCAGTCAATGTATATTGTGTGGAGTACTCAATGCCATGATTACAATGACATTTTAATTTTTTGTTTAGCTGCTATGGTTGCTGAGATATTGGCACATTAGTGGCACAAGGGTTTCTTGCTCGATAGGGCTGCTGTATGGCTCTGTACTTACATGTGAGTGGGAGCATAGGGCCTGGAGGGCCTGCGCTCCCACATACACATACCATTACAAAAAAATGGACAATGTGAAGGGAGCGCAGGGCCTGGAGGTCCCGCTCTCCCACTAACACATACCAGTTACATTACACTTTCTCAAAAAGAAGGGAAATTCTTTGCAAAAAACTCCATTAATGCATCAGTTAGGGTTCATAGCACAGCGACAAAAGTTTGGAAATGAGCTGTTAGGGTTCAATCTCCTAACTCTACAGTCCTCCCACCCCTCACATACACACACATACATATGCAAGACACATGCAACACACTCCATCACATCTGTAAGTACAATAATCACAGCACTGTACTGATTTCACATAACACTATGTAATTAAAAAACAAATTCAGTATGATCGACGTTATACTGCCAGCACAGTATGATGACACATTCTTGCTGGCATATCTTCTTCATACAATGAGACGTAGTCTGTATACATTTTCAAAATATTGATTTTTATGTGTCATAACTCAACAATTGGCTCGCTGCAGGATAGAACTGATACATTCATAGTACTTTTCAGATACTGCTCAGGCATAAAACTAGCAACATCACATGTTGTTATACTGCTGCGTTACCTGGAAATACTCATTAGCAATATGTTATGGTTAGCTTTGGATGTTACAACTGTTGCTTTTATATCTTACTTGTAAACTACACTACAAAACATTACTTTTATTATTACTACTTCCATTTATTATTAGGACTGACCGACTCTATCAGAAAAAAAAATGCAAACATCCAATGACTGTTGGTAGGCTTATCCAAACTCTCATTTCCAATAAACTATCTGTGGATGACATATACAGGTTACTCACCTGTAACAAGAGTTCTAGGAATGGTATATGTTGTTCATCCACACTCATTGGCAGGTATCCTTGCCGCTTTAAATCTTGCCGGAAGGTCTTCAAGCTTGCTCCTCCCACCCACCCGGGTGGTATAACTCTCGGCTCCGACCCATGATGCCAGATCTGGCCCGCTGGAAGCTCAGGTTGTGCGTCGAAGCCGGGGAGGTCGGGTGGGTAGTAGGATGAACAACATATACCATTCCTAGAACTCCTGTTACAGGTGAGTAACCTGTATTTCTAGGACATGGATATGTTGTTCATCCACACTCATTGGCAGACTCCTAGCAGTTCTCTGGGAGGAGGGAGGCAAGACGACACCCCAATACTTACTTGGGAAAGAGAGACTGAGAACCGAGGCCCCAAACCAGCATCCCGGCGTGACTCAAGGTCGATGTGGTAGTGGGTAATGAAGGTGTTTGCTGACTTCCAGGTAGCAGCCCTGCAGATTTCCTGGATAGGGACATCCCTGGAAGCAGCCACCGATGCAGCAGTATGGCGGGTAGAATGAGCTCTTATCCCTCTGAGAGGCTCCATGCCCGCCAACTTATAGCAGAGATCTATGCAGGAGGTGACCCACCTGCTTATCGTCCGCTTGGCTGCAGGTCTGCCAGGTGCGGCTTCAGCGTAGGTGACAAACAGCTGGCGAACCTCTCCCCGAACTTCAGCCGTTCGCTCCTTATAATAAGCGACCACTCTTCTAGGGTCCAGAGTATGGAGCCTATATTCGGCCTCCGAGGTGTGATTGGGGTAGAACACCGGCAGAGTCAACACCTGGTTAAGGTGAAACTCCACACCACCTTCGAAGGAATTTCGGGTGGGGCGAGGACAACCTTGTCCCTGTGGAAGACCAGGTAAGGAGACTCGATGGAAAGCGCCTGGAGCTCTCCCATCCTTCTGGCTGGACGTGATAGCCACCAAGAAGCGGTCTTCACGACAGGTGAGAGAGAGCACACCTTGCATAGGTTCAATGGCTTGCCCATGAGCTTTGCCAGTACCAGCAGTAGATCCCACGGAGGTGGGGGTTCCGCACTGGAGGGAATGTGATCAAGGCCTTTGAAAAGCGCCAGACCACCTTCCTCCTGCGCCACTGACTGCTTCCTGCCCGCGCCTGCAAGCAGAGATGGCTGCCAGGTGCACCCTTAGGGTCGCCGACCTAAGCCCTTGACTAGAAAGGGACCATAAATAGTCCAAGATGCTTGCCAAGGAACAGGAGGAAGGGTCCAAGCCCTTGTTCTGACACCAAATGGAAAACCTTTTCCATTTGAAGGCATAGCATTTTCTGGTCGACCTTACGGGACGCCTCAACTACATTGAGGACCTCGTCGGAAAGACCCAAGGCCTGGAACTCTAGCGCCAGGAACCAGGCCGCCAGGGTGCAGGGATTGAAGGTCCGGATGGAACACCTTCCCTGATTGACTGAGAGCAGGTCCGGCGAGCTGGAAGCTGCCGCGAGTCCTGGAGCTGAGACTGAGGAGATCTGGTACCAGAACTGGCGAGGCCAGTCTGGGGCTATCAGAATCACCTGCGCCTTGTCCTCCTCGCCTTGAGAAGCACCTTGTGGATCAAGGGAAATGGGGAAAGGCGTAAAAGAGGCCGGGGTCCATTGCCTCGAGAAGGCATCCCCTGCAGCGAGCCCTGCTGAGGGGGCGGGCATGGAACAGACTCAGCTCGCTCTCCTGGAGGCAAACAGGTCCACCTGAGGTGTGCCCCAAAGGAGAACAGATGCTGTACTACCTCCGCAGGAGAGACCACTGTGGGATGCAGCCCCTATCCGGCTCAGGGCATCGGCCAGGGTGTTGGAGGCCCTGCCACGTGAATGGCTAGGAGATCCGCTCCAGGCTGCGACAGTGACCAAATGCGGAGAGCCTTGCATAGAAGCATGGAGCGCGTCCCCGCCCTGGCGGTTTAGATAGTACATGGTCGTGGTATTGTCCGCCTGGACCTCGGACCACTTGACCCCGGAGGAACGGAGCAAAGGCGGTGAGAGCTAGGCGGACCGCCGGAGCTCCAGCAGGTTGATGGGCATCGACTCTGCTGGGGACCAGAGGCCATGAGCCCGTGTTCCCCAGATGGGCACCCCAACCCATCAGAGAGGCATCGGTCGACAGAGAGACCGCCGGCTCGGGCGGATTTAACGGGATGCCCTCCTGCAAATGATCTGGAACGGTCCACCACTGGAGAGCGTTCCACATCCCCTGTGTCACCGACACAAGCTGGTCCAAGGGATCGCAGCGTTGTGACCACTGGCTGGCCAGTCCCCACTGAAGGGGACGCATGTTCCAGCGGGCCCAACGGACCACGCTGGTGCAGGCCGCCATGAGACCCAGGAGGCGCAGGAAGTCCCGGCAGGGCGCAATTGCCCAACCAGAAATGATCGGGCAAAGGAGGAAAGAACCTCGGCCTGTCCGGCTGGAGCCGCGCTCTGGCTCAAGAGAGTCGAGCTGCGCCCGATGAATAGAATCACCTGCTCGCTCGAGTCTCGGACTTGGCCTCGCTGATAAGGAGGCCCAGTTGAGAGCAGACCTGGAGGGCCAGATCTCTGGACCACTCCGCCTCTTCCTGGAGGGAGCTGCTATCAGCCAGTCGTCCAGGTAAGGGTACACCCGACCCCTCGGCGCCAAGAGGAATGCTGTCACCACTGCCATGCATTTGGTGAAGACCCTGGAGCTGGAGACAAGTCAAGGGCATGGCTTGAACTCAAGAGGATCCTTCCGCCTGAAGCGAAGGAATCTCTGGTGAGACGGACGGATAGGGACGTGAAAAACGCGTCCTGCAAGTCCAGAGAGCAGAACCACACGCCGTGTTCCAAGGATGGTATTATCTGAGCCAGAGTGACCATCCTGAAGGTTCGAGACCTTAGGAACTTGTTTAGGTCATGTAGGTCGAGAATGGGGCGCCAGCCCCCCGTCCGTTTCGGAACCAGGAAGTACCTGGACACAAACCCTGGGTCTGAAGGGAGGGTCCACCACCTCTCTTACCACCTCCTTCTGGAGGAGGAGAGCGGCGTCGGCTCGACGAGCCGCCAGTGAGGCTGGGGATCCCGGGTTTCCCCGGAGGGGCACGGCTCTGGAAGGGTGGTGCCTGCTCGAATTCCAGAGGCAGGCCTCTTCCCACCACCTCCAAGACCCACCTGTCCGTGGTAACAGCGGACCAGGCGGAACGGAAGTGCCGGAGCCGTCCCCCCACGTGGGGACCCAGGGGTAAGGTGACAGGAATGGGGGCGACACCCCTCAGCCCGTCACTGGGCAGGCTTGGAGGAGGGACCGGCCGAGGGACCTCCTGGGCCCTTCCTCCCTGCCTCCTGTTAGAGGAAGCCGGCGGCTTGGGTTTGGGATGCCAAGGCCGAGCCTGCTGGCCCTGACGTTGCTGGGCCGGGCGCGCCGGGGGCACAGAAGGACGAAAGGGCTTAGGCTGTGGTTTGCGGCCTTTGTCCTTCTGAGCGGAAGAGACCGAGTCCAAGGTGGCATTGGACTTCTCGATCCTCTGCAGGTGACCTTCCACCCCAGGGTCAAGAGGTCAGTCCCCAAAAGGAACATCCGCCAACTTGTGCTGGGTATCCGGGCAGAAGGTGGATATCCTCAGCCAAGCCCGCCGACGATAGCCACTGCGGCCGCCACCGATCTGGCACATGAGTCCCCTATATCCAAAGCAGTCTGGAGCTGTTGTTTGGCCACTGCTCCTGCCCTGGTCCCGCACCTGCTTAACCGTAGTCTGCAGATCGGCGGGAAGATGAGGGATGACCTCATCCAGGGAGCCCAACAGGGCATGAGAAAATGTGCCATGAGGACGTCGAACTGGCCTGACGAAGGCCGAGAGAGGACGAGCGTAGACTTTTCGCCCGACATAGTCCAATTCTTGACTCCTTGTCAGAGAGGTTTGTCACATCCCTGGCGCAGCCGGGCGCCGGAAAACGCTGTCGGTAACCAACCCTCAGCAGAGGGTGTTCCAAACCGACAAGGAACCGGGGACCGTGATACTTCCTGGCCATCCTGGTCAAGGCGCAGGGCAGGAAGCAGGGCGCTGCCAAAGCTCCAGTGCCGACCCACTATGGCCTCGCCACCAGAAAGGCCTCCGTCGGAGAATCCCTCGGTCCAGAATCTCCGTGAGGATACCTGGCCCGCTTGAAACGGGTTCGAGCTCCATCCCGTAGACTCGAGATGAGCCGAGCAGTCCTAGGAAGGACGACGGGCTATCGTCCATTGACTGACCTCCTGGAGACTCCAAGTCCAGTCGCTTGGAGAAAAGGAGGAATCATCTTCGACTCGGAAGAGTCCTCAAGAGCTGCCTCTGGCCTGAGCCACCCTTCCACCTGCCGAGGTCGGTCGGGAGTGAGGGTAACTGACAGCCATGGGGTAGACCTCTTAGCCGATCGAGAATCCTTGGTCGGAGCCCCAATTGGTGGCTGTGGAGGCGGAGGTTCCACCGAATCGTGGAGCAGCTGGTTTTGGCCGAACAACCGCCTGGGTATAGGCCCTCGGATAAGTCGAGGGTTGTGTCGGCTGCCCGTGACAGTACTTAATGGCCGGGAAGGCGACGGGTCGGCTTATTCTCGCCAGGAGGAGTTGTTGGAACATAAGGTCTCTCGCACTGGCCGATTTAATTTCTACGCCAAGCCTCCTCATCCGGTGAGGAGGACGAGGACGAAGGGCGAGGCCGCCATCAAAAGCCGAGACCGGACCGCTTATGATCGGTGGACGGCTGGACCAAGAGGTCCGGGAGACCGAGACCGAGTCCCGGAATTTCCGAGGTCGGTGCGGGAGGTGTCGCCGGAACTGCACTCCTTCGCTCGGATGGTCCATCCGAGGGCTCCGGAACCGAGGCACAGGCGAGCCCACGGATCCTCAACTCCTCCGGGGAACCGAGAGGGAATCTCGGCTGCTAAAGGCGACAGCCTTCAATGGGTCGAGAAAATCTCGACTTCATCGGTGGGAGTCTCGGTCAACTGACCTGACGGGACACCGTGGAGGCCAGTGGTCGGCCGAGGTCGACCGGTTCCACGGTCGCATTTGCCCGGAGAGGGACTTTCCGCTCCAAGAGCGCCGTGACGGAGGGACTTACCCCTGTCCCTCTTTTTGACCGAGAATAAGGTCCAGCAGACGAGGCCCTTCTCCTTTAGTGGAGAGGGACAGACAAAGCTCCTTAAAAGAAGCCGTGTAGAAGAACCCAGAGAGCGGGATAAATGCAGCGGCCGAGGAAATCACGCACGCGCCTCCTCTTCGAGGCGACCATCCGCCGAGCTGATCCGCGAATTCCCGCCAGCCGGACACCGCCAACCGGGCCTCCTTGGACTTCACCGAGGGAACGCTTCGGACGCGCCCAGTTGCAATCGGGCAGCACGGTCTCGAGGACGAGGCCGAGAAAGATGAGCACAGGTCGCAAGCCCGCGGGTCGTGGCTCAAGGCCTAAGCAGTAGACACACGTGGAGTGTGGATCCGTCCGAGACATCTTCTGCCCGCATGGGCATCTCCGAAATCCCGGAGTCGATTTGTCCATCGCAGCCGCGAGGGATAGAAGACTGAAGTCTTTTTCGCAAAATTTATTTTTAAATCCGCAAACGGAGAAATAGGAACCAGTCTCAAACGCAGAGCGTTAAGGAGGGAACCTGAGCTTCCAAGCGGTAAGGAAGATCTGGCGTCATGGGGCGGAGCCGAGAGTTATACCACCCGGGTGGGTGGGAGGAGCAAGCTTGAAGACCTTCCGGCAAGATTTAAAGCGGCAAGGATACCTGCCAATGAGTGTGGATGAACAACATATCCATGTCCCTAGAAACTGTGTGTTTTACCTGATGCCAGTTGTCTCTGGTTGGTTGTGTTGCCTTGGCCCTTTCCCTGCTTGCATATGTGTGTGTGGGGGAATGCGGAGTTAGGGGACTGAGCCCTAACAGCACATTTCCAAACTTTTGTCGCTATACTATGAATCTTAACTGATGCATTAACGGAGTCTTTGCAATGAATGTATATATATATATATATATATATATATATATATATATATATATATGTGGCACGGTAGCACCACTATAGTTAGGGTTGAGTAGGAAGTTTAATGTTAAACCTCAAATATTGCACTTCAATAACTTAGCAATCCTTCAATGGATTTGCACATAATTTGGTATGCACTGTCCCATGGGGTAGATCTCTCGATGTACCAAGTTTCGTTTCGATCGCATTTGCGAATTTGGTGCTGCGAATAGTGAAAAAACTGTAAAAGTCACCTTTTTTCGCCTGTTTTCACTGTTTTTTCCTTATCTAGCTGTGGCCACACCATTTGGAAGTTTGGTGTGAAATCTTCAGGGTAGAAAGAGCTGGCCAAAAAGAACATGTCAGCATCGGTTTGTTGAAAACGTAGTAATGTGTTCCAAAGTTGTTCAATTTTGAAATGTTGGGTTCTGAGTATGCTCAGTTCAGTCTTTTGGATAGCTGCACAGTGCAAAAAAGGATTTAGGGCTCACAAAAAGGGATTTTGACAGCTCACGAAAAGGGATTCATTAAATCCCTTTTCATGAGAAAAAAATGCCCTTTTCACGGGTCGCCATCTTGTTTCCATTTTTCCTGCCCAAACAAAATGTTATAACTTTACCCAGGTATGTCTTCTGCAGATATCCAAATATGGATTTTGTTCATGGGGACATCCTGTACAGTTCTTTGCCTTTGGTTTACTTTACTATGGCCTCAGAATGCTTATTTTTGATAAAAAAAAAAATCCCTTTTCGTGACTCGCTTCCGATCCCTTTTCGTGATGCAAAAGGGATTTTGACACCTAGCAAAAAGAGAATTTTGTCTCACAAAAAGGATTACCCACTGGGCCAGCTGATCTGACAACTCCAGTCCCTTTTTGCAAGCCGAATCCTTTTTCATACGGTGTCAAAATCCCTTTTCACATCGCATAAAGGGATTTTGACACCTCATGAAAAAGGATTTTTAAAGTTTACTGTTTCTTTGCCACTTTACTGCGAAGACACATTTAAAACTTTTAGGCTGAAACTTTCAGGGTACAAAGGGCTTGCCCCAGAGATGTGACTTTTGCTGGTTTGGTGATAAAATTGACATAATTTCCATACTTACAACATTTTGAAGTTTCAAAATTTCCCACAGGATAACACTGTAGCAGACGCAGTACCTTTCAGCACCAATATCTCAAAAATTATTCGAAATACAGATTTTTCGCTAAGCGTAGCTAAGCAACAATGTAGGTTGCCAGTCCATGATTACAACTGAAGTGGAAATTTTCCTGTGGTTACTGAGATATTGCACCATTTGAAGCACAGGGGTTACTTGGATGTCTCTAGGCCTCCGCTGCATCTCTACAATTATAGGTAGATGGGTGGGCCCTGTGCTCCCACATATGGATACTGTTAGGCCTGGTCCCCATACCCTTATTGGCAACTCACTGTGCACTGCTGACAATATCTATTATGTTTTATTCATAATCAGTACTAACATTTAAGGTGATGGTATGTACCACACAAGAGTAAGTTATCAGGGATATATCTGTGATTGTTACCAATATTATTACTGTGCTTATTATTGGAAACATATAAGTATGCACCAATAATACATCTCTGTGTTCTTTGTCTTTTATGTTATATTCTTCTGAGAAGTCATTGTATAGCCTACACTGCCAGCATGCAGATTTATGTAACACTGCACTTATTTCCTGTGTTTTTCTGTATTTTGTGTAAGTTCTTTGTTTTTATTTTAGCTGACTTTTCACTTTTTGAATATCTTTAGATACACTGTGGAGCCAATTAACCTTTGGCCAATACGGCCGCCTTATTGTATCTAGTTAGCTTGTGAAGTAATAGTTGCTATGGTAATTACCATAGAAACATAGAAGTTGATGGCAGATAAGGACCGCAAAGCCCATCCAGTCTTCCCATAATACTATATAACTTACTGCATCACGTATTCTTTTCTGAGACCACCTTCATACCCTGGAGTATTGAGAAACTCTGGCTCCCAGTGTCTATTTGGTAAGACTTGTTCTTAGGGCATAAGTCTGTTTTTGTGTAATAAACAAGTTTATTATCGCATATGCCACTTGTCTGTTGTTTCTTCTTTTGGTTTATTACCACCAAGAGCCTGAGAAGAGCTTAGACCCATGACAGATACCATAATGCATAGTGGGCATGCAGGGCCCTCCATTATGCAGTACTGGGAGATGACAATTCATGACAATGTACAGGCCCTGCATTCCCACAAATGGATACCATTATGGAGTGATGGGAGCATGATTGAAGCGCAGGGCCCACCAACAGGGAGATGAGGGTTGATTATAATGTCTATAGACTTATGGTTACATAGGAGCGAAGGGCCCTCCATGACAGAGGACACTATAGACTGATGGGAGCGCAGGGCCCTCCCACAAGCATATAAGGGTAAGATTATACTTTCTCAAAAAGTAAGGAAATTCATTGCAAGACTTCGTAAATGCATCACTTAGGATTGAAGCAACAAAAGTAGGGAAATGAGGCATTAGGGTTTTGAACCCTAACACCCCCCAACCTCCACACACCAACAGGCAGCAGGGTGTGGCTTGGGGTGGTCAGGCCTAACTTTCGCCCCATTCTCCAATACTGTACCATCTCAGCTTCCTTACACATGGAATGGGATGAAAGTTAGGACTGATGACCCCAAGGCACACCCCAATGCTTGTTGGTGTGTGATGTGTATGGGTGGAGTGGGGTGGTAGGGATGTTAGGGTTCGAAATCCTAATGCCTCATTTCCCCACTTTTGTTACTTCAGTCCTAACTGATGCAGTAACAAAGTTTTTTGAATGAATATATATATATATATATATATATATACACATACATATATATATATATATATATTTATACATGCTGCGGCACGACACACACAGTAGGTGTCCCCAGGATGAAACCTACTTTTAAAGCACTCTGCAGTATACTGCAGCAGACTTCCTCAATAGAGCAATGTAATTATAATGGCAATTAGTCCCTTTTTTCATGCAGGAAACTGTGGCATTCACTTCATCCTGGCAATGTCACATTTTCCTGAATGACAAAAGGGGCTAATTGCCATTGAAATTAGATTGCTTTGTTCAGTAGGTCTGCTGCAGCATTCTACAGAGCACTGCAAAATGCTTGAGAATTGGGTTTCATCCTGGGGGGCGCCACTATATATACACGGCATGGTCGCACCAGTATAGCTGGGGTTGATTAAGCAGTTTAATGTTAAACCCCAAATTTTGTATGTTAATAACTTTGCAACCGTTCATCAGATTTGCACAAAATTTGGAATGTGCAGTTTCCTATGGTAGATCTCTTGATTTGCCAAGTTGTGTTTCAGTCAGGCTTGCGATTTTCATGCAGCAAAGTGCTGAAAAATGCATTTTTCGCTTTTTTGGCACTCTTTTTGGTAATTTTTGCCCATCACACTGCAGCCACACCATTTGGTATTTTGATCTGAACTGTTCAGGGTAGAAAGAGGTTTGATCAAAGAATAATCCAGCATTGGTTTGGTGAAAAAATATTAATCCATTGCAAAGTTATTTAATTTAGAATTTTCGGGTTCTGTTCATGCTCAGTTCATGCCAAGATTTATATGCATGTTTTGCAAGAGGGGATTGGTCTCACGATCAAGGATTTTGTTACCTCATATAGGGATTTATAAAATCCCCATTCATGAGAAAAAATTCCTCATTCGCGAGCTGTGATTTTGTTTTCATTTTTTCCGCCAAACAAAATGTTGTAGCGTGTCCCACGGGTGACTTGTTTTACAAATAAGGCATGGGTTTTGTTCAAGGTGATGCCCTCTACAAACCCATGCCTTTGATTTCCCTTGTTCTGGCCAAAACACATCTGTTTAAAAGTTTTAAATTCTTCTTTCATCACTGGCTTTTGATCCTCGTTCACGAAGTGACAAAATCCCCATTCACGAGCCGATCCCCTTTCACGAGGTAACAAAATCCTTGATTGTGACTTAGGGACCAGATGGTCCTATCTTGCAAATGAGGATATGCTCATAAAAAGGGATTTCAGCTCGCAAAAGGGGATTTTGTCACATTGCGAAAGGGGATTGGGTTTTTGAATCCCCTTTCGTGAGCTGACAAAATCCTCTTTCGTTAGCCAATCTCTTCTCACGAGCTGACAAAATCCTTGATTGTCATTTCACGACCAGATGGCCCTTCTCACGAATGAGGATAGGTTCGCGAATGGGGATTTTGACACCTCGTGAAAGGGGATTTTGTTTGCTTGCGAAAGGAGATTTTTTTAATTCCTTGTTCATGAGCTGACAAAATCCACATTCACGAGCTGTCAGAACCCACTTTCAAGAGCCAATCCCCTTTCATGAGCTAACAAAATCTTTAATCGCGAATTCCAGACCAGATGGCCAAAATCTGACACTCAAGGATCACTCACGAATGGCGATTTTGACAACTCGTGACCGGGGACTGACCTCATGAACGGGGATTATGCCACCTCATGAACTAGGAATTAAAAAATGTTGCCAGTGCACTGTAAATAAATGGTTTGGTCTTTTTGCTTGAAATTTGCATGGCATAAATGGGGTGTCCAAGAGATGTGAATTATACTGTTTAGGTGTAAAAAATGTTATCAGTTCTATAGATATGCCATAACGAAGTTGAGATTTTTCCCATAGGATAACATTGTGGCACCAACAGCAACTTTTGATGCCCATATCTTGGAAACAATGTGAGATATGGATTTTTCACTTCCAGCAGCTAAGCACACATGGAAGTTTCGAAGTCATGATTACAACTGCAGTGGGATTTTTTTCATAGCTTGTATGGTTACTAAGATATTGGCAAATTAGTGTTACAAGGGTTCCTTTTCAGCCCTATAGGGCTGCTGTACAGCTCCATTGTTATGTGTAAGTGGGAGCACAGGGCTCAGAGGGCCTGTGCTCCCACAGACACATATTGTTATGCACAAATTGGCAGCTTGGTGGGAGCATGGGGACAGGAGGGCCCACCTCCCACTAACATATATCACTTACCAGTTACATTGCACTTTCTCAAAAAGTAAGGAAATTCATTGCAAAAGACTTTGTTAATGCATCAGTTAGGGTTGAAGTGACAAAGGCAGGAAAATGAGATGTTAGAGTTGAGCCCCTAACTCCCCCACTCTACCACCCCAACCCCATCCTCCACACACCAACAGGCTTTGGGGTGTGCCATGGGATTGTTAGACCTCTCACCCCATTCTTCTATGCTGTACCATGTCAGCCTCTTTACACATGGAATGGAGTGAGAGTTTGGCCTAACAACCCCATGGCACACCCCACAATTCAGCAGAAGGGCAGACAGCAAGGAGAACCAGGGATAAAGGACAACCAAGGAAGGGGCTGAAGTAGAACAGCGAAACAGTCTAGGGAGGTCAAATCATAGAAAGCCATGTGTGCAAATGCCAGGAGCCTTAGCAACAAGATGGAAGATCTGGAGGCTGTCATGGTGCAGTCAGACCTGGACATTGTGGCCATCACTGAAACCTGGTGTAATGATAACCACAACCGGGAGATGGCCATACCTGGCTACAACTTATTCAGAAGAGACAGGGCAGGCAGGAAGGGAGGAGGAGTGGCACTGTATGTGAAAAATGACATAAGGACTACAGAGATCCAGGAGGAACAAAATTGGGGAGAGATACTGTGGATTAAGCTGGAAAGGAAAATGGAGCCAGCCATCCAAATAGGTGTGGTCTATAGACCACCAGCCCAGGAGGAAGAAACAGATAGGGAGCTGATGCTACCCATCCAAAGGATGGCAGACACGGGTGAGGTAGTACTGGTTGGAGACTTCAATATTCCAGACATGGACTGGAGCATCCCAGCAGCAGCATCAACTAGGAGCAGATTTATCCTGGACTCCCTTCAGGGTGCCTTCCTCAAGCAACTGGTCATGGAACCAACTCGGCAGAAGGCAATACTGGACCTTGTGCTCACAAACAGGGACAGTGTGATGGGGGTAACAGTGGGGGAGCACCTGGGGAACAGTGACCACCAGTCATTGTGGTTTGAAATCACAGAAAGAGCAGAACCAAACCACACAAAAACACATATCCTGGATTTTAGTGGGGCAGACTTTGGGAAAATGGGGAAATAATTGAAAGAGGCATTACGGGGAATGGGGCAGGAATCAGGGGGTTGAGGAACAGTGGGCAGTATTTAAAATGGGGATTACAAGAACAACAGAATTATGCATTAAGCAGGTTAGCAAGAGGAAAAGGAAGAGGAGACCATTATGGTTTTCCAAAGAGGTAGCAATGAAAGTGAAAGCCAAAAAGATTGCATTCAGGCAATACAAAAAGACACAGGCAGAAGGGGATAGGGAGAAGTACCAGGAGAAGCAAAGGGAGGCAAGGAGGTCAGTAAGGGAAGCCAAAGCTCAGGCAGAAGAACACATTGCAAAATCAGTGGGTAGAGGAGACAAAACCTTTTACAGGTACATAAGTGAAAAAAGAAAGGCAAAGGGAAGGATAATGAGACTGAAGGGGGAGGATGGGGGCCGCGTGGAGGATGACAGTAAAGCTGACATATTGAACAGGTATTTTGCTCAGTCTTTACTGAGGAAGAGGAGGGTAATGGGTCTGAAGGGAGTACAAGGGTGAGAATGGTGCAGAAATGGACACAAGTCCCTTTACACAGAAAGGGTCCTGAAGGAACTGGAAGTAATAAGAGTTGATGAAGCAATGGGGCCAGATGGGTGCACCCCAGGGTCCTTAAAGAACTAAGAGAGGTGGTGGCTGAACCTCTGACTATCCTGTTTAGCCGATCACTGGAAACAGGGGAGGTACCCAAAGACTGGAGGACAGCAGATGTAGTCCCTTATACAAAAGTGGGAACAAAGAGGAAGGGGAACTACAGACCAGTCAGCCTCACCTCGTAGTGGGGAAGATCATGGAAGCACTACTGAAGGACAGATTGGTGGAACATCTGGTTGTCAATGGACTACAGGACCCAAGGCAGCATGGTTTCACCAGGGGAGGTCATGTCAGACCAACCTCGTTGAATTTTTGACTGGGTGACTAGGGAGGTGGATCGGGAGGGCAGTGGACATGGCCTATCTGGACTTGAGCAAGGCCTTGACACTGTGCCACATAGAAGACTATTACACAAACTGGGGAATATGGGTGTGGGCAGGACAGTAGTGTGGTGGGTAGGTAACTGGCTGGGTGGCAGGACACAGAGGGTGGTGGTAAATGGCTGTCACTCCACAGAGGAAGAGTGACCAGTGGGTACCACAGGATCAGTGCTGGGACCGGTCCTATTCAACATCTTCATCAGTGACATTGCGCAGGACCTAGAAGGCAGAATTTCACTGTTCATTGATGACACAAAGCTCTGTAACAGAGTAGACGCATCAGAGGATGTAGACAGAATGAGAAGGACCTGCAGAAACTTGAAGAATGGTCAGGGGTTTGGCAGTTGAAATTCAATGCAAAGAAGTGCAAGATAATGCATATGGGGCACAAAACCCTGGCACAATATATCAGTTGGGGGTGAGGATATAGCATGCACCAAGCAGGAAAGGGATCTTGGGGTTATCATCTCTGATGACCTCAAGGTAGGGAAACAGTGTGACAAGGCAGCAGGTAAAGCAAATAGGATGCTGGGATGCATAGGCAGGGGCATCACCAGCAGGAAAAGGGAGGTCATAATTCCACTATACAAGACACTAGTGAGGCCCCACCTGGAGTACAGTGTACAGTTCTGGAGACCTTACCTCCGTAAGGACATAGACAGGGTAGAGAAGGTTCAGAGGAGGGCAACAAAGATGGTACATGGATTGCATCACAAGTCCTATGAGGACAGGTTGAAGGAACTGAACTTGTACTCCTGGAGGAGAGGAGGAGAGAGGGGATATGATAGAGACATACAAGTATCTTACAGGGAGGAACAGGGTGCAAGAATACACTATTTTTAAGCAAAAAAGATGTTCCAGGACTACAGGGCATGGGATGAAGTTGGAGAGAGGACGATTCAGAGGAAACGTGAGGAAGAATTTCTTCACAGAATAGGTGGTGGACAAGTGGAACTCCCTGCCAGAGGAAGTGGTGGGGGCTGAAACAATCACGGGATTTAAGAATGCATAGGATAGACATAAAGGAATTCTGGAGGTCAGGGGTAAGGGGCAACAGACTTCTAGGAAAACAAACTGAACTTACAAGCTCAAATGGGCAGACTGGGTGGGCCATAGGCCCTTATCTGCCGACACTGTCTATGTATCTATGTACACACACCACATACACACTCATACACTCAGGTACACCATACATACACATAAGTAAATAAACATGTGCATATCACTCACACACATATGCCTACGCATCTACACATTCAGATGCACACACATAAAATGAAAATGATGTATATGTGCTGAAATCCAATCGAGTTGGGAGATGACGGATTCATTTTTACAACCTGGTATATTTATTACATGCCCACCCACACCACCCCAACATACCAGACTCAGTTAGATGGATGAAAAAACCAACGCTACCCTTCTTCATGTAGTGAAAATGGCAAACGTCCACATGTCTGTTAAATAAGAGGGGAAAAAACTCCCCATGGTCAAGTCACACACATACCACTGCATGAAAACACGTACATACTGTCTGTATTTATATAATAGTAGGGAAATTACTGCATCTTGATTGGCCAGAAGTTGTGCAGTGTCAGATTACTAACACTGTTTAAGACAGTGCTGTCAATCAGGACATAGTACACTAGCGTACTGTGTCAGTGCCTTTTGTGAAAAATTCCTGCCTGCCATTGCAAACATGGCCACTACCTTTACTCTCACTTAAGAAGTCAGCTAGGTCCTAATAATGAAACTCTTTAAAAATATAAAGGCTTATGTATCTGCTCCCACCTGTGTAATTTTACTTTCTTTGTTATGGTTTGTATATTTATCGTATAACAACATTGATGTGTACACCTATTATCAATGTGATTTGTTTCCTGTTAACAAATTCTGGGCCACCCCCCAAAATGGGACTTTTAGTCTCAGTGGGTCTACCAGTAACATAATCCAAACAATAAATAATTAAAAATATATAAAAATAAATTAAATGTTATTTCCTTTTAGAATTCCCTTCTTATACACTTACACCAATTAAAAACAACAGAAGTGCTACTCATAGCTTTTCTTTTTTGAGCTTCTTTCCTGACCATCAAAATTTCCCTTACTATCCTTATCTATCTACCAGGGAAATCCTGCTGCTTACCTTGCTCAGATAAACTTGAATCCCTGGGTTTATTGAGTCCTTCTGTTGTGTGTGTTTGTGTGAGGAGAGGTGAACAGCCTGACAGAAGACTTCTGCAGAAGTTTGAATTCCTGCATTCGATAACAAACAAACATTCAATTTACTAAATATGAGGAAAGACAAATTATAGACAGGTAAGGATTGACTACTTCCTACTAGTCACAAAAGAAAATACCTATTATTTTTGTTTGTTTTTTTAAACTCACAAGTTTATTTAATTTTCTTAATGTAATACAGTACATCAATTTTTCTTATTCCAAAACCAAGTTATCACCTTTTTCATTCTTACAGTCAATTTTTCCATACATTAATTAACTGTTATTCCCAAGCAAAATTAAAAACAATAAATAACAACAGAGACAACAAGGATTAACAATGGGGGTTAACAATTAGTCAGAGAAAAAAAAAAAAAATAAAGTGCTTTGTGTGCAAGATATCCTTTCCCTATATTCCCTACTTCTTTATACCATGTATACAAGGCTATTTCTTAGTTCAAAAATCCATTCTAAATAAACTGGGGGCTCATGTTCAGTTTATCTAATGGAATGTTGGGCTTATTAACTATTTCATTATGGGGCAAATTGTATACAATGTACTTAATTTTTTTAATTTTTTATTTATTCAAGTCTAGGATTACAAATACCTTTGAGCCAAGGCTCTTTTACAAATAGTATTCCCATGCAATGTCACAATAGCCAAGGGGTGAAGCTTGTGCCGATTGTGGGAATTGCAGAATAGCATGGACTTAAGTCTTTTTGTGGTTATGGACAAGTTTATGCTTAGAAAACCACGACTCAACGGTACTGAAGGCAAGTTGAAGATTCCGTTGTAAGGACATGGGATCCTTGTGAAAGGAGAAAACAACAGCATCATCGGCATAGAGGACAATATTCTCAGTGCAGGATTGTGGTAGAGAGTTTAGAAAGAGACTGAAGAGGAGCAGGCCCAGGATTGATCCTTGCGGGACACCCAAACGAACTGGCAAGGTATCAGAGTGGGCATTGGCAATGTTCGCCTTTTGTGAGCGGTTTTCAAGGTAGCTTTTGAACCATGAGGCTGAGTCAGGGGAGAGACCAATATTCTGAAGTTGGCCGACCAACAGCTGGTGGTGGACAGTATTGAAAGCCTTGGAGAGGTTTATGAAAACCTCCCCGGTAAGCATGCCCTTATCGAGAGAATTATGTACTGCCCCGGTGAATTCAAGCAGAGCGGAGGAGGTGCTGTGACCCTTTCTGAAACTGTGCTGTTGAGTGCACAGTAAGTTGTATTTGTCCAGATGGTCGGTTAGTTGGGCAGCTATGATTCATTCAAGTGCCTTGGAGAGGGGAGGCAGAATCGAGATCGGGCGATAGTTTGAGTGGCTATACTTGTATCCACTTCTGTGGACCGGGATGACCAAGGCAATTTTTCAAAGGTCTGGGAATTGACTGGAGCAGAAAGAGAGATTCGGAATACCGGTTAAGAGTAAAAGAACTTCCTCAAGAGTTAGCGACAGTATCTTCAGGTCAACAGAGTCTCCACTAGATCTGGATTTGGAGATGGCAGTAGTGATGTAGCAGCGCGCGACGTTCAAGGAGACTTCCCGAAAGTAGAAATGGGGGGTATTGGCCTGAGCAGGATGGATGTTAGGGGAGTTATTGTCTACTTTGAAAAAGTCAGGGGGGAGGACGGCACTAAGGTCGGTAAAAGCAGAGTTAACGGTTTTGGCAATGACCAGGGGGTCCAGGGTAGTGATCCCATGAACTTTCAGCATGGCAGGAGAGTTTTTTGGTTGTATCCCTGTGATTCCTATGTTATCCCAAAAAGCACGACCATTTCCCAGGAGTTGGTAAGTGCATCCTTAGAAGGAGCTTTTCGTAAGTTGGATGGCCTTGGTACAGGCATTACGGGCCTATTTGTATTTTTGTAGATCGGGCAGTGTGCCAGTGGTTTAAGCCACCGACCAAAGGTGGTCCCTTAATTTCAATTGTGATAGGAGCTTGGCATTAATCCAGGGATTACAGAGTGTCTTGGCTTTGCATTTTTTAACCGGAGCAAAGAGGTCACAGGCCTTGTTGAATGCGGCAATGAAGAAGTCAAGAGCCAAGTTAACATTTGTAGCCTTGAAAATAGGTTGCCAGTCATTGAGATTCAGGTAGTGTTTAAGATGAGCAAGTTGTCCAAGTGGGAGGATCCTACTGTAAATGAATTTGGGGGGGGGGGTTTGAGGAATTTGTTGGACCATTCACATGCGACAGGAGAGTGGTCACTGAGGGAATCCGGCAGTACGGTGGTGCGGAGGATCCTGATACCAATTTTTCTCTACCCCTTGTATGTTGTAGGCTGTCTGCTACATAATTGGCATATAACATTGTTATGGCTCCTTTTCCATTTAGTGATTCCCATACTAATTCAAACACCTTTGGGAAAGGGCGGGGATCTTCAATGTGTGCTAGACTTCTTAATTTAGAATTTATATAGTCCCTCAGCTGGTAGTAGTATAAGATCCCAATGGGGGTAGATTGTAGTGAGTTGCTACTTTTGAGAATGGTAGAACAGTATTATTCTGAAGTATTTGCCATGGGGCCCTAAGACCACTCTCAGCTTGCTTTTCAAACCATCGATCAAGGTGTGCTGGTTTAAATTTAGGGTCTGTATGCCACTTCATGTATCTCCACATACTCTTGATGTATATCCACTCTTGGTTCCCCTCTTCCAGCCCAGAAGTGCCACCCCAATACTAGTGTATGGGCCTGACGAAAAGTCTACCCCGCTTCTTGGATGAAATATTTTGGACAGCAACTTACGATTTTTTTCCATTTTGTGTTTCAATTTGTTTCCAAGAGGCTTTATAGGTAGGGTGAATCCAGAGTAATGCTATTTTCATCTGGTCTTGCTAGCCAGTAGCCCAGAAGGTCTGGGCAGGCCCAACCTCTCCTTTCCCTTGGTATTTGGAGTACCTTTAATGCTATCCTGAGCCTCTGGTAGGCCCAAATAAAATTAGAGAGCATTTATTGCCAGTTTCTAAATTCCCTTAGAGGTATCTGGCATGGGACTCCCTGAAATAAATATAAAAACCTAGGGAGTACATTTCATTTTATCGCTTGCAGTCTGGCATATAAGGGCAATGAGAGAGTGGACCATCTCTTTAAATCTGTTCTAATTTGTCATTCTAGAGGTGTGAAATTATTCTTAAATAAACCTGTGGAGCTGTGGCTTAAGTGTATAGCCAGGTATTTTATGTCTTCTAGGCACCATTTCATGAGGTATTTTTGTATAGTTTCTTGGGAAATATTCAAGTTAAAAATCAACGCTTCTGTCCTAGACCAGTTTAGCTTGTATCCCGACAGGTTAGAGAAAGCTTGTATTTGCGAGAATACCTCTCTTAGAGATTCTTCTGGGTTTGTGAGGTATGATAACATATCGTCTGCATAGAGTGCCAGTTTATGGCATGTGCCATGCAGTTCCACCCCTCCCACCCCATTATTAAGCCTGATGCTTTGTGCTAATGGTTCAATATACATTGCAAATAACAGGGGGGAAAGAGGTCACCCCTGCCTGGTCCCTCTATGTAACCTCAATGGATCAGAAAGGTAACCACTGGCTCTGATGTAGGCATATGGAGCATAATATAATTTATAAATAAATCCCATAAAGACCTCCGGGAGTCCGAAGCCGGCCAAGACCCCCTCAAAAATGACCAGAAAACCTGGTCAAAGGCCTTCTCAGTGGGGCCAGGTGGTCTATGATGTCCACAGTTCTTCTAATGTTATCCATTGTCTGCCGGCCCGGTATAAAACCAGTTTGATCTAAGTGTATTATTGATGGTAACATCGTTTCTAATCTTCTAGCCAAAATTCTCGTCACTATTTTGTAATCAGTATTAAGTATGGAAACTGGCCTGTATGATGTGCATAGTGTGGGGTCCTTGGCCGGCTTCGGAATGACAGATGTTAGCGCTTGGGCCCAAGAAAGGGCTGCAGTACCCTCTTTGGACCAGGCATTGTTGTGGGCCCTTAACATGATCGGGGAGACCTCATCCTTAAATGTCTTGTAAAATTCGTGGACATTTACCTGTTTTTAATCTTTTAATTTCAGTAAGTACCTCTGCTATTTTAAATGGTGAGGACAGCATCTCCCTTTCCCTTTCTGTCAGTTTAGGTAAACCCAAAGGGGCCAGAAAGTCTGAAACCTCTTCATCTGTGGGGGAGGCCCCAGGGCTATACAAGTCTGCATAATACTGCCTAAAAGCCTCTGCTATTTTGTCAATGTGCAGGTGCCATTGTTTAGTTTTAGGATGTAGTATTTTAGGGATGCAGGCTTTGTTCCTTTGTTGTCTTAATCAGATGGCTAGGAGTCTCTGTGCCCTTTGGCACCCCTTGTAGTTCTGTTGCCTAATGTATAGGAGTTTTTGTTCTATTTGGTAATCTAATATATTCGGCAATTCCTTCTTTAGGTTGGTTAGTTGCTTTCCTCTCTCATTATCTATCTGTTGTTGTTGCATAGCTTCTAGCTCCTTGATTCTCTCCTGCAAAGCCAACCTTGCAGCTTCCCTGTTTTTTCTTTCTAGAGGCAATTTCTATAAACTTTCCTCTAACAACTGCATAAAATTGCATCTGATGCTTCTGGGTTCGCATTAAACTGCATTGTTTGTTTTATGGTCTCCTTAATATCCTCCACTGTATTTTTCTCCTGCAGGAGGGAAATGTTAAGTCTCCAGAAGGTGGATCATTTGGTTGGCCCTACTGCGAGCTTTAGAAAAACTGGTGCATGGTCCAACAGCACCATATACCCCAACCACATTGAAATGCATTTGTTTTGTGTTTCCTTTAAGGTCAGAAAATAGTCTAGCCTGGAATACATTTTATGTGGATGAGAGTAGTAGGTATATTGTTTGGTTTTCCCATTCAGTTGTCTCCATACATAAATATAACCAGTTTCTGCCATTACTGACCTCATTTGCTTAGCCAGTTTATTTTCTGGCTTCCTAACTGTTGAGGTCAAGGTCACCCTCCACTATCAGAAGACCTTTTGCCCACTCCGTGACCCTTAATAGAAACTGCCAATAAAAGGAGAAATCAGAGCCAGGGGGAGCATACACCGATACCAATGTGACCATTTGTCCATTATACATCCCCTTCACCAAAACATATCTCCCTTCTCTATTTATCAATTTATCTTTTATTTCAAATGCCATTTTAGTTGGCATGAGTATTGCTGTTCCCTGGCGTCTCCCTTTTTTATAAGAAGAATATAACACAGTTTCATACCCAAATGTTTTATGTTTTGTATTCCCCTGGTCCAGATGGGTCTCCTGCAACATAATGAATGCTGCCCAGATTTTCATATGAAGGAGAAAATTTGACTCCTCTTAATAGGATGACTTAGCCCGTGCACATTATAAGATAAGATCAGTACCTCGGACTTATCCATTATCCACTATTTTCCTGTGTTCCGTTTGTATGTGGTCCTTTTTCCCTAAATGATTATTCATTTCTCTTGCACACACATAACGTTTCTCTGACATGCATATTCGAAAGACAAAGTCACGAACTTCTAGGAACTAATGAACCTTCTAAGAAGAAAACTAGAGTGCCAATTAACCTTGGAACCACTTATCTTTAAATAATCAAAAAACTTTTATCAAATGCTAATGTGGTACTTCCACAAGTGGGAAACTCCAATATCTGAGTTCCCTAGTACCCACTCCTGCTAAGAGGTGTAGGTACGAGGAGTGTCTGATGCCACCCCGAAAGGGGCAACTCTCCTCCGGAGCCTAGGTCTCTCTTTGGCTCCTGGTTCTGCATGTGGCAGATATGTTTTTGGACGTCACAACCTGCTCATCAATTTCAGATGAACTGTTTGCTCAATGCTGCAAACAAGCAAAGAATGTGAGAAATCAGCAGCCCCTGATCTCCCAGATCCCCCATTGCCGTTTTACATTTCCATTTGAATAAAGCTGTCTGCGCATTCCCCCTTCCTATCGCATCACCCTGACCCCACAACCATTGTAGCAAATCAATTACTGAAACATCACTGTTACATAGGACTATGAAAAAACAAACACATTTTGGGATATTTCCATTTTCCCTTTACCCATCCCGACCCAGGGTTAGGCAGAATCCGATTTCACCCCAGCTCTCTCAAGTTCCTACAGTGAGTCTGATAGATTAATGATTAATGTCAAAACTTGCTCAAAATATAACTGTCTCAACAGCTGTGGGTCAATTTTAACAATTAGTCCCACTTGTCATTGTGGTAAGGGTGTAGGGGGTCCATTTAAAATCACATCATTGTAGGCAGCATCGGTAATTTGCGGTAAGTCAAACTGAAACTGCCCAAAGACAGACCAAACCTGAAATCGAGTCCCAAACTTAATGTTGCCTACTTAGCAGTCTCAGGTGTTCTTGCTCTGCTTCTCCATAGATTTCTGCATCTGCTGCAAGAGTTGATGCACTGCTACCAACACTGTCGCAGGATTAGACTGGGCAGAACTTTCTCTGCTCCTCTTCGACAGTGCGACCTGCCAATCATCTGCCTCTCCCGAATTTTTCTGGTGACTGAAGTTTTTTTTCTCTGGTCCACTTGCATTAGGCCCCAGGTCACCAGATCTTTCTTGGCTTCCTCTGCATTTTGGTAGATTTTGGTGCATTCAGCCCAGAACACTCTAAGCCTGGCTGGGTACGGTGTGAGAAAATGGATATTTTTAGCCTTCAGAATTTTATTTATTTCCCTGTGCTGAAGCCACTACCTTTGTACCTCCAGTGGGAAGTCATGATCAAAATACAGTCTTGTAGCCAGGTAAGAGATCTCCTTCATCCTCCAGGCCCTGGATACAATGTCGTCTTTCATTTTGAAGCTGTTAAATTTGATCACCACTGATCTAGGTCTGGTCACTGGGTCGGCTGGTCTTGGTAATAGGGCTCTATGGGCTCTCTCCACTCCTAGTTGATATCCTGGGGGCAACTGCAGAACATCCGATAACAAATCAGAGATGAAGTCCACCATTTGACCTGTTTCTGAGCCCTCCGGTAGCCCATATAGCCGCAAATTATCTCTTCTTGACCTCCCTTCTAAATCCATACATTTCTCCTGTAAGTAGACAGTCTGCTGCACCACCGCCTGTAATGCCAGGCCCAGCTGTAAGTTGTTGTCCTCTGTGGTAGAGAGTCTTCCCTCGGCAGTCTCAATTCTCTTTTCTAGATCCAATAGCCTTTGATTAAGCTGCTTAAACTCCTGTTTATTTTCAGCCCGCATTTCTTTGATCTTGGTGAAAAGTTTCTCAAAGCACGACTGAGACAGCTGTTCGGTCTCATCATCTTTGTCGGCCATACTAGCTGGGGACTGGCAGCGGCTCAGAGTTTTTAGGATTGGAGGAAATCCCATGCCATCCCCATCTTCTAAGTTCTTTTTTGGTTTGTTTCTGTTTGTCTGGTCTGTTTTTCTATTGCTGCCAACCATTTTATTTAGTTAGAGACAGCTATATTGAGGTAATTTAGTAGTAAATAGGCTGGGTTGTCCGGGAGCACCCAGGGCTAGCAACCGTGCAGGTCTGTGACGTCACCGCAAGTCCCCAGAAAATACCTGTTTTTAATAAAACAAAAAAGTTGATATTCTTTTTTTTTTGTTTCCCAATTTTATAAGTGCAATAAGACACATAGTGTGTAGTTACAGTATGTGATTGCCACATTTCCAGGTGCAGAAGGCACTTGGAGTAAATGCTTCATGCTTCACAATGCACCTGGGCGAGTGTTTATCACATAACTACCCACACTCTATTGTGTCTTACTGTCTACATACACAAGGCTGTATAACAAGAAAAAAAGAGGATGGGTTGTCTAATGCTTAGAGCACTAGCTTAGGAACAGGGAGATCACAGATTCAGACCCCGCCACAGCCAAAAACTCACTAAGTGACCTTATCAAGTCACTTAACCAGTCCAGCAGCAGTAGACATACAGTATGTAGAAGAAGGACCGCCGAGAAATAAGATTTTGAATATCAGCTGGGATATTCTGGGAAAATAAATTGCAAATCTCAGTTGGGATATTCTAGGGAAATAAAAAAAAAAATTTGATAAAAACACTTCAAAGGTTCAAAAATCTTTATTCAAAGCTTTTATGATAAAATGCGTGGAGCACAAAAAACCAAAACACACTTTCAGAAATAAAATTTACAATGTGATCGAATAAAGAAAATTACTTAAGCAATAATCCAAAAGATGCAGCCTGAAAATAAACAGATTTACAATATCTTGTATGAGACATAAATAACTTTATGATTAAAGTATCCATTTCCTTTATTTCACTCATAAAACAATATCATTGTGGACTGATGCTGTTATGAATTGTTGATTTTATATGTATACTTTGATTTTATGATTCATTTGTACAGCGCCTTGGTATTTGAAAGGCGCTAAATAAATAAAGTTATTATTATTATTATTATTATCATTATATCATATGAGTTTAAGCTGTAGTGATGCACTGACAAAGATCAGAAATTTATCACAGTTTGCAGTTAGATAATACGAGACAAATAACTGCATAGTATGAAACCAGATAACTATGGATTTGGGTCTGGTTACCTACACCCCCATGGACAGAGCTGATAATCTCGAAAATTAAAGAAAACATCTATTTAGATGCTTAAAATTAGGAAGCTACTGTACAATACACTTCTGAGTTACCATCATTTTATAGGTGACAGATATTTCATTAGACTTGAAATCAGAACAAGAGAATCCAAATTTGACAAATATATTATGAGTTCTAAGGGAGATATATAGGGGATACGTTGTGGCCGTTGATGGAATACACTATGAATCTGAACGAGTGGAGGCTGACCTTGGGTAACCTTACAAGTGGCAGAGCGTAGCCAAGCCATGAGTGATGGTTCCTGAGGTCACTCTCCACGAGTTCAGATATATAATATATTCCACCACTGGCCATCACGTATTCGGTTTATACAATAGGGAAGGTTTTCTTGCGGAGTGTCTTTTCTTGTATTTTATTTATTTTTGGAAGGACAATTTTTTAATTGTACTGTTGTTTGCATGAGGTTCAGTGTTCCATGTATTGTGAGTGTTAAGAATGGGTTTGTGTGTGTTGTTTGTGACTGGGTGTATGTGTGGGTGTTGAATTTTGATTAGCTGGTGGTTGTGACATGGACATTTTGGTACGGGCATCATGCAGTGTGACAGGGTGTCATTTGTATGTGGGAGAGCTATACAGTTTGTAAAAATATGGCAGTTCACTTCTTGGTTAGCGAGAGGTACAGGGTGCAACATTTCTTTAGGAGCTGGTGCTGGCTATTAGGAGTGCTAGCCTTTTTTCTGTTTGAAAGTGTTTTCTTTGTGAAAACATGACCATTGGTTGATGGTCAGTGTGTGAGAACAAGCGGCACAGCAAAGTGTGCCATGGGGAGCAAGTTGGGGGGTGGAGATGATGTGTCTACTGTGTGGATAAATGGTGATGAAGTGTCTACTGTATGGATAAATGTTATTTATCCGCATAGTAGGCATGTCATCGTAAGTTTATTCCATGGGAGTGAAGATACACAATTTTATGTGATGCTTTATCTGCTCACCCCATTGAATAAATAAGAGTCTCTGAGTATTGGGGCTAACCAATTGTCATGGACTGACTCACTCCTAGAACTCAGTCTGTGACAGTTGTTACCAGTTTCACAACCTCTCAGGCACCTGAAAGGGTTACCTTGGTATACTACCACTGCTCACTGCAACTTCACTCGGGGTATATCTAGATCTGAATTCTGCCAGAGCCACTGCTCATACACAGTACAGTAGTCTTGCCAAAGAGCAAATGATCCACCCCTTCTGTTGCAGCTGAGAACATTTTTGCTTAGATATTATAACTCAAATGTGTGCTGTACCCTGTGTATTTTGGCAGCTTGAGCTGGTGTCAGCTGCTTCAAGAGGGTGAGAGCATCTACTGAGAATTCTCCCTTAACCTCTCCCAAGGGATCCACCAATGAGACTGCTTCTGCTCCCTCTTCTAGACAGCGGCACACAGCCAGAACTATCTCATCCCAGTCATGGTAGGGTTCCATCATGTTTACCTGGAAGATTCACTGCTTACGCCTTCTGTCTGGTAGCTCCACTATGTAATTAACATCAGTCACCATCCTGACAACAGAGTAAGGACCCTCACAAGCTGCCTGTAATTTATTCTGTTGGACATGGATAAGTACCATCACCCATTGCTTGACTTCATCCTCCAGCACTGGCACCATGTTCATATCATGTCTTCTGTCACTGTTGTGCAATAGCTTAGCACTCCTGGGTGAACCCCATGAGCTCCTTGAGCTGTGGTTTGAAATTCAGGAGGTACTCCACAATCAGTGCCTCTTGGGAAGCAAGTTCACCCTCCCATTCATGCCTAACTAAATCAAGGGGACCACTTACCCAGTGGCCAAACTGGAGCTGAAAGGGTGAGAACCTTGTGGACTCCTAGGGGAATGCTCTACATGAGAAAAAGAGATGGGATAAATATTTGTACCACTTTCTCAAATGCTGGTTGGTGAATACCCTTAACATAGTCTTAAGAGATTAATCAAATCGCTTGACCAGACTGTTAGTCTGGGGTGGTTTGGCGAGGCCCTGAGCTTCCTCACCCCTCACTTCTGCCAAAGACTAGTCATCAGGGCAGATATGAAATTGGAGCCTTGGTCTGACAGAATCTCCTGGGGAAAACCCACCAACATATTAAGCTGCTGTTTGTCAGTCACTTTTTCTGCCTCTGTGGAGGACAGGAGCACCGTCTCTGATTACCTCATGGTGTAATCCACGACTACAGAAATATTCCTCTTGCCTGTGAGACTTGGGATACTGAGTGGCCCTACAATGTCCACAGCAGCTCACTGAAATGACTTTTCAATTATATAGGCAGGGGGAATCAAAGCCCCATTAGTCTTGTCCCAAAGCTTTCCCCCACTGGCACTGCAGACAACTCTGATAGTAGTTTGCCACATTGTTAAAGATACCGGGCCAGTAAAAATTATTAGTCGCATTTTTGCATGGCTGACTGCTAACTGTCCAGAAAAGGGTATGTCATGGACTAAGGCCAGATGCTGCTTCCTATATTCCCTAGAAACTACTATCTGCTGGAGTACCCCTTCCTCCAGTCCTCCCTTTGTAACCCCCTCACAACACAGGACCCCATTCTCCAAGTATACCTCTCTTTTCTCTGAACCCTGAGAGTCACTTTCCACCCTGGTGGAAAACTCCCTTAATTTCTGTAGGAATGGGTCCGCTTGCTGAGCTGTCCCCCAGTTCTGCCTACCTGAAATTCCCTAAAACACACTATCCTGCGCAACAGCCACCCATGGCTGGGCTTTTCTCAGTCTACAGCTGTGGCTGAAAACTGCTGCTCCCAGTTCTTTCTTCAGCTACAACTTTCCCTGCTGCTGAGGGAGGGGTTGCTTCCAGCTGCATTGCCCTCTCTGTGTCCTCAGAAGCCAGTTCCCTAGCCTTACTACAGGTAGTGACACACATAATGTTGACCTGACTTTCAAAGTCATTACCAATAACTACATCAAGGGGCAGATCTGCTACAACACCCACCTCCCACATGCTCTTGCCATCTTCCCAGCATAGAAAGATCCATGTCATTGGCACTGAGACCACAGAACCCATCACTCCTCTAATTCTGGAAAACCATAACTTGACCAGACCATTAGACTGGGGGTGGTATGGGGGACTCTGAGCTTCCTAACCCCACACTTCTGACAAAGTCTAGCCATCAGGGCAGAAATGAAATAGGTGCCCTTGTCTGAAAGAATCTCTTAGTGAAAACCAGGGCCCCGTGTTTACTGCGGCAAAGTGGACCTACATTCTGCGGCAGGACCTCATACTTTCTGCAGCAGAACTGCTGATTCTGTGGCAGATAAATTGTGGCTAAACAGCATACCTTCAAAGGGATTGTCTTAGTTAACCCTTTGACTGCCTTCGTGCAACCACTCTGCTACACTGAAAGTGGAATAGCAGGCCATTTAACAGTATGTAGTCTTCTACTCACAAATATTAAACAGCAATAACCTAAATCTGGCACAGCCATGGGCATCAGTGTTCTCTTTTAATGAATTTTCCCTCCCACTCCGAATTTAAAGTCTTATCTGTTCTTCTGGAGATTGGTGGCCTTTGCTGTGAGAAGGAACATACACTTATTGCATTTCATGATTAGGGTATGAAACCATAAGGTTCCGGAGTATATTGTTGGGTTGTTTGAGGTCAGGAAAACTGGGAGGCACCTGAGATCGAAACATGGTGTTTAATTTTCTACTCCTAGCTGTAATTTGAATATTGGAAGATCTTCTATTCTATTTAGAGGAGTTTCCCTTTGGACTGACTCGTCTCAATATTTAAGAAATCCCAGGGTTAAAATGAGTGCTCCTAAACTTGTTCAATGGTGTACCACTTGGACAGAGTCTGTTTATATTTGCAATCAATGTAATGTATTTTGAAGTTTGACCCATTCATTATATATGCTGATGTTGGTCATGTTTTTGTTTAATGTATTATGCTTAATGAATGCATGTAAGTGTTGTCTAATCTATGTAGAACTTTGCACTTTATTGGACCAGGAACGTCATTGACAATGAGCTTTGCTCAATGGAACGTCTCCAGCATTCTCCTTTGAATAAAAACAATTTACTACTTACTTACTTGCTGTTCTCCTACGTTATAATCAGAGGAGAACATACACACTTAGCTAAAACTACACAGAAGGCAAAACCTGCTTGGATTTCTTCCGGTTTATATTTACAGTTAGCAGATATAAAGAGAGACTACAACTTGAAGGCCATTTTTTTTCTGATTTTGATTAATGTTCTTCTAAATTATTATTTTTGTAAACTAGGAATACTCCAACTGCCTTTCAACAAACATGTTGAGTGCAGTGTACAAATCTGTGTTTTGGGGGATTGTCTTCTTATAATAGTGAAGGAGGGTGTAACTTGCAGTGTCTGTAAGATTTGTTGACTCCTGATTTTTCTTTCAGGGGACACACTAAAAAATGCAAGCAAGTCGTTCTTATTAAGCTGGAGTAACCTTGGTTAGCATGTTCTCTTCTCCTCACAACTCAGGGGGTGGTGGTGTTCTTCAGTCAGTGATCCTCATTTCATGTATGTATAGCAGCAATCATACTCTCCACTCCGATTTTTTTCCATACCTGCTTGCTCCAGTTCTAGTATACCCTAGTGCCCAACTCTGCTGCAGCTGGGCAACTTGACCGTCTTTATTGAGCTTGATACCGCCACTTAGGCTGCAGGTTCAGATTTGCCAAGAAATTACTCTCACACCTGCAGGTACAGAACTGAAGCCCACAAATCAAAACTGTGATAGATGTCCACCAGTGGAGATCGAGTCCTCTGCTCAGTCTGCTGCCAGTCCTATGTTTCTGCAATCAGCTCCTCCTCCAATACCTGTCACCACACTGAGATCAGTTCCACCTCCATGGGCATCACTGAATCTTCTCACTTCTTGACTACAGCTTGCCTTCCAGTTCTTCCTTCTAAATTCATCTTCCAAGGATTCAGCATGCACCATGAGCAGCCTCATAATGAAAAATTAACATGGCTGAGCTACCCACACCTACACAGCAGCAAATCATAACTGCCGTGGACCTAATCAAGCTCTGCTACTATTACGACAGTCACCCCCCCCCCCCACACACACACACACACAATACTGGCTAGAAGGAGTTATGTAACAAGAGCCAGCATGAGTCAAGATGCCATGCAGCCACTAGCCTTTTGGCTTTGTAGTGGATGCATCAGTCTGCTATGCCTTCTAATGAGCATGTGTGCCATGGCGTACTTAGCACATCAATAGCTATGCCCTTGCTTTGTGTGATTGCATAGCATAGCTAGCATTTCTGCAGCCGCGAGTGGATGGTTTTCCTGATTTCTGCAGCAAGCACTGATTTCTGTAGTCAGCTCTGATTTCTGCGGCCACTGCTGCAACAGCAGAACCGCAGAAAATACGGGGCCCTGGTGAAAACCCACCAGCCTAATATCCACACCAGTTCATTGTCCACTTTTTCTACCTCAGAGGAAGACAAGGGCACTGCCTCTGGATACCTTATGGTATAATCCATGATTAAATGTACCTTTTGCCTGTGCAACTTGGGATGCAAAATGGCCCTACAACATCCACAGCAGCTCGCAGAAATGGCTGTTCAATTATAGGCAGGGTAATCAAAGACACATTAGTGTTATTCCACAGTCTTCATGTCACTCCTCTAATTCTGGAAAACTGTCCCAGCAGAACTGGTCCTCATTAATCAAATCCTGTTGAGGCCCTAGTGTCCTTAAATCCCTGGGTTCCCATCCCATTTGTCAACACAGTGTGCATGTGTGCAGTGGAGTTAGTGGGCAGTGCTTTCTGGGTACAGACCACTAGCTACTGGGAGCTTCCAGAGCTATCCCCTCCTCCTGAACTTGCACTGTTTGCCATATTTTTCAGACAGTCATATGACAGGTGTCCCACCCAGTTTTTGGCAGATATAGCACCTGTGTTTCCCTGACTCCTTACTTTTGAAACCATTTGGCTTCCCTTTCTGTTGGCTTCCCTTTCTGTTCAGGCACAGACTGGCTTCCCTTAGGTTGCCCCCTCTGGGTTTCCTTAATACCACCTGATGTATATCCCCCATTGTTTTTGTGCTGAGTGGATGGTTGGCCAGATATGAACTGATCAGCCATCTCAGCTGCCTCCTTTGTGGATCTCTGACTCCTATCCAGCAACCATATTCTCAGCACCTCAGTACAGTCTTTAAGAGCTGTTCCATGAGGCACACATCTTTTATCTGTTCCACAGAGCCTTTACAGCTTCTAACCATCACTCTAACAGACCGCTTAGTTATACATGCATTTCAGAATAGCTATCACGCTGTGCCTTCCTTAAACCTCTAATTTTTGTTTACAGACCTTGTAGTCAATTCAAAATATTTTAACAAGGCATTTTTCACTTTGGTATAGTTGATACAGTCTGTATTGTCCATCCTGGCAAAGACTTCTAATGCCCTGCTGGTAAGGAGTGCAAAAGGTGAACTGTTCAATAATCCATGTCCAGTTCAAATTGCCCTCAATTTCTCTCTCTAAAGATTTTAAAGGTGACCTGCAAAATAGCAATGCAGTCCCCTCCAGTCCTCACATACCTTGCAATACTGTTGCGGGAGTCCAGGACTGCAATCGCCATTATTTTTCATCAGCAGGTTTAATTTTAACAAAGCGCGGAAACTTTCGGTCCAACGCAGAAGTGCGGCAGGGACCCGACAGAGCAGGCGCAAGTGTTCGAGGGTATTACACCCATTTAGTGACATCGCTCCCACCACTACTATTATAAGTGCAGCATTGTTAGTGGTGGTTTATTATGGTGACTTTATTGCTTCCCTGGGGGTCTTGACACCCCATATATTACTTTCTGCAATGTTTTTGTGCAGCAGTTAAGTTTATTCGTCTGTTCCTAGCTCTATTATTCACTTCTTCCTTTTTAAAGATTGTGTAAATGATGTTTCCTGCCCAAGTATATGGCCAGGACCAAGTGCTTTATTTGATTTCATACTCTTTACCACATGCTAGATCTCTTCATTAGAAAACTAGAAGGGAATTGAGCTAAATGTTGCCCTCAGCTAATTTTCCAAATCAAGCGAGACAGCTCCTCTAACAGCCTCTTCTTGACTAAAGTAAAGTTGTCTATAAAATGTTCCCAATCCCGTGGCTGAATGTTTTCTTCTATACAGGTGTATAAGTTTCATAACCATGGGCTACCAGCATCCAAAGTGATTTTGTATCTTTGTCACTGATTGACTTAGTTTTTCCCTAATTCCATGTTGTTCAGCCTCTCCTCTTCTGTAATTTTCCTGTATATGTTCCTTTTCTGATTTACCTGCATTATGTTCTCCCTAGTCCTATTTTCCATTACATTCCTAATGTATTAACTTAATTTATTTTTCTCGGTCCTGCAAATTTTACTAAACCGTGCTGGATTATGAATCATTTTTACGTTCACTTGCGCGCATGCGCAAGGAACGTCTTGGGAGAATGGGACACTTTGGAGGTGTGCCCCTTCCCTGCAATCCCCTGCTCCATTGAGCAGGCGTGGCAGTCCTGCACCAATTGGACGCGGTGCTGTGTATGACAGCGGTGGTCTTCTCTTCAAAAAAACCACGCTGTCATATACAGCACCGCCACGCACCCTCAGTCTTTGCTGCCACACTGGGAGCCCACCCCAGCGTGGCAAATGTCCCTGCCATCTGCCAACGGGGTGCCCAATCCCCGTCGGCTCACGGACCCCAGCCATCCTTCTGCCATGCTGGGAGCCCACCCCAGTGTGGCAAGCGTCCCGCGTTGTCTGCTGGCGGGGTGCCCTATCCCTGTTGGCTCCACGGCCCCCCAGCCATCCTTCTGCCATGCTGGGAGCCCACCCCAGTGTGGCAAACGTCCCTACGTCTCTTTTTTTTTTTTTACAAATCTGAAATTGAAAACGGTCCCACGGCGCTTCTCCCAGCCCCCACAACCCGCACTCACCCACTGCACACTGCTCTCCACACCCCCTCACCCCATACTTACCTCCGAGCTCGCGCGAAGATCATCGTGGACCGAACTCTTCAAAGCCGACTGCGAACTGAGGAAATGCCGGTAAGCTGTATAATGGGCTAGATAGGGGCTTTCAACTTTATTGCATATCTCAGGCATTTTTAGAATTTTGCACCAAATTTTCAACATGGGGTTTTGGGACCCCTTCTCATGAATGATTTCACTGTCATGGTGTTATTCGGTCCAAGGGTGATTTCGCGAGTCACTACGCAGTCACTGCGCCGAATCACCCTTTGGGCATGAAAACTCCATGACAGTGACATCATTCATGAGAAGGGGTCCCAAACCCTACATTGAAAATTTGGTGCAAAATTTCTAAAATTACTGTTTTATTTAGTGTGCTGCGCAGTTCCTACGCACGTCGTAGGTTTGTGAATTTTCAATATTTCCACTCAGATTTTCAACATTGCCATTTTACCACAGCTTCTTATGAGTAGTACAGCTGTCATTTTCACATCCTGCCCAAAACGTGTTTCCTTCACATATAGCGCATAATGGCGCAGTCAGTGTCTTGAAATCAATGTATGGGACACATTAAGAAAATCACAGTGACACTGTTCACTGGGCAGAGGTCTTAAATGGCTGTGTTGAAAATGTGGTGCAAAATTCCAAAAATTACTGTTTTACGAGTGCGTTATGCAGTTCCTACGCACTGTGAGGGTTTGTGGAATTTTCATTATTTACCCAGATTTTCAACATTGCCATTTTACCACAGCTTCTTATGAGTAGTACAGCTGTCATTTTTCACATCCTGCCCAAAACGTGTTTCCGCTCATGTAGCGCACAATAGCGCAGTCGGTGTGCGAAATGTATGGGACACATTAAGAAAATCACAGTGACACTGTTCATGAGCAGAGCTCTTAAAATGGCTATGTTGAAAATTTGGTGAAAAGATTCCTAAAAATGACTGTTTTACGAGTGTGCATTGCGCAGTTCCTATGCACGCTCGTAAGTTCGCGATTTTTCAATATTTGCACTCCAATCACTTCCAAATACCTAAACAGCACATAAAAGCAAGCAACATTCGGCATTGACAAATGCTTGTACTTCTTTGTCACTGATTTTTTAAGCCATGTCCAAGTGCCAAATACCACTGCAAATACCTGCAAGCAAACATTCGGCATTAACAAATGCTTGTCTTATATGAAACATAAAGGTAGAGAGTGACCACACTATCAATTGTTTTAAAATTCCTCATACTTTTACCAATTTAGTTTCATTGCCATATTGGTCCTTGTAAGAACAGATCCAGAAGCAAATGGTTTGATTCATTTTGTTGGACCAACACAGATGTTACAAAAAGAACAAAGTGCTAAGCTTTTGGATTAACCAAGTCCTTCCTCAGAACTTATGGCAGTTATTTAGAAAAGCACATATTACTAACACCCAGATCATACATAACAAAAGATAGAATTCTCATTGGTTTAAAATACTAATTTAAACCATAAATGAAGTTTAAATTGGTTGAACCAGTTTGCTTTTAGCTGAGCAGCCTTTCAAGGTCAAATGTCACCAGAATAAGATAAGAACCCTTCGAGTAGAACGCTCCACTAACATAAATTCTGAATATCTCAGTGTGTTTTGTGAATAGTCTTAATGAACCTTTGGATTAAATTCTCACTTCAGTACATGTTAAAATGTGACGTTATCGTATGTTAAAAACAAAGGAAAAAACTATATAACAGAAATTTTATATATATATATACATTTTTTTTAACCAGGAGAGACACACTAAGCTGAAGCTTGTTTACAGGTGCAATCTGGGAGTACAAGGAAGTTAAGTGACTTGCTCAGGGTCACACAGTATGCAAGTGGGAGCTGTGGGATTCAAACCCAGGTCTCCAGGTTTGAGGCTCAGAGCCTTAAACCACTGCACTATACTGCCTCCTAGATAGCATTAAGAGGGTTTAAAGTAAAGTTTACCTAGTGTGAGCAACTGTATCATACATCTACACAGTATAAAAACTATCTGGATACATGTTTCCAGCTATACACTCAACTAGTTATTATATTCCATAAACCTTAAGACCTTCAGTGCTGTAAGAGCATTTTATACAAGGTAATATCAATTGTCAGCATAAGTGCCAAATAAAATAAAATTATCAAGGACCACCAAGTAAATGAGACTATGCATCCTGAAATGTTCAATGTTCAATGATATGTCAGTATATAATCACACTACTATATGTATAGAAACAGTCTACGGAATCTGAATAAAAACATAATGGAATTAAACCCTCCCCACCCTGTGGGAAGATAACTAGTTAGAAGAAAGTATATATTCACTATGTGTGTGAACCAAGAGTCCTTACATACCATCATTTACACCAATCACTGCAATCTTTACCCAATGGAATTTAAACTGTCAAGGACCCCCAAATAAATAAGATCATGCATCCTAATATGTTCAGACTGCAAAAATGTGAACATATATAATCAAACTACTATATGTCAGTAACAGTCCAAGGAATCTGAATAAAAACACAATGGAATAAAGCCACCCCCCCCCCCACCTGCCGGGGAGAAGATAACTAGTTAGAAGGAAGTACATATTCACTACATATGTGAGGCAAGAGTCCAAACACACTATCATTTATACCAGTTACTACAATATTTACCTAATGTAAATTAACCTGCCAAGGACCCCCAAGCAAATGAGACCATGCATCCCAATATGTTCAGAGTTTAAAAATGTGACAGCATATAATCAAACTACTATATATAAAACTTCAACTTTATTTTATTTATAAAATGCACAAGTCAGCAAGTATCCAAACAGTTGCACAATAGGTAAAATAATAAATAAATAGTACCACAATAAAACAATAAAACACTTGACCACAATACAATTTTACTCATAGTCTGGGAAGGCAAGATCAAATGAATAGGCCTTTAGGGCAGATTTAAAGCTCTTCACAGTTAGGCACTCTCTTACCCAATGAGGTAGAGAATTCCACAGGGTCAGGGCCGCAAAACCAAAAGATCAAGCCCCATATGTCTTTGAGCGGACCCTGGGAATCTCTAGCAATCCCTCGTTGGTGGAACAGAGTGGGTGGATGGGGTGGTAGGGGCCAGGAGATCTTGCAGGTAACCCAGACCCTGCCCATGTAGGGTTTTATGGGTCAGTAACCCGACCTTGAAGGTAATATGCTACTGAATAGGCAGCCAGTGCAGGTTGCGGAACACAGGTGTGATATGGTAGGATTGAAGTAGGCCAGTCAGCAACCTGGCAGCCACATTATGCACTAGCTGCAAGCAGTGGATATCAATCCCCGGTAGCCCTCGGTACAGTGAATTGCAATAGTCAAAGTGGGAGGTCACAAAGGCATGGACCAAAGTAGGGAGGTCATCAGGCGGTACCAGGTGCTTGATCCAGGTGAGATTCCTCAGATGGTAAAATGAGGACTTGACCACAGATGACACCTGGATCTTAAGGGTCAATCCGTCATCAAGAATCACACCCAGATTTCACACCCGATCAGAGGACACTAGCTGGTTGCCACCAAGCCAAAGCCCAATTGGCTGTCCAGCCCATGCCCCCTCTGCCCAATGGCCCAGGTCCACCAAAAGCACCTCAGTCTTATCAGGGTTCAACCTCAACCAGCTGGCATTCATCCAGTCCTGGATCCTGGCAAGGCAGCTGTTAAACATCAAGATTGGGTCTTCTTGACTGGGTACTAAGGACAAGTACAGCTGAGTGGCCTTGGCATAGCAATGAAAACTCAGCCCATACTGCCTTACAATGTCTCCTAATGGCAGCATGTACACCGTGAACAACATGAGTGAGAGCACATGAGCCCTGCGGTACCCCATAGGGCAGGGAGACTGGGGCCGATGAAAATATTCCGGACACCACTCTCTGAGATCTGCCCCAGAGGAAAGTCTGAAACCATCTGAGGTCTGTCCCAGACAGTCCACAGAAAAACCACAAGTGCTCTAGCAACACACCATGGTCCATGGTGTCAAATGCTGAAGAGAGATCAAGAAGGAAGAAGATGGAGCGGGACCTCTGATCTTTTGCTATTAGGAGATCATTAAGTACCCACACCAATGCCATCTCAGTGCTGTGCCTCTTCCAAAATCCGGACTGGAGAGGATAATAGATGTCATGGGTGGTCAGAGGTACCTCAAGCTGTAGTGCAACCGCCTTCTCAATAACCTTCCTGGCAATGGGAAAGTTAGAGACTGGCCTGTAGTTAGTGAGACAGTCCGGGTCAAGACAAGGTTTCTTGAGTACTGAAGTCACCACGGCCTCCTTTAGGGAGTTTGGGAACACTCCTGACTCCCGTCAACACCAGACAATCTCAGCAAGGACATGGCTGATGATCTCAATGCACCCCACTAGGAGGTGGGTAGGGCCTGGCTCCAGACTACAGTAGGTCAGCCGCAGCTCTTGGATTATCTGCACAACATCCCCGGTCTCCAGCCGGCTGAAGTCAGACCAGACAAACCAAGGAGCAGCAACCTCCCATTGACCATTGCAACTCCCAATACAGTATGCTGTATGGATTTCGGATCTGATATCGGCAACCTTATTTGCAAAGGATAGGGCAAACTCATCACATTTCTCTTGTGACAATGCTCTCTATGACCAAAGACAGGTTGGACTGCAAAACCTGTCAACCGTTCGGAAAAGATGGGCCACTAATTCTGGGCAGTAGCGATCTACCTGGATGGGAACACTGCCTTCTTATGGGAGATAGATGATTCATAATCCTTATAGTGGGACATCAATCTAAGCCTGTCGATATCAAGACCCAACTTCCGCCAGCAACGTTCCAGCCTTTGCCCCACTGGTCTCATCTCCCTTAAGTCCCCATCAAACCAGGGGGACCAAAGTCGAAGAGTGAGTAGGTGAACACGCACAGGAGCAACAGAATCCAGAGCCCCCACTACAGCCTTATTATAGGCTAGTACCAGTTCTTCTAGATCTGTGCTTATACTCGGAAAACCCGAAAGGTCCAGTACCACCATCAGAGCAGCTGGGGTCAATCCCCTTAAAGGGTGGTACCGGGCCATTTCCATGGGGGCAGACCTATAAGGGGGTGCCTGGAAACTGAACCATATAGAGTCATGGTCAGACCATCCAACTGGTTCCACCACCACGTCGGAGGCTTCCATCCCCAGTAGGAAGACCAGGTCCTGGGAGTGACCGTGAATATGGGTTGCAAAGGTAACAACCTGTGCGAAGCCCAATGAATTCATCAATTGGGAGAAGTCCTGACCAAACTGTGAGAGTTCATTGTCGATCCATGCATTGAAGTCCGCCAGCACCAACCATCTGGCGGACTGCAACACCAGGTCAACGATGAAGTCCACAACTTCCTGCAGGAATTGCTTCTCACTACTGGGTGGATGGTAGATGAAGAGAATCCTGCACCCCACACCTGTACCCAAAATATACTCAAAGGATCTGGTCTCCCCCACTGGACCCTCTATTAAGCCCAATTCCTCTCTAAAACTCATGGCAACACCCCGACCCCTCCGGTCCTTCCTCAATCGGTGTATCACCAAGAACCTGTCCGAAATTGCTGCCCCCAATACTGGGCCAGCATTTTCATCCAGTCAGGTCTCAGTGATGCAAGCCAGGTCTGATGATCTGACAAAATCAGCAATAACAGCTGTCTTGTTTTTAATAGACCTGGCATTGCATAACTCCACCCGAGTACAATGGGCTTCCAAGGTCACCTGGGTTACCTGCCCACAAGAGGGTGAACCCTTGGGTATGGAAACCAAATGGGGGGGGGGGCCCTCTCAGGAACCCATTTTGCCCCAGGGTGTCTCCTGGCACCCAATACCCCTATGCACCCCCCAGCTCCTCCCTCCAGGTCCACGGCCCCTGCCCTGCCTCCTACACGCAATCCCTAATGCTCAGCATCACCAGTGTATTATGCCAGGCAGTAGGGGGGACAAATAAAAGGCTGAAGACTATGGAGCTCAGAGGGAAAGTAGCACCTGACCAGAAGAGCACTGTGCCAACACATTCCAGTAAAGCCTTCCCAGAATTACTCAAACCCCACAATATCCTGACACCAATTAAAGTAATATAATCAAACAATACAAATCAGAAAAATTAAAATAAAATAGTATAAAATAAAATAAAACCCCTCCCTCCTTCTATCAACAGGAAAACCCCAGTCCTTCAAAAACTATAATGTTCAATATCCAATGTGACTGAGAAGAAGTGCTCTGGTGAAAAATGAGCTCTATGAAATAAAAGCTAGGGTAGGGCTCCCACCACCCACCAACTCATAAACTTTAGTCCAAGGGCGGGGGGAATTTCAGGTCTCTCTCCCCCCAAAATCACAGTCAGACAGAAAGCACAGTTTGAAAGCAATCTTCGGAGGTACTCTCACTCCTGCCCTGAAAATATGCTCAGATTCTGCCACCAATAAAGGAGAATGAACCAAAAGATAGTGGTCTCTGATATATCTAGGTCTTCACTTAGGCCAGCCATACTCCCGAGCCCAAATGTTCCCAAATGCCACCTTCAAGCTGCATCTCTCTCTCCCCCTAGGAGAGCCACTGATACCAGCAATGTTCAGCAATTCCCAGGTCACCAACAAAAACCCACTGGTTCTTGCCTTGGTGAACCTGAGGGCCCCCTAAAAGGAATCTGAATAGAAAAACAATGGAATTAACCCCACCCCACCCCTGAGGAAGATCACTAGTTAGAAGGAAATTAATATCATTATGTATGTGAACTTAGCCTACCTCAATATAACCACAGCCCCCATACCTCTCTGAATATTTTTATTTTTAGTGTAACTTAGAAAAGGGGGGTTGGTTACCTAGACGGGATTTTCTTTATAGTATTGGAAGTGGGCATACAGCATTTCTAAATATCTGACATACAAAGAAAAGCTTAGAAATACTTACATGACATACTTGTTTGAAATATTTATATAAGAAAGAAATTGCTTAGATTGTTCACCCAACTAGATTATTTGGAATTACCTATGCCAAGGGACTTCTAAAGTTTATACAAGAGCAGTTTTACTGTTTGTTGTTTGCAAGAGTTACCAAAACTGCAAGCTGTGTGTTTTTGTTTATTTTTGTTTATTTTATTGTAAATTGTTTTTTATTTATACTGCTTTTCATAGTGTTTACAATGTTTTAAATCTATGCAAGTTATTAGTAATTATACTGTAGAGGGAAAAATAAAATATATTTTCATATACTATGAGGGTGTGATGGAAACATTATTCATGCTTATCTAGAACTTTTTTATACGGTGGGCTATAAAGTAAGGTTTGAGTCAGTTTTGCATTGTTTATATGGTTTTATACATATTTTATGACATGAGCTGAAGGCTTAGTTGAGTGCCCATACCAAGAAATTGATATTTCAGTCTATTGTTCTGACATTTGGGGGGCTCATCTGCCATAATTGTTTAGTAAATAAACAGTACACCTGGGATGCATATAAAAATAGATGTAATTTTAGAGTACTTTAAACTGTAAGTTTTAAACCTTAAGATAACAGTTCTTGTTTTTGCTTTTCAATGAGTTTAAAGTCAGCTTACTGAGAAGTGACAAGAGGGCTGCTTTTTACTAAAGAAATAATTCTGCTAATAGAGGTTCCTGTCACCTATCTTAGAACACATCTTCAAAACAAAACTTTTACCACACCTCACCAACTTATCCACTTGAACTGCTTCATGTAATACCTACTTCCTGTTGTCAGAACCATTCCATCATGCATAGCAGCATTTAGCCTCTCACTTTGACTACCCCCTAACTCCATAGATAACCTTCTTTCACAGCACTTACCATGAGAGGCTCTTCCCCCCAATCCCTACTTGCACCTGAGGACCCACCGCAGTCTAGCCTAGGGCTTCACCACCCATGCTTGAGAAGCTGCTCCTCCCACTAACCTCTCCCTCCATAACACCCCCACACTTTCATTGATATGTCCCTTTCCAATACACCAATGACTTCCATCCCCCTCCACACCCCCACCTCACTACATTATGAATACATTTCTGACAAAGCCTACCTCGGGCAACACAGGGCACTCCTTCCACCTCTATAATCCTTTCTGCCCTATCCCATTCTCGTTTTATAAAGCCCTAATAATGTTCTGAACTCTAATCGGATGATATCTCTGCACTTTACACTAGAACATATAAAACAATCCTAAAAGTCTGTAACTAAGTGAAATTATTGTAAGACCTTGTTAACCTTGGTGACCTTGTAGTTGATTTATTGTGACCTTGTTTTGTGCTGTATTGTATGTCCTTCTTTGACACGGAACCTTTTTTAAATGCGCTTCCAACTCAGAGGTTGTTTCTGAATCCATAAACTTGAACCATGAAACATCAGGGAAAGAGAACTGCACAGCTGCACCAGGACCAGCTCCCTGAGGCATTCTTGAAACATAGATTAAGTTACTTAAACTGTTGTTTAAAGTTTATTGCCATTACTGTTGTTGTTCTGCAAAGCATTATTGTTATTATTATTATTGTTGTTATTGTTCAAAGTTTATTACCATCACTGCAAGCATGGCAAACTTAATTGCAAATGCAGATGTTCTTAAAACTGAGATGGGGTGCACCCTCCAGAGTTTTCCCTGCCTCCTATGAAAACAGAGCCATGGACACCATCTGTACCAGAGTTGTAGCCAAGATGAAAGAGTAGAACAACTAGAAAGAATTAACCAAGACTACTTGGACATGGTTGACACTTGAATAATTATAAACTAGGTTAATATGATAAAATAGGCCAGCTAAGGGACTGACTACAGGATACAGTTCTTGAATGTAGTGGATTTAAGGGCCAGATCCAATTACTTGAGAAACAGTTAAGGGAAAGGAAAAAGGAGATAGCTGATAAAGATTAATGTTTTGGTTAATCTGAAGACAGACGTTACTGTTTTCCAAAGTGCTGCTGAACACTACAAGGAACAGTGTTCTACTTTGGAAAAGGCCGAAATCATAAAGACTAATGAGCAGATCACTAAGGTGTTAGCCAAAATGGAAAAAAGGTATAAAGATTTAAAAGGACAATTTGAAAGTAAGGAGGAAGAGTGGTCACACAGGGAGAGATATCTCCTAGCCAAAAGGAAGGAAGAGACCTCTGAACTAAGAGGCTTAAGTTGGTCACTCTTGAGTTATCTGTCTCAGAGTAATGAACAGGAAGAAAATACAAATAAGGGATATAGCCCTTTTTTGGAATTCTTCCTGTGCAGCAACTGTAAGAAACACAGCTCCTTACAAACAACACTCCCCTCTGCAGCCTGGTGCTGAAGATGAGTCAGAACCAGAAGTAGAAAGGACAGATGAAACAGAAAATACAGAGACAAAGAAACTGGTGCACCAATGGAACTAAAGAGAACACTGAAAAAGCCAGATACACAGGCAGAAAGGGTAGATCTGAACATGCAGCTTCATCAGGTGAGTTGGGTGAGGATAGGCAATGGAAAGAGCGGTATACCCTTTTGGAAAAACATCTCTTTGAATTAGAAAAAGAAGTCAGAGAATTAAAAGCCCCAAAAGAAGATACCAAGAGTAAAAGTAAGTCAAGCAAAACTAGAAATATCTGAAGTATCAGGTCCTGATACAGACTTCAAAAGTTCTGGTGTGTCCTCTTCTGAAAAGGAATACAGTATGCCTGCTCAGGACAGAATCAAGTAAGAAGCATAAAAGAAGACATAAGACTAATAAGAAAAGGAGTTCTGGTTCCAAAGATGAGTCACCTGACAGGTCCAGAAGAAACAAACAGGTGCTGAGAGGGAGAAAGCGTATTTAAAGTCAAAGACTGTCATACAGGACGTGAATTCGAAAGGAGATACTGTAGATAAAATTACAAAACTAAAGGGAGTGTTGAACAGCATATTCGTAAACTAAAAGTTTTGAATCCTTGTCTATAATTGATTGGAAAGAACAGAGTTTCATAATTAGATAGTCTGTAGATGACCATTTGGCAAACTGGGCTAGAATACCTAGAGAGGAAAGGAATAAACCAGACAGGCTATACAAATTACTGAAAAGGGAGTTTATTGAATACTGCATTAAAGGAGCAGCCAGGCATGCAGCTGACAAAATGCATTGTGGTATTGATCAAAGTCCAAAGGATGTATACTGTAAGCTGAAGGATGTATACTTTGGAGCAGAATACAGTCCTGAGAGTGACTGTGAGGATTTCCAAGATGTATATTATCATGGTTTGCCCCCACCCCCCCCCAATTAGAACACAGTCTGACCTAGAACTTAAGAAAAAAAACATAGAGATATACACTGGATTGTTGAACAGGCTGAGCATATCAGGGATTCTGGTAGAGGTGAAGATGGCCCTACACAGAAAAAGGAGGGATCTCTACCTCTCATGCTAAAGTGTCAGAAGTCACCACCCCTGATACTCTGAATATGGAAGGAGATGAGTTGCCTGCCTCCAGAAACAAGAGGCACAAAAAGAAGCAGAGCAATAAAGCTCAACAACAAAAGACTGTGGAGCAATCCAGGCCTGCACCTGACCTAGTTGTGGTTCAACCAACCAACTCTGTCTAAAAACCTTCCCCGTTGTGGTGCATAACCTGACCCTGAGTCACTGTTCTACCAAAATCCTTAGCAATGCCAGCAACCTCAGACATACCAAGACCAGGGCTCCTCCTATGGAGAATGTGACCCTGGCAGAGGATGTGGCCTAGAATATGGGAGAGGATACAATAATGACCATAGAGAACATAACAGAGGGTATAATAATTATAGAGGTGGTAGAGGTAACTATTGGGGCGTCAGAATTAAAACAATGATCAAAGCAGTTACAGGCTCCAAAACAGATCTAGACCTAGTTCTCTAAGTCTCGAGGAGGTGATTAAGAATTTACAGGATGAGATAAGAAAGAAAGTACAGCATGAGATGAAACCATGAATGGAGAAAAATGAGGGAATATAGGCCACTTTTCCAAAATAATGTGTTATATCATCCTCAGTTGCTTCCCGCTTTTCATGTCCCTGTGCAAAATTCCCCTGCAACATCCAGCGCAAGTAGAACCAGTAATAACAACTGACTGGTGCCTTCTGTACTGTCTATTGCTGCTTGGGTAAACAAAATTGTAATTGCTGATAATGGTGATGAAACTGCAATGAAATTTGGAAAAGAATGTATACCAGAGGAAAATGGAAGTGTTATCTTTGAGCCTGATCTTTCCTTAAAGGTATCCAGAGTTACTGCTGCAAACAGTGTACTGTGTTACAGTGAACCTGCCCTGCTACCAGGAGTTAAGAAAAATAAACTGTACCTTGGCAAATTAATCCCCATGGGGGGTGCAGATTTTGACATAAACATTGAAAACAGCCTAAGTCATGAAGCTCTGGTTGATTCAGGAGCAGAAGTGACCTTCAAGTCCAAGAGCTTCTTTGACAAGGTGGCTGATGCGGTAGGTGACTCAAAGGTGCTGAAAACCCTCTCAGAAGGCTTACAAATTGTAGGTTATGGGGGGCTCAACAGACCCTAGGTAAAGTGTGGCTGAGATCAAGATTTGGCAAAATGGAAGTCACCCATCCAGTGTATACCACTAATAGAACAGTGGATAATTTCTTAATTGGAAATGACCTTCTGAAGAGGGTTTAGGCCTATCACTGACTACTTTCACAGAGTCTTGTGGTCACAGGTAAACAGGCCCATTCCATTCAGGAAGAGTCTTAAAGCTGCTAAACAATCACAATCATGTTATCTAGGAAAAAAAGATGCAACAATTAAACTGAATTTTTTATGTTCTGATGTACCTGATGTATCTGTACTGGATAATTCTGAAAAGTTGGCTCCATGGAGATGTAGAGCTCATGTGGTTTGTTTGTCAAAGCATGATGTGATAAAATCTGAGGTTAATGCAAGAGGCCCAACTTTCTTCACAAAGGAAGTGAACCCTGTTATCTCAGAGACCCATCCTGTATCTGATTAAGGGACACTGGATTCTGAGTATCCAACCTCCTTTGAGGATGGTGGAAAAGAAACACTGCCACTGAATCACGGGTCCTTTCTCTGTAATATAATGTCTGGGAAAGGTGAATTGAAGAAGCCCATTAAAGCAGATAATTTGCAGACAGCTAATTCTGTTTTATGCTTAGGGCTATGAGCACTGTCTAGTCAGTGAACTGTTTTACAAAGTGTTAAAAAGTTGGAGGCCTAGTTTAACATATGTAAAGGAACAAGAGTGGTTGAAAAATGTTCCAAACTATTAAAGTAGCTTGGAAAGTATAGGCATTTATGCCTTGAACTTCCAAATAGGACAAAAGAAAATACAACACCCTCTGCAGGTAATACAAGGCCTGACACCTCCCATGTACCTTGGGTTAGACATCTTTGTGCAACTGGGTGTGTATGTTGACCTAGCCAATGATGTTCTCTAGATATGAATAGGGGGAGACCCTTACCCCAGTGAAAGTGACACCATGGGCATTGGGTCTGGGCAAACTATCCCTCAAGTATGTCAGGTGGTGAGTGAGTTCACTAAAACAGTTCCAGATAATGTAAAGGAATTCTCTCTTAGGGTTAATGTAAAGAAAGGCCAAGAAGTGCCTGACCAAACATCACTGTTTGTGCTTGACAAGCAGTTTAGTGATATGCGTTTAAAGATCCATTCCACACCTTGCTTAGACATGAGCAGCAGAGTAATGCATATTTTGATACATAACCCAACTGTAGAACCTATCACTATGGACGCTAACTCTGAGTTAGGGGTAGCAATAGGGGAACCCTTTTATGATTTGGAATTAGTTGTTCCAGTTAATGGAGAGCTACCTGAGAACATTGTTCAGAAGTATGAAACAGATGAAGAGATTAGGACCTTACCCAATAGGTTGATTGTTTTACAAGAACTTTTTCCAGTAAATACGAAAGAAATACACCCATATAAAGTTAAGAACGTTTATTTTGTACTGTCCACTATGGTTGATGAAACAGAGCAATTTTTTAAAAAGTACTTGTAATTGATACTGAAAATATTTCTGAGATAATAGAAAATGAGATAGAAGTAGGTGAACATGTACCTTTTCCTAATTTTAAAGAACAAATTGAACAAGCTATACAAGCATGTAATTGTGAAACTGAAGCAGAAAGAGAAAAGGTTTGTGAAATGTTCCTTCAGTTCAAGGGCATGTTCGTAAAAGATGCTCATGATTGTGAGGTAACCGACCTCCATGCTACCAGGGTACCAATGGACCCCAGTAAAGGTCCTGTTTATGTACACCAGTACAGGATACCACTAGCATCATGTGAACATATACAAGAGATACTGGATATCTTGATCGAGTGAGGAATTATAAGACAAGTGAATTCTGTTTATAACTCCCCCACTTGGCCTGTATTGAAACCTACAGGAAAGTGGAAGTTTACTATTGACAATCGAAAGTTAAACAAACAGGTACCTCTATCTTGTTGGCCTATGACATATCTGGACCAAAATTTGGCCAAAGTTGAGGGTGCAAATTATTTCACTACCCTAGACATAGCAAATGGATTCTGGACATTGAAAGTAGATCCAAAAGATCAATACAAATTCACTTTTACCTTTGGAAGAAGACAATACATATGGAACACGTGTCCTTTCAGGATTTAAATTCAACTGCAGATTTTACTATCTTTCTGCACAAGACCATGCCTGATGCTGAAAGAAGAGGAAATCTGGTTTATGTGGATGATGTACTAATCAAAACCAACAGTTTTGAGGAGCACCTGGCCGAAGAAACCTATGTGTTAACTCAGCTAAATACTGCTGGTGCCAAATAGTCTTTAACAAAGGAACAATAGTTCAGAAAAAAAGTAAAATATCTTGGATATGAAATTGGGCTTTTTTCGGGTGCACCCTCAGCACAACAAAATAGAAGCAGTTCAGAAAATTGGTCCACCCAAAACTTTAATGGCGTTATGCAGTTTTCTTGGAATCTGTAATTACTCAAGACAGTTCATCCAGGACTATGCTGAAATTGCCAATCCCATCACCAGGCTACTGAAAAAGACAGAATCCTGGGTATGTGTGGGGAGGGGGGGAGACAAGAGAAAGTCATGCAAGCTTTGAAAGATATTCTGAATCAGGCGCCATTTCTTGCTTACCAACAAATGGATAAGGATTTTTATCTAGAAACAGGGTACGCTGACAGCAGCACTAGTGCAGTATTATATCAGAAACATGATTCAGACAACCGTGTTTTTGCTTATGCTAGCAAAACTTTAAGTGATGTTGAGAAAAAGTTTTCAGAGTGTGAAAATGCATTGTTTTCTATGGTATGAGCAGTACAATGGTTCAAAAACTACATTTGTGGCAAGAAAGCTGTGAAAGAGATTTGTCACTAATTTATTACATTTCTGGGGAGCCACAGACTCAGGAATAGTAATGCATCAAGCAGCAGAATTATGGCCCGGATCTCTGCAGTCCAGGACTACCCTTGGAGATCAAATATGCTAAAAATAAAAGAAATGCAATAGCTCAAGAGTTAGCAGATCTGCATGATTGTACTGTAGATGAACATCCAATACAAGATCTGGACCAAACTCAGAACTGGAAATAATAGTAAAACAAAATGCACACCACCGTCATGATGTAAATGTGTGTGGGCATTTTTCTGGGGCATATGTTGATGGTTGTTCTTTCAAGCAAGATGAAAACTGGTACTCTGGCATAGGAGTGGTATGGCATGATGATATAATACCATGTCCTCCTATCAAATACCAACTTGGTCTCAAGTCTAATCAATATGCAGAGTTAGCAGCCTTCTACATAGCTATACAGACTGCAGTGCAACACAACTGACAAGACATTGTCAGTTTTTACTGATTCCAATTACATTAAGCATAACATCCTTACACATTTACCAGGCTGGAAGGTGTAAGGCATGTACAATTCCAAGGGTAACAAGGTGATGCATGCAGAACTTATCTTAGCCACTGACTAGTTGGTTCAGGAGCATAGTTTGGTTGTTTCCTGGAAAAATGTAAAGTGACATTCAAATATTCGGGGACCAGACAAAACTGGAAATGACCTAGCAGATGCTTTGGCTAGGGAAGATGCTTTAAATGGAGAAGCATGGAACTTTGTTCCTCCTGTCCAAGTTAATGGGGATGTGGTTACCCGCAAACAAAAGCAACAGGAAAATAAGGTCTTGCACTTGCATAGTGATAAGCCTGATTTTGGTTTGGTTAAAATGCAATAAGATAACAAAATAGTAGGAAAGTTTTATCATTTCATCATGGATCCTACTATAAGCATGATTTCTGGAAGTGACCTACAAAATAACAGTGACCTGAAAGCCATGTATGACCAGAAAGGTACATTTCAATTAAGGAATGATCTCTTGGTGAGAGCTGGTGACAAGTCGCAAGGGCCCATATGGGTGGTTCCTTTAGGCCATAGGGGAATAGTGTTACAACATGCTCATAATGAAACATCTGGGACACATAGAGAGGACAGAAGGACTTATGAAACATTAAAAGAGGTAGCCTACTGGCCTTAGATGTACAGTGATGTTGCAAAGTATGTGCAAGGGTGTACAACATGTTGCAAATGTCAGCCTGCTTCTCCAAGACACAGAGCACCACTTCAGTCAAAAGAAATCACCATGCCTTGGTCTGACATCCGAATTGTTTATTTATTTTTTATTTATTTTGAAAGTCTGATTTACAACATCTGAGTCAGGGACTCATTTACAAAGGCACTTTGTCGCAGGGAGGGTAGACATGGTTACAGTGTGAGATACAACAGTGGTAACATACAGGTGAAATACAGACAACAAAAAGAACACAATATAACAGTGGTTTACGGGATAAAGTTACATGCAGTAAATAACAATCATATAAAAATAAGGGGGGAGCAGTTCAACGGACATTGTCAAGGCTATGGGCAAGAAAAGGGGAGGGACCCCAACATTAGGTTGATCAGGGGCAACTACAGCTTCGGCCACCAAAGAGGTGGTTAAGGAGAGCGACTTTAAAGGGACCAGTTTTGGTAGAGTTAATGACAGACAACAGAAGGGAGTTGAACCATGTGGGGGCACGGTAGTGAAAGGACCGTTGGGCTAGGGAGGTCTTGGTACGGGGCACCAGAAAGGTGGCCTCAATTGAGCTATGGGTGGCAACAGATGGGGATGCAAGCCACAGGGACGCAATTGAGCTATGGGTGGCAACGGATGGGGATGCAAGCCACAGGGACGCAGTGGCCCCTGGGGAGAAGAGTCATAGCAGGGATTTTTTGGCAAGTAAGCAGGTTTGATAGCGCAGGCACTCCTCCAAGGTGAGCAGGTTGGCGGTGGAATAGAGCAGGCAAGCATGGGTGCGGAGGGATGCACCGGTCAGGAGCCTGCAGGCCTTGTTTATCGAGGTCTGGATTCTGATGATGGCGGCATTGTTGGCCGCAGCATAGACAGGTAGGCCGTAGTCCACTAGGGACAGGACGGAGGAGTTGACGGCCAGTTGGAGAGCGGTTTGGGGGAGGCAATCTCTGTGGCAATAAAGAAGGCCAATCCAAGAGTTTATGGCTGAGGACAGGATATTGATGTGGGTGTGGAATGTAAAAGCAGAGTCGAAGGTGATGCCCAGGTACTTGTAGGATGACACCTGCTCAAGAGGGTGAGCATTACTGGGGAGAATGCAGAGGGGGGCATTTTTGACCTTATTCTGGTGATGCAAAAAAAGCATAACTTTGGTTTTTTTGAGGTTAATGACCAGCCGGTGGTCAAGGAACCACTTTTAGGCTTGGTTGAATGTGTGCTACAGGGATTCCTATAGAGATGCGGGGTCAGGGTGGGAGGCAAGGAGAACCGCATTATTAGCATAGAGTAGCATATTGCCCAAGCAGGAGCTGGGGAGGGTACTGAGAAATAGGCTGAACAGAACGGGATCCAGGATGGAACCCTGGGGGACCCCCGAGCAAACAGGCAGGGTATTGGACAGGGTACCATTTACCTTCGCGTGCTGTGATCTGGCAGAGAGGTAACTGGTGAACCAAGCCAGTGGGCCAGGGGAGAAGCAAAGTTGGTGGAGGAAATCAAGTAGGAGGGAGTGGTAGACAGTGTCAAAGGCCTTGGAGAGGTCAATGAACACTGCACCTGCAACATGACCAGAGTTGAGAGCAGAGTGGAGGTGCTGGGAGAACTCAAGAAGTGCTGTAGTGGTGCTGTGTGTACAGGGTGGAATCCATGTTGTTCTGGACACAGCAGGTCATATTTGGGCAGATACTCAGAGAGCTGAATGGCTGCAATTTTTCTAGTGCTTTAGAGAGAGGGGGGGAGAATGGAGATGGGCCTGAAATTGTTAGGGGAGGTTCTATCTCCACTCTTATGGCTAGGGGGTGATTTCTGCAATTTTCCAGGCACTGGGAAATTGACCAAGGCATAGTGACTAGTTTAAAAGGTTGGTGAGAGGGGCTAGTACAGTATCTAGGACTAATCGGAGAATCCTGGAGTCAAGGGGATCACAGCTGGGGTTGTTGCTAGCTAAGGTTTTTTGCAGATGAGGCCTGGCTTCAATGGGTGATATGGCATGCAGGTAGAAAGGGGGGCGATCCAAGGTGTTGGGGTGGAGGCAGGGATGGGGTCAAAAAAGTAGTTGGGGAGGACAGAGCTTAGATCTGAGAAAGCCATATTGAGGCACTCAGCTATGCGGGGAGGATCAGTAGTGATGGTACCATCTATGGAGAGTAGTGATGGTGGGGGGGAGCGGGTCTTTCCATTGAGCTCTTTCATATTGTCCCAGAAGGCACAGGATGATCCCCAAGTGGATTCAAGGGTGGCTTGATAATATTTGGCCTTAGCCTGCCTTATGGCCCAGGTGCACTTGTTACGTGCTGCGTTATAAGCATGTCTGTCAGCCAGTTTGCCTGTCTCGACAGCAATATGCCAGAGATTATCTCTTTGTTTCAGTGTTTGGATGAGGTATGGGGAGATCCATGGTGCATTGTGTTTCTTGGTACGGATTCTGGTCAGGGGGGCGAAAAGGTCGCAGGCCTTGCTGAAGGCACTGGAGAAATAGGTTAGGGCAGAGTCAATATCTGCTGCGAGTAGGATTGGGGACCAGTCAAGCTGGGATAGGTGCATTTTTAGCTTTCTGAGACCCCCGGGGTGAAAGTGTTGGCGCGAGGTGACCTGGGACACCGATTTTGGTGTGAGGGATGACCAGTGGCAGAGGATAGGAGAGTGGTCACTAAGAGAGTCGGGTAGTACATTAATATCCCTGATTTTATGGGGGCAGTTTGACAGAATTATATCTAGGAGGGTGCTGGAGCCACCTGACCGGTTAAATCTAGTGGGTGAGGTAACTAGTTGGGTCATATCTGGACAGCGAAGGAGTCCCTGATATGGGGGCAGTGGTACTCAGCCAATTGACATTAAGGTCACCTAGAATGAGCTGCTCCTCCTTGTGTGGGAGTGTGGTGAGGTAATCAATGAAGGAGTGGACAGCTGGTCCCTGGTCCCTCGGGGGTATGTAAGAGACTGTGAGAAAAAAAGTGCCCCTGGCTGGGTCAGGGGTAACCTTGTAGGTGAGGGCTTGGGCACTAAAACTGAGCTTGGGGGCAGGAAGAGCATGGCCTAAAAGTGTGTCATGCATAAAGACTGCACACCCGCCACCATATTTGCCTATACGATCTTCCCTGAACAGAGTGTAGCCAGGGAGGGAGATAATCGAGTCGGGAGTTTTTCTTGAGAGCCAGGTCTCGACTAGTGCTATAACATCAGGACAGTGTTGTACAGCCCAGCACTGGAGAGCGGCGGATCTTTTTTAGGAGGCTGCAAATATTCATGGATGCAATGCTGAGGCCAGTACTAGAGTGGGGTGTGGGGTGGCTAGTTGACAACGGCCCGGGGTTGGGGTGTATGTTCCTGGAGAGCAGAAGTAGAGCAATTAATCGGATAAAGCGGCCTGTGGTGACCAGGACTGTGAGCCAGGTACGATCTGAGGTCCTACTAGTGGGGTACAAGGGAATGGGTAAGGTGCGAGTGGTAGGTATAGCAAGGAAGGGGTGGGCCCAGGGTGTCCCAGGGGAGGAGGGGGGTATTGGTTGAAGGTGAGTGCCATGGAAAAAAAGGGGTGTCCAGGGTGGGGGGGTTGGCTGTTGTAGGGTGGTAGAGGGGGTGGGGCTCAGGGTGGAGGGTAGGAGGGCAGGATGGGACATGGGCAGAGCAAGAAAGTTAACCATGAGTAGGCTGAGTATGATAGCCGTGGTGCCCACTGCTATTTCTATTGAGGGAGTAAGGGGAATAACTGACCTTCAGTGAGTGTGACTGCCGCTGTGGAGTAGTTTTTCTTTCTTCTTCAGAGTACAATATGCTAAAAGTGAGAACAAGGCAGAGGATAATGGTGATTAGAACAGGAAAAGGCAGAGGCAAGGTTGGAGGATTGATAGGAAAAATGAGATGCCTCTAGTGGCAGATCAGTATAAACTGCAAATGGGAAAATGGGCACACAAAAAAAAGGAGGGGATTGTAGTTCCCTATACTAACAATTCAAATTCAGCAGTGGGCACAAAGACACATCACAGATTTAGTTGCAGAGGTTAGAAAAACAGAAATTTAGGCAGCAGGCAGATGAGCTCCAGGGGACTGTGCCAAGCTGTTAAAATCTCCAGGAGCTGAAGCCAGTCAGGGAGAGATGGATTGCTGAATCTGCCTATAATTTCAGGCACCATCCACCAACTGGGTTCACAGCTATCGCTGTAAAGCACCATAACACATTTCCCTGGTGATCTAGTGGCACCCACCAATTTACTGGATGGCCCTATTACAAGGTCTTCAAGAAGTAATCAGTAGCTTATGACAGTTACTTATCTATTTACAAAATACAAATAATACAGCTAAGACTACAGCTTTGTTATTAATAAACCATATGTTTAGCTACTGGGGATTACCAGTAAGAGCAGAATCTAACAGAGGTCTCCATTTTACAAGTGAAGTTATAGCAAATGTGTGGAAAATACTAGGGGTTCAGAGAAAACATGTGTCCCACCATCCACAGTTATCTGGACGGGTGGAACGTGCTAATCAAACAATCATGTATATACTGAAGAAATATCTTAGTTCTTCAGAAAAAGACTGGAATATAAAATTGCCACTACTATTAATGGCCATGCATACTACACCTAGAAAGTCTACAGGTGTATCTCCTTTTGAAATGATGACAGGAAGATAAATGGTGTTACCTTTGTATCTCCTGTATACAACCGGAAATGTAAATTCGGCACATGCTACTACAGCACATGAATATGTAACTCATTTAAAGCAGCACTTGCAAGAGACCTGTGCATTTGCTCAAAAGAACTTAGACAAAAGTGTTCAAGCTTCTAAGTCATATTATGACTGAGAAACTGATCCAAAAGAGCATCAAACTTGAGATAAGGGCCCAGATATTCAGACTGTGCCCAGCATGGGCACAAGCCTGGGCGCAGCACAACTGGGATGCGCTAGGGCCAGGGCCAGGTGACATTCAACGGTGATGCACCATGGTGCAGCACTGTTGAATATGGCACTGACTGCGCATGGCACAGTGGCACTGCACTGGAGCAAGCCATGGACAGACAGCAAGGGGATGTGCTAGCACAACTGTAGTTGCGCAAGGTGCATCACCCATGATATTCAGCGGAGGGCATGAAAATCAGGACATAATATATGCAAGGCACAAATGGGGCCATTTGCATGTCATTATGGCACCATTTTCATGCCTTGCACAGGGCAGCCCAGCGACTTGCGCCTGGCACCCTGCTCAGCATGATGTGTGCGGTGGGGCTCCCTGGGCAACCCCCGCCCGTAACTACGAATGTGGAAATGTGTGAAGCACAATCCCTGGTAGTCTAGTGGCCCCCACACCCTCCTGAGTCCCTGATTACTGTAATGGTAGCCTTGCCCTGATAGTCTAGTGGCCCCCCTCCCTTCCCTGTCCCCGATCGCTGGAATACGTCCATCATATTATGACCTGGTAGTCCAGTGGTACCCCACCCATTGCCATGATCACGGTAAAGCACCATAACACATTTCCCTGGTGATCTAGAGGCACCCCCCATCCCCTCCCACTCCACACAGCACCCCTTGCTCACCCTTCTCCTCCCTCCCATCATCAGCGGGCGGCTGCACCCTGCCCGCATACTGCCCCTACGCCCACCAAATGACAGGTACAGTATGGGCTGTAAGTCCATTGGTCCACAGTGTGGACTTCATTCACATATTTGGGATTGTCTAGTACAGTATGCCCTGCAAGCCCATTGGTCCACACTGTACCTGTCATTCAGCGGGCAGCTGGGCGGTATGTGGGTGGGTTGCAGCCACCCGCTGATGATGGAAGAAGTGGGGCAGACAAGGGGTACTGTGTGGGTGGGAGGAGTGGGGGGTGCCACTAGGTCACCAGGGAAATGTGTTATGGCGCTCTACCGCCATCTCAGCAATGTGCGGGGGGGTACCACTAGACTACCAGGGTATACCATGATGGACGATTCTGGTGATCAGGGACATGGGAGGAGTGGGGGCCACTAGACTACCAGGCAAGGGCAACATTACAGAATTGGGGACCTCGGGAGGGTGGGGGCCACCAAACTACCAGGAGGTTCTATCAGTACAGTCATGGGGCATCAAGGACTTGTGAGGGTGGTCCACTGGACTACCAGGTATATGTGTGTGCTCGTGGACAGTGTTCTGGGTGGACAGGTGGCCACCCATGGCTGGTGGCTACTGTGTTGCACCCAGCAATACAGCAGCCCTCCTGTGGGTGGCTGGGAGTTGCTCCACAGTTCTCACAGGATCAACTTTGAGCCCCCTATGTGGCATAATGCAGGAGGCACTACAGCATATGTCCCATATCCCAGGCTGAATATCGGATGTCAGACATGGCTGCTACCCAAGATTCGCACCACACACACTTACAGTGCAACCCAGTGCATCAGGAGTTGCGCTGTGCCAGGCAGCCTTCTCAATATCCCGCCAGGGCGCACTGTAGGGTTGCACTGGTGCACCTCTATTGTGCCAGCAGCAACCCCTCTGAATATCCCAGCTAAGGTGTTTTACTTTAACTACTGCAGGGCTAAGGTTAAAAAGTTTGTTCCAAGCTGGCAAGGACCATTTTTAATTATAGATAAAGTCTCTCCTGTAGCGTACCAAACTGAACTCAAGAACAACAACACTGAAGAAGTGATACCTAAATGGGTTCATATTTATCAGTTGAGATCATACCAAAAACACAGAGAAGCTAGGTGTGATGCATCAAATGTAAATAAAAGTGAAAGAAATGAATAGTCACACTGAAAAGTTTAATTGTAATGCTGATTGCTGTAGATGAAGAACAAAGGGTTACTTTATTGTACTTGTAAAATGTCTGAAATAATTTCAATGTGCCAGACAGAAATGTTAAATCAGTTAAAGGAAAATTGTACATTGTTGTAATCATGTTTATTCATGTAGTACTACACATATGTCTATGGATAAATGTACATCTCCGATGGCGTCACATCTAATGATGTCACATCCAATGGCATATCTGATGTCACATGTGATGTCATACATTGATGATGTCATAAGTCACACATGATGATGCAACTTTATGGTATGTGATTAATTTTCCCTGTGATACTTTAACTGTATACCCATAGTAGGATTACAGTTTTGAATTAGAAAATGCATTATTTCACAATACATTTTTTAATTAAAAAAGGGGGAATATGTAGGAACAAATTGTAAATTCCAAATATATATATATATTTTTTTTATATTTACTTGCACTATGGTTATCTGGGACACTGGG